>JAUMJK010001042.1:600000-865166 GCA_033558105.1 Coccyzus lansbergi
TTGAGTCCCAATAGCATGACTCAGCACTTGGCATTGTTGAACCTCATGCTATTGGTCTCAGCCTATCGATCCACCCAGTACAGATCCCTTTGTAGAGCCTCTCTACCCTCAAGCAGATCAACAATTCCTCCTACCTCGCTGTCATCTACGATCATACTAAGAGTACATTCAATCCCTTCATCCAGATCACTGATAAAGATACTGAACAGAACTGTACCCATTAACGAGCCCTGCAGAACACCAGTTGTGACTGGCTTCCAACTGGATATATCTCCATTTACCATCACTCTGTGGTCCTGGCTATCCAGTCAGTTTTTAACCCAGATATGCTTGTCTAGGCCAATGGCAGCCAGTTTTTCAAGCAGAATACTGTGAGAAATGGGGTCAAACGCTTTATTAAAGTCCAGGTACACAGGTGCATTTTATCCACAGCCTTTCCCTTGTCCATTAAGCAGGTAAACTTGACCTAGAAGGCTATCAGGTGAGTTTGGCAGCACCTGTCTTTCATAAACCCATACTGACCAGGCCTGATCACTCAGTTGTCTTGTGAGTGCTGTGTGATAGAACTCAAGATGACCTGCTTCATGATCTTCCCCAGTATCAAGGTCAGACTGACAGGCCTGTAGTCCCCTGGATCCTCCCTCTGACCCTTCATGTAAATGGATGTAATATTTGCCAACCTTCAGGCAAGTGGAACATCTGTATTCAGCCAGGACTGCTGGTAGATGATGGAAAGGGGTTTGGTGAGCACCTCTACCAGCTCCCTTAATGTCATTGGGTGGATCCCATGCAGGCCCGCAGACTTGTGAATGTCTAATTGAACAAGTAGGTCTCTAACCATTTCCTCTTGGATCATAGGAACTTTGTTCTGCTCTCCCTCCCTGTCTTCTGACTCAGGAAGCTGAGTACCCAGAGAATATCTTACATTACTATAAAAGACTGAGGCAAAGAAGGCATTAAATACTTCAGCCTTATACTCATTCTTTGTCTCTATTTTTCCCTCTGTATCCAGTAAAGGATGGAGATTTTCCTTGGCCCTCCTTTTGTTGTTGACATATTTGTAGAAAGATTATTTATCATCTTTCACAGAATTGGTCCATTTAAGTCTTAGTTGGGCTTAAGATGTTCTGATTTTCTCTCTGCATGATTTCACTTCATTGTAGTCCTCCTGAGATGCCTGCCCCTTTTTCCAAAGTTCATACACTTTCCTTTTTTTCCCAAGATCTACCCAAAACTCTCTGCTCAGCCAAGCCAGTTTATTTTTCAGCACATGGGGATGGCCTGCTCTTGAACCACCAGGAGTTCCTTCTTGAAGAGCATTTCCAGCTCTCTTGTTCTCCTTTGCCCTTTAGAGCTGCCTTGCAAGGAACTTTAGCAATCAGCCTTCTCAACAGTTCAAAGCTTGCTCTCACAAAGTCTAAGGTGGCAGTTCTGCTGACACCCTTCATTACTTCTCCTAGAACTGAGAATTCTATCATCTTATGATCACTGTGCCCTGGGTGTCTTCCAGCTGTCGCACCTCCCATAAGGCCTTCTCTGTTGACAAAAAATAGGTTCAGCAGGTCACCTTCCTTAGTTGGTTCACTTTCCAGTTGTAACAGAAGTTGACTTAAACACACTCCTGGAGCCTTACAGACTGTTTCCTTTCTGTTGTATTATACTTCCAGCAGACATCTGGTAATTTGAAGTCTCCCACAAGGACAAAGGCTAGTGATCATGAAACTTCTCACAGTTGCCTGTAGATATCTCATTGGTCTCTTCTTCCTGGCTGGATGCTCTATAGAAGACTCCCACTACAATATCTGCCTTATTGGGAATTCCACAGATTTTTACTCATGTACAGTCAATCCAATCACTGCAGTCATTGAACTTCAGTCATTCAAACCACTCTGTAACATAGAGGGCTACCCCACCAACTCTCCTTCCTTGCCTATCCCACCTGCAGATATTATAGCCAACAATGGCAGCACTTGTCAATGACAGGTGTCCCACCACATTTCCATGATGGCAATTATATCATGGTTTTCTTGCTCTACACTAGCCTCTAGTTCTTCCTTTGTGTTGCCCATGCTGTGTGCATTGGTGTAGATGCACTTCATTTGGGTTATTGATCCTGCCACGTCCCTGAGCGCAATAGTCTCAATTCTTAACTGAATACTCACTGTAGTTTCTAATCTATCAATAACTTTGCATCCTTGCTGCCACTTGGAGTGCTATTCCCCACTCACTCTGAGGTGGCAGACTGAAGGGTCTCACTACCATACCATCCCTCAGACACTGGAGTGCCATTGTCAAGCTTTTTTCTATCAAGCTTGGTTTTGTCCCACCCTCTGTCCACCCTTCACATTTAAAGCACATTAAAGCTCTGTTGTTGAGCCCTGCTAAACTCTTGGTAAGCATCCTTTGGCCCTGTGGTGATAAGTGTACCTCATCCTTTATGAGCAAGCCTGCCATTGTATAGACCAACCTATGGTCAAAACCCCCAAAGTTTTGCTCTTCACATCAGGTTTGGAGCCAAGTATTTATTTCCTGACTCTTCCTAGTCCTTCCCTCATCATTCCTTCTAACAAGAATGACAGAGAACAACACTGCCTGTACACGCAGTCCCTTCACTATTTGCCTTATTCATCTCAAGGTCTTGAAGTCTCTCTTAATTACCCTCAGGTTTCTTGTTTGCTTTTCAGTCCTGCCTACTTGGAAAATCAATGGAGGTTAATAATCCATGGGTCTAGGCTGAGTTGGAAGTTTTCTTTCCACACCTCTAACTGAAGCCCCAGGTAGGCAGAGGACTTCCTGACGTAATGAGTCCAGTTTGCATATTGAGCCTTCAATAATAATTCTAACTAGATAATTCTAACTAGATAATTCTAACTTCTCTAAATTCAAGAATATGATTAGCTAGGAGTATGTAGTTTTAGTGTAGAATGAGACAAGAGGAAGACACTTCTAGCCTTCATAATGGTGGAAAAGCAGTAAGAGAAATGGTTTCATAATAGAGATTCTGTTTGTACTATCTCCCTTCTGGGTCTAAAACAAATGGCACTGAGGCTTCATTACTTTCTCACTTAAAGTGTGCCAGAGCTAAGATAAGTGGGTTTGATATAGAGACATTTCCAAAGAAACTTTGCTTGTCCACAAAAGGGGCATTTGCCAAAAGGATTATTGGACACGTACATATTAACCTGCATGGTGGTAAAGAAATGTTGGTTGTGTAAGCTCTCCCTTTCTTGTTGGTATTTTGCAAGTGAAGTTAGTGTCAACAGTTTTTCCAGACCCCTATTGTCATGTCCACTACTGCATCTCATCGTGAAATCTAGTTTCAAGAGAAGATTTAAATGATGAAGATTTTTAAAATTTGCTTATTTTATATGTTTTATACTTTGGTCACAGTAGGAAATACCTCTTCATGACTTTCTTGCTTTCTGGGCTTCAGCTCTCTGGGCTGAATTTAGCAAGAATCTTATTTATTTCAGGGTGTCAGAGTTCCTCCCATCTGGCAGTCAGGAAAGCACAGAACTAAAGGGTGCTTCCAATGAACATCACTTCAGCAGAAGGATTTTTGTAAGTTTTCAACCAATTTTGGGTCTGCAACATAAAGCAAAAGGGATGGTAATGCAATATGTGAAGAGCTGTGCTGCGTAAACAGATTGCTGTTGATGTGTGTTCCACAGCTGGACTTAATGCTACATTAACTTGTTATGATGCGATAAAATTTTAACATCCAGGCTTCATGTGCCAGCTGATAAATGATGGAGGATAAATTAAAACCAGCTTTGTTAGCACGAAAAAACACTGTATCAGGAGCCTGTCAATTAGGTGCTAGCAGAGAACATTGTCATTATACAAGTGCCTCTTGGCTATAAACCACTGCCCAGCAACTCTACTGCAAACCTGGATCTAGAGGATTGCTAGTAGGAGGCCGATTTCAAAGTTCATTAGGCTAAAACTTGGCAGACCAATTCTCAGGCCAGATGTGCATTATTTATTTTCCAAAAAATCACATCAATCCATTCAAGCACCTTTGATCTAGAGTTTGGCAAACAGCTCACAACTCTCAAAGTTTCATATGGATGTTTTTATTCTAAACTTAAGGTTAACATTCATTGCTTTAAAAAGCGGGGGAGGGGCTTGTAAGCAGTTAGCCTTTCCAGATAGCAGTATTGGCCTTTTACATTTTCCCCCTTACTCCTCCTCAAATTTAGCTTGCAAATGGCATATAACAAAAATGCATGAATATGCCTAGTCGCCTTCTTTCCATGTTTTGGTACCAAATTGAAACCATACCACTTCGACATGCAGTGTAACTTCTCCATTTTTCACAGTTTCCTTCTCTGTCCTGACCATTTCAAACTGCACTGACCTGCCATCCACTATTCCAAACAAGTTAACATTCAGGAGTCCTGCTTTTAAATGAAACAGGGTTTTAACTCCAAAATGGCATGAGGAATTTAACCTCTTCAAGATGTATCACATATTGCTAAATTAAGCCTAGAGTGTTACCTAATATATGACATGCCCATGGAAATGCGGTGAAGAAACAGCAGAAGCTACCTACAGTAAAGGGAATGAGGGGAAGTATAATAGCTGTACTGGTGAGCTCCTTTGCTGGAAGATTTCAAAATAGGCCTGCAATTACAGCTAGTGTTTTACTGAATCATGTCACAGATTTCCAGCAGATTTTGTAGACTGAACAATATAATCATCAGTACTATGAAAAAAGGCACTGGATCACTAAAATATATTTTCAAATGTACAGCTAGTCTTTTAAAGCAGTAGTAAGTAATCCTTAAGTAAACACATCTAAATTTGGATGCCAATATCTAAAACCACAGATTTTCTATAGTCCTCCTGACACTTCTGGAGGTCACTTTTTGTGTTTAGACCTGGATTAAAGTAAAGGTGCTGTAAATGCTCTTCACAGGATCCCAGCTCCTTCACATGCACAAGGGTCTAATTTTCACTTTCATTACTGTTTAGAGTATAATATCCATTTCTAGCTCAAGCTGATGCGTAGCACCTTGAAAATATAATTGTCCGCTTTTCCCTGCAGGCAGTCTGGAACAAAGATTTGTGCCATATAAACCACCTGGGCGTCTTAAGCACTGTAATATTTAACTCCATCAGTGTACAGTAAAAGAGGGAGCCTGTGGCAGAGCAAAATGCTAGCAGGCCCCAAACACCCTCTAAAGCAGAAACAGCACATGCTTAGCCAGGCTTAGTGCAGAGCAGACATATGTTCTGGCCTTAATAAAGTAAGTGAGCAGAGCCACTCTGGCCTGCCAGAGGAAGGTTGCTGCCCCATCTTGGGGAGAGGGCAGTGCTGTTGTAGAAGAGCCTCCTTAATCCAGACTGCCTGGACTGAAAGGATGAGCCCATATTGCCCCATCAGACAGAGTTCTTGGGACACACTTGGAGCTGGCAGTTTTTATAGCTAGCATTGCTGGCACCAGGACTGTGTGAAGGGTGACACTGCCTCTCTGAGCTGTGCAGCTCTCCAGTTTCTTGCACTACCTTAAGTCAGAAATACATTGTTATCGGTGGAGGCACCTGTTCCTCCTAACTGAAGCCTCCTTGGCCCAGCAGAGACCCTTTCAGCTACAAAGAGAGGCTGGGTTTTGCATAATTTCAAGCTCTTCAGTATTGTTTCTTAATGAAAGTTATTAAGTTGTCAGATATTTCACTCAGCCCAATTGCTGTTTTGTCCCAAGAGACATGTAATCCAGGGGTGTAGGAGAAGGATGTTCATGTAGTAAATCTTTTATTCTTTAAATAGGAAACATTTTTATGGGGGATATGAGCCATGTTTAAAAGCTGCAGAGCTAGACACTCCAGGGATCAGTTGTAAATGAAGGTTAAGCCTTGTGAAGGCTTCTACTTTGGCTTTTTTTTATTGGAATTGCTATTGTGACTTAGACCTTGAAGTTTTATAACCCTGGCCATATGGTTATTTAGTTTTGGAAAGGACAGCTTGGTGAAGGGCAGAGGAGGAGAGGAGGAAGGGAGGTTGTTGTTACTGCTACAGTGGAGCAAGTATGTTCAACTTTCCCATTTTGGTGTGTCCTAACTTAGAGCATATGGACACCAATTCCACGGTCTTTATGAGGAAATCATGCAAGCATTGTTAAATCATTTAATCTAAACTTTGAAAGAGAAAAATAACAAGGTGATTAGGGACAACCTGAAGGTAATTGATAATATGATGCTGACGGAATGAAATCGCCTTTCATTACCAAGTTAGGACAAATTCTAGCTGCTGAGTGCAGCAAAGAGGTAGGTGGTGGATTTTTCTGATTTTTTTTCAATAGGGCAGCTGCTTATGTTCTTTCCATTATAAGAGAGACAGATGCACAGAGCAAAAGATTCAATGCTTTCTGCAGAGAGCTCTATTAATTCTGAGCTGAAATTGAACCATGCTAATTTTAAAGCACTGCAGTATAGCCATTTTTATTTCCTCCAGCTGTGGGTCTTGACTTTCAGCTTGTAAGAGAGGGCAGAAAGACAGGTTGAGAAGAGGACTGGAAAAAATAAAACCACAGGATGCCTGTTAGTACCTGCTCTTGAATTAGAGTTGGAAGACTGAACATGAACAGAACTGAAGAAATTATTGAAGTATTGTACTGCCTCTCCCTGGAAATGAGCACAATTCTTTTTCTTCTCCTACATATTTAGGATACACAATTCAAGAATTCCTTTTTCACCTGAAAAGTTCTCATCCTAACATTCTTAGGATGTTAAAAATATGAAGAGAGCCTAGAGTATCCTAACAGAGTACATGTGGTAAGGCCTGCTATTACAATTATTTTCACCAGAGGCATCAATGGGAAAACAAAAGGCACAAAAAAGAATTGGGTACTTATTTCCTACCCAGTGCCTATATCCCCTCTGTGCCATTCAAGACCTCTCCTTAGACAAAACTCTGAAGAACTCATTTCCAGATGTGAAGCTGGATTTATGATACTAGAAATTTTCCACAATAGCAAGGTACTGAATTTATAGTTCATGTTTAGATTGTGTCAGAATTTTGTTGGAGGTTTCCCTAGTAGTAGGTATAGAAGTTAAGATAAGGAGAAATATCAAGGAGTGATTGACAGGTGCCCACATGTTTGCAGACATTTACTCTGGCAACAATTATGAAATGTTAGAGAAGTTGAGTGTTCCTAAAGTATCAGCCCACACTTTGTAGGAAGTCTAAGTAATTTCATCCTACAGAGAAAATGAAAAATGTCTGCTTCTTTTAATCTTTAATGATATGTGGCACATGCTCTACCAAGTATTTAAAAGCTAAATACACTTTGGGACCTGCTTTATATCTCTGTTCTTTGACCATCTACAGTAAACAAGCATAGTACATGAATGATGTTGTTATTCATCCTTTTTTTTTTTTCTGAGGCTGAATATCTCAGTCACTATAAACTAGCAGTGTGCAGTTTAGGTAGCTCCAGGGATGTGCCACAGTTTGGAAGTGAGTATGCATTGGTGGTGAAATTGCCAGATTGCTTTGTAAGCAGTAGTTCTCTGTCTTTGTCAGAGCAGATACCTTCCAACTGGACATTGACTGCAAAGTAACAAGAAATGTCAAGCACTGCTGGATGAAAATAACTCCTGGAAGTGACGGAAGGTTGGCCTCCTCAAAAGGAATGAGGAAGGAGAATCGCCTCACCTTCTTGGGGCCAGAGCTGTGGCATACCTATGAGACATGAAGATTTCTTCCAAGCTGTACGTGATACTGCAATATCAAACCACTAGCAACTCATTTCATTCCTACCAGAAAGGCTCGGCTCTGGCCACTTAGTGTTTTAATAGCCAAAATTAACTTATTATCCTAAGTAAAACTATTTGTAACAAGGTGTGCCAGACACATTTCCAAACAAATAATTCAAAAGGTGGATTTTGTCACCCAGTAGAACACACATGTGCATGTGTACTCTTAAATGTGAAAAATTTCAGTGCTTTCAAAGGATGAACATACATCTTTTATATTCACATTTAGATTACCACTTGACTTATTGCTTTTTATATCAAGTATTGTAAAAATGCTTGATCATGAGGCTGAGGGGAGACTTTATTGCTCTCTACAACTACCTGAAAGGAGGTTGTGGAAAGGACAAGAGGAAATGGCCTCAAGCTCCACCAGGGGAGATTTAGGCTGGACATTAGGAAAAAATTTTTCACAGAAGGAGTTATTGGGCACTGGAACAGGCTGCCCAGGGAGGTTGTTGATTTACCTTCCCTGGAGGTGTTTAAGGCATGGGTGGATGAGGTCTTGAGGGATTTGGTTTAGTGTTCGATAGGAATGATTGGACTCAGTGATCTGGTGTGTCTCTTCCAACCTGGTGATTCTATGGTTCTATGACTCTCAAATCTTCTGTCTTGGAGAGATCTGAGTAAACAGTAAGCTTTTGCCACACGAAGGGTGACAGTATGCATGCCATATATCCAGCCTCTGGAAACAGAACTAGAAAGGGCACAGGCAGAGCACAGCCTTGCTTTAATACGGCCAGTACAGAGTCCACCTGCACAGTGTCACCCATGGACAGAGGAGGATGTGTAAAGCTTGACCTACTCTGATGACTACTCACCTGCGTGTGGCTGTTCTAGGCCAGGCTTACAAAACTAAAAGTCCAAAGTTAGGCCCCGTATAGGTAGGCACCAAAATCAATATCCAAAGGATTGTGCAAACCTAGATGTCACTGCTTCCTCTGGAAACTTATCAGGGACTAGTTTGCAGGCTTATGAAACAGAAGGTGATCATCACTTCTCTATATTTGCACTGCTAGCAAATTAGAAAGTGTTTGGGAAGTGATCAGAAAATTTGATCTGAATTCAAAGATGAGTAGAACATCTTGGCTGCTAATGAAAAAAAAGTGGCTCCCACAACTCAGTGTCTTATATCTTTTAGCTGGCCAAATTCCAACTTGCTGCCTTATCAAAGTCTTCTGATCCTGCTACACCACAGGAGCGTTTGCATAAATACTTTTCAAATAATGTTTAGTTCTTTCACATTACACTAAAATATACATCCTCTGAGGAAGACCTCTGCATTGCACCTGCAGACTGCTGACTGCCACTCCAGTCACCATGTTGCAGTGATTTGAACTGTCTTTAATCTGAACTGTGGGAGTCCTGGAGTGCTCGAACTAGCAAAACTCCATTGTCATAGCAACCATGATTTCTTTCAAAATAAGCCTCTCTTCTTACAAATAGTAGTTAATAATTTCTTATATTCTTCACAGATATTTTCTTTCAAACCCTTGTTCCTCCTGGAGCTGGAACAGCAAACACATGAGGAAAAACATAAAGCAACAACTTCCAGACACTTGGATGAGGATCAGATTGCTCCTGTGCACTATATTTTATCCCTGCTACTGCCTATGTGACATAAACAATTTTCAAGCAGAAATCCCCCTTTACTTTGATGAGTGGTTCCAATTTAAAATCAATTATGTAATCCTTCTTTTGGGAAGGAAACAATTTCTGAGAATAAATGAAGGCCCAGCTTCCTGTACCTTTGAAATAGCACTAAGATCTGTTAAAATGCAAACTGCCTGTTTAAGAAGCTCCTCAGAGGCTTCTAAAAGACAGAAAACATTTGATAATTGATCTTCAAGCAAAAGTGTTTAGGTTAAAAAGCAGGTAACATTAGCAAGACCTTGATGTTGTCTTATCTAATATCAGGCACTTCTTAGTTTACTAATTTACTCTGGTTTTAATTTTGTACAATTAACCTCCAGGAAACACGGCCCATGTATTAGCTAGACACTAACTGGATGAAAAGGAACAGACTGATATGACACAAATTACAAACAATATGATTTCTTAAGAGGCCTTTTGAAAGGCAAGAAGTAGCTTTTGTTCTGTTCATCCAAATGCATTTGTGCTAGAGCTCTCTGTGTTATGCTAACAGCCCAAAGCTGCCCTTCCAAATCAGTGAGCTCGTGGGTTTCAATCACTTGAAGTAAATGAGCTATTCTGGTTACCAACTGGGAAACAGTTGCCAATCATAGTAGAGAAGAAAGCAGACCCACTGCAGGGCATGAAATTAAATTTTCCAGGTAGTAGCCAGTAATTGATACCACAATGTGACCTTTGCCTAAAGCAACCAATTTAAAGTCATATGAAACAGCAACTGGGGCAGAAGAGAGTCTGCGAACACAGGCAGGCTTGCTCAGCAAAGAAACAACTCTGAAAGTACTCTCCACTTCCATTGGCAGGTAGCTCTGTGGCTTTGTTATATGCATGAAGTGAGACTCTCACCTGACGCAAACAGCACCCCAAGAATATTTTTGTACAGATCTATTTTTAATAATTTTTTGTAACACGGCAACATAAGAGTACATGAAATTTGTATACAAATCACAAGGAACCAATAATTTTCTTCGATATTAGCATATTGTGTGTGCCATTAGGCAACAGCAGTTTTTCTCCCCACGCCTGTAGCTCAAAAATTAATAAAGAACCTGCCTGAGAAACCCTCTTTGTACCTCCTTCTTCCAGAAGGACAGATCTGTACACATGTTTTTAAATGTCATGAGTTTCTGGGCTTCCGCTAACTTAATAGTAACTTGAGCTGATGATTCCCATGTGAGACTCATACTTGCCTCAAGCCATACCCATAAATCAGGGCACTTGAATAAGGCATACAGCTGGTCCTGCCATCCTAGGCAAGAGAAACCAGCACTGAGAAAGGGTATTCATCTCAGCTGCAGGCTTAGGTGGCCTCAAGAGGTGCACATCTCACAGCTGTTGTAGCTTAAAGAGATAACTGAGCATCACCAATGTCCTGCAATGGGCACTTCAGTTAAGTCACCACAGCAAAGGTGTATCAGTCTTGGTCTACCTGCCTAAGCCAACAAAAGCTTTTTCACCAAGAACTTCAGATGAGGACTGTCATCTGCTACCAGTGAAATAAAGAAGAGCTTTCCTATCAACACCACGCTGTCCAGATCAGGCTACAAAACTGAAAGAGACATAATGCAGTCTTCCTGAAGAGACTGTCTTCCACCTGACAAAATGCAGAAGCTGCTTAAAAATGAGTCCTCATGCCCTCACTACAGAAGGCCTTCCTATGGATTTTCTCCAATGTGTTTTTCTCCACAAAACTAATAGGACTATATGTGCATTTAAAAACAGGGCAGGATTCACCAAATTGGTGCCTAGAACAAGTCCAGTAACACTAAGGTTTCTTCTTGAAGCACTATTTATAGTATTGAATATCAAACCTGCTGTAGATGTTTATACTGCTCTGCTGTATACAGTACATACAAATGTATACAGTAATACGTTTTCTTGAGCCACTGGAGTTTGAAGCTGTGCACTGAATATATAACTAGCCCCAGAAAGTGCTGAAAATGCTAACAACTGGAGAAATTAGACACCTGTCATTTAGAAATGTTTCTCCAATCCCAATTGTTTCACAGAATATTTCTTTTAGAAATATGCATCCATAATCAGACATACAATTCTAACTGTTTGATTAGAAATGCCTCCTGAGTTTGGGCTTATTAGAACACAAAACCAAGTGCAGAAGCAGGAAGAGATTTAAAAAAAAAATCCCCAGAGATTTAGAATTAGGTCTCTCAACCATGTCATTTTATGATTGCAGAAAACTGGTGACAGCTCCCTATTCAGCTTATGTTGCAATCAAATTCTAATTTATCTTTCAATTAATAGTCTAATTTTAGGGAAAAAAATATCACAGTAGGAAAGAGAAAAATGTGTTGCAGGGACCATACATACAAAGTGAAATGAGAGTTGAAGTTCAAATTAATAGAAATCCCCTGCTGTTCATTGTGACCATGGCATACTAGGGAAGGACAACCAAACAGGAGATGTTCTTTTCCTTTTTTGCCTGGATTGCTACAAAACTAACATCTCAACTCTCTCTTATTTCACTTTTCTGCAAACGAGACCTATGGCTGTCATAAACTTCTTCAATGTAACAGTAGCACCAACAAAGGAAATATGACACATGGCTGTCCTGCTGTCATAGCTAGACCTCACTCTCAGCCTGATTCACTGAATTATATTATACTACCAAGGAAGGCTCCAGTGTCTTTCAACCACAACAGAAATTGAATTTTGCTGCTGTAGGATAAGAATGCGATTACTTCCAGGTACATGATATAGGTAACATGTTCCCTTCTAGCCCTGCACCCACCCACATGTGCACATTCAACCCTTGTTTTCTTCCTGGCACTCAGCAAATACTTTCCCACCACATCCCCTGTTCCTGGAGTGATGAATCCTCTCCTGCTGCAGCGGCTTCTAGAACCTCCCCTGCATACCTTCTCCTTGCAGTCTCATATTCAGGTGCTTTTTTTCACCCACGGCCATAAGGCTACTGACAGCCATCAGCATGTATAATCAAGAAGGCATCTACTTCTGTTTGGCTTTCAGGTTGGCTGTAGTCTTCTGCTCTTTCATAGAATCACCAGGTTGGAAGAGACCCACTGGATCACTGAGTCCAACCATTCCTATCAAACACTAAAACAAGTCCCTCAAGACCTCATCTACCTGTGCCTTAAACACCTCCAGGGAAGGTGAATCAACCACCTCCCTGGGCAGCCTATTCCAATGCCCAATGACCCTTTCTGTGAAAATTTTTTTCCTAATGTCCAGCCTAAATCTCCCCTGATGGAGCTTGAGGCCATTCCCTCTTGTCCTGTCCCCTGTCACTTGGGAGAAGAGGCCAGCTCCCTCCTCTCTACAACCTCCTTTCAGGTAGTAATAGAGAGCGATGAGGTCTCCCCTCAGTCTCCTCTTCTCCTGGCTAAACAACCCCAGCTCTCTCAGTCGCTCCTCGTAAGACTTGTTCTCCAACCCCTTCACCAGCTTTGTTGCTCTTCTCTGGACTCGCTCCAGAGCCTCAACATCCTTCTTGTGGTGAGGGGCCCACAACTAAGCACAGTATTCAAGAAGCGGTCTCACCAGTGCCAAGTACAGAGGCAGAATAACATCCCTGGACCTGATGGTCATGCCAAGTCAAGATGCCATTGGCCTTCTTGGCCACCTGGGCACACTGCTGGCTCATGTTCAGTCAGCCGTCAACCAACATCCCCAGGTCCTTCTCCTCCAGGCAGCTTTCTAGCCAGACTTCTCCTAGTCTGTAGCTCTGCATAGGGTTGTTGTGCCCCAAGTGCAGGACCTTGCACTTGGACTTGTTAAACCTCATGCCATTGGACACTGCCCAGTGGTCCAGCCTGTTTAGGTCCCTTTGCAGAGACTCCCTACCCTCCAGCAGATCCACACTTCCACCCAGCTTAATGTCATCTGCAAACTTGCTAAGGGTGCACTCAATACCTTCATCCAGGTCATTGATAAAGACATTGAACAGGGCTGGACCCAGCGATGAGCCCTGGGGAACCCCACTTGTAACTGGCCTCCAGCTGGATTTAACATCGTTTACCATCACTTTCTGGGCCTGGCCATCCAACCAGTTTTCCACCCAGGAGAGTGTGCGCCTGTCCAGGTCAGAGGCTGACAGTTTCCGTAGCAGAATGCTGTGAGAAACTGTGTCAAAGGCTTTGCTGAAGTCCAGAAAGACCACATCCACAGCCTTTCCCTCATATAGCAGCTGAGTCACTTTGTCATAGAAGGCAAACAGGTTAGTTTGGCAAGACCTGCCTTTTGTGAATCCGTGTTGACTGGGCCTGATCACCTGGTTCTCTTGCATGTGCTTCATGATAGCACTCAGGATCGATTCCATGACTTTCCCTGGCACTGAGGTCAGACTTAGAGGCCTGTAGTTCCCCGGATCCTCCCTGCGACACGTCTTGTAGATGGGCACTACATCAGCCAGCCTCCAGTCCAGTGGAACTTCTCCCGTCTTCCAGGTGATGTTTTCTGTCAAGCGACCTGAACATAAGATATGCTATGGCTAGTATGAGAACTTTGTGTGAAGAAGCTGCTTGAAATTGTAATGTAGAAAATACCCCAGATTTAATACAAAGCTGAGATATAAAGCATAAGATAGCTTTTAACTGATAGTTTAATCTTGTTAATATGTGGTGCTGCAGCCCAAAACAAATTTTAATGTAGTGGTCTGCTATTTGGCCTTGAATGTCAATGCTTACTGTAGAGGAGGTAAAATACCCCTGTGCAGAAGCAATGCCAAGGCACTGCCCACCAAGACACTGAAAGCCAGTTCTTTCCAGCAGAAAGGCAGAGGCCAGGTGTTGGGCCAGACTGTGCTCAGGAGCCCGGGCAGATGCCTACATCAGAAGTGGAGATGTTGGAACTCTTGCTTTACCACCAGCTCAGGTGAGGGAGTAATTAGCCCTGCAGTGGTTCAAGCCAATAAAGCTCTGAAAAAAAATGAGGGTTTGTTATCTGAACTCCGGACTGACATAGCTAAGTGAGCACCAGCCCTGCACAGCCAACTGCACAGCCAACATGTCATGCTTCCCTGTGCTCCTCCAGCACTTTCCCTGCATGCTCAGTCTTCCCTAGCACCAGTGATACTATCCTCTACTTCACAGTGTAGTTGTAGCCTGTGCCTGACACACTGAAAACCATGTTCATGTACTTTCCTTTCTGTGTCAGAGCCACTTGAATTGAAGGCAAAGCTGCAAGTTCTTTGCTTCTTGGACAAGTCTGATTATGGGGCCCAGGGGCTAAGAATGCACTTCCGGCCTTCACCTCCTCTTGCCAGTGCTACTCTCACTCCATTGTTCACCATTTTTTTTTGTCAAGCTGTGTAATTTCAGTGTTAATCCCTGTAAGGGGAAAGAATAGGCAGCCTGTTTCTTGAATCTACTCATCATCAGCTAGATAAGTGCCTCACGAAATGAAATTCAGCAAGTGATTACTTCTGTCCTTTCGATTGAGTTAAAAGCAGTACACCCTTGGTCAGCTTTTGGTAGCCCTGACCTTCTCAAGGTGCCTTGTCACGAAGACTGGCAGCTAGGCCAGGGCAAAAGCATTCCCCATAGAGCTCAGCTGAGACCTTGGCAAAGAAGTACAATGAGGAATTCAAAACCCAATTAATAACATAGCCATTAAAATTAATGTTAAGGGTGCTCATAGGGAGTATAATTAATTTTATGATGACATCTATGAACTAATAGCTGAGTGTCATTAAGAGATGACATGGCCCTCGGAACTTCTGGTGAGAGAAATTATCTAGTTGTATGGGTGTTATTGTTCTGCCTACATCAAAGTTGAGAGAAATAAAGTGTAAAAACCAGTTCCTTTATAAGAAACAACATGAGCTGTCTGTGTCATAGCTCAATGCTTATATTTCTGTAGTCACATGAAGCTTGGTCTCAATTTTTGAGACTTTCCTCACTAATCACTTCTTTGCAACACCCAATAGTACTAGTGTGGTTCACTGCTACAAATTCTGTCCTGGGCTATGAGTTATATTTTTAAAAATTGCCATATGAGGAAGGGTGATTTTTTTTGTAGAAGTATAAGAAGTAAGTTTATTTTTTCTAGCAATTATGGCTGAAGTTAATATCTTCTATGAAATGCCATTAATGTCTGTATGTCTGTTATCACTATTTGTTTACATGCATTAGTATGTATAAACATACGCACTTTTGTTCCCATTTAGTATTTTGTGAAAAAACATTGTGAAACATTTCTTTCAACCTCAAAGAATGTTCTGATACACACCAACCAGAAAAAAAGCTTAATCTAGACAAAATCCAGATGCAATTCTGGACTTCACAGTTGTCATGGTTTTCTTCAGCAAGTAAATCCAGCATATCAGGTTTTAAATGCTCTTCCCATACAGTTTTCCCCACAGCAATATGCCTGGATCAGCATCAGAAATTCCTGTGTTTACAGCTTCAGTTTAATCTTTTTGTTTGTCTCTCATTTAGATATAGATCAAAATGGAAGAAAGCATACAAAGATTTGTTCCTCTTTAGATGGTGGAGTTCTCACAAATTCAACAATTTCCCTCACAGTTTTATTTTGGGATTAAAAGTGCCAATACAGATTCTGAAATTTTCAGAGGACTAGTCCCTAGCTTCAGTTCTAATCTGAGCTCTAAACTACAGCAGCCTCACACAAAGTTTTGTTCAAGTGCTGCCTAAAGTTGAAGAGGAACAGAAATCTTTTCTACTCCTGTTTTAGGATACCACTCCATCCAATCTCACAGACTTCTACCACGATATTCAGTAATGCTTTAATTTCTCTCTCCAACCATCTAATTCAGTCATTTCAGAATACCCTCTGAACCTGTTCTGCCGTGAAACTTCAGGTAGGTTTTCTTTTCCTATTGTAATGACAGCATAATGGATTTTTTGGTATTATTGATGATAGGTAGTGACAGATTTATTAGTGATGTTTTGAGTTGTGCTGACCTTCTTAATAATCTTTTTACCTCATGGTGGACAAAAGTGGCACAAGGTGTGGTATTTCAATTGAGGTTTTATGAACAGAAAGGACTCGGTTCTGACCTGCAACACACAAAAAGTAAATGGAAACATCAGAAGAGGTGAAAAAGCATTTTGCAATGTTAGATAATATTTTACCAAAAAAATAAACCTGGATCTGTATTTACTAGGATTATAATTTGTTGCTTGTGTGCAATTTTTCACAAGAGTATCTGTAAATATAAAAGGACCATACATAGGCATTTCATAATCTTGAATACCTAGAATACTGCAATAAATGAAATGTGCAGGGCACCATCTGTGTAATTTCTATTGTTTGTCTGCTGAAAATCTTGAAAGCAGCCATCTTAATCACATGTTTAGAAAAAAGCCGAAGAATATTTCTAGCAGCACCCACATCACCAGGAAATTCAAATGTCTTCAAGCACATAAGCCAATAAAGCTGCTGAAATTGAACTCATTTAAAGCAGAAAGTTGTTATGATACATGTGAGATGAGCCTGAGGCTTGAGGTGACTCTGTCAACACAGAGTGAAAGAGAAAGAGCAGGAGGATGAATAGAGCACCAAACCATGCTTTTTCTCTGAGTGTCCAGAGGGTATTTCCTTGCACAGCCAGCTCCTTCCCTGCTTTTCCTGCACCCCTGCAGAAGCCATTTTTCTTTGGGCATAATGCCATCACTACGTAAAGTAGCTGGGACTTGTTGAACAGGAAATCAGCATTTCCAGATGGCCTTTGGGGCTGACCATGCCCACAGGGCTGGCATGAATTCTCCTCCTCTCCAACATGTGCCAGCTACTTACATAGGCTGATACTGTCATTTTACTCCCTTCCTGTGTTTCCTTCATGTGACACACAGTGCACCATCTCCTCAGACTGCACTCCCTCTGGCTTCCTCTGAGTTGTTTTCAAAAAGATCCTGTATTTTTTATATACCTGTATGTTTATTCTTTCTTATCTCATTTGCATTCATGCACATGGACACAGACACATCAATTTTAAAAACACTATTATCATCAGCTTAAGGTCAACTTTGGCAGCCAGGCAAAACACATTTCATTTTGATCCACTAGGCTCAAATAAGTAGAATTTTTTGAACTGAAAGCATTGACAGCAAGATAGCACAACAAATTGGGAACAAAACCTTCAAAATATTAGGTAAGCTAAGATTATTGGGGACCAACACATTTAGAAAATGAAAATGTGCAGAAAACCAATTTACCTTCCTGAGTGGAAGACGAAAAAAAACAGGCAACAACAAACCACCAAATCAGCTAACCTGCCCTTCAGTAAGACATACAGTCCTTTAGTCACATTCTGTAGTTTGACTCAGCTATACAACATTTCATTTCCTATAGCAATTGTGTTCTTGATATTGCATTTACATACTCTGCTCTTTGTTCTGGGTGGGCTGTTCTTCACAGCTCAAGCAAATTGCTGTGAATTTTTGTTTCTAAAATGAGAAATCTCTCTTCAGTCCAAAAAAGTTTTCAGTCTTGTCTAGCAACAGCTATTTTCTTTTCTCACTAACAAAGCAGCCACATAGTCATTTTCTTCCTGAAAAAGAATGGTATCAGAAGGAATATTTGAGATTAATTTGGAATCCTAGCTAGTGACTCACTGCAAAATGAGGAAGGTTTTGCATTAACAGGCTCCTCACACACTACTTCCTATACAAGAACTAGCAGCAGTGTCCTTCACCAACCTCCCATCAGCTCTCTGGAAGGGACGTAATTGTGATGACCTATGAGCCATTTCAGTAAAGCTGCCAGGAGGCAAGAATTGTGCCCTGAAATGCAGCTAAACTGGTGTATGCTGCCCCTTTACACACAGGAAATTTGGAGGAATATTCAATGTCAAACTTGTAGATTTGGGTCTTGTACCTGGAGGGGTTGAAGATGCCATTCCTTTTCGGAAATACCTGGTTTTCTAGTAATGAAGGAGGTCTGGTGAATTTAGCATTTTAAAATATTAATCATAAAACTGCACAAAATGAAGCATTGATTCCTCTGGATATTCCATAAATGGATGTTACTGAAATGCTGTCACAACAGTCATAATGTGAGCATGCAGAAAGTCATGCTTGCAAGTCACTGCACAGCCAGATCCTATCAGGCTAGAAAAAAATAACAGCTAAATTTTTTTTTTCTCTGAATACATGAAACAGTTCTTTTTATTGTGGGGGGCAAATACTGCTTCTGACTGGGTTGAAATAAATGAGCTGTCATTTCTATAACTAAGAAATACAGTACTTGAACTTTTCCTCTTCGTGGAGCCAAATACAATTCTGTTGCTTTCTGTTTACCTGCCCCTCTGTGTTCTTTTCTTCAGCCTTGGTCTAGCTGGATTGGCTCTAGAAGGACAGAAATAAATGTAAAACTCAGGCAAGAACAGGCTTCTTTACCTCAGTTGCCCTTTTCCACTCTAATTTGCCTCCATCCTGTCTCAGCCTAACCAGGAGGAGCAACCAACCCCCAGCATTACCACTGAATGTCATTTCCCAGCTCTCACACCTTTTCTTCCACCTTCTGCTAAGGACTGTCTTTCCCAGGCTCTTCAAAACCAGAATAATACATGCTTTGCAATTTGGTTTGTATATGTCTTTAATTAAATTGTTCTGTTCTGCCAAACTAATCTCACACTTTCTGCACTTTGCAGATTAGTTTGCTGTTCATTTCCACAGCTCTCTCTCTTTTTTAGGTCTGTGATATTGTTTTCATGGCCAATTTACTTCCCTCTGTTAGAACAGGAATTTTATGAATCTACTTACATTGCAAATCCTCTCCATCATGTTCTTAAGGATTTCCAAACTCCCAAGAAGTTAAACTGGTCCTCGTTCTTGCTTAATTTCGTAACTGCTACAATTTGCTATGATGTATATTAAGGTACCTGTATGCAGAAGTATCTGTGGTAATATGTATTCTATAATATGCAGCACTGGTTGAAGAAAGAGTCTGTGGAAAATGAGGATGGGATACCTTCACCTACTTCTTGGATTAGTCACCACAGTTTATAAAATACTTGGTGTCCAGACCTTAACTTTGGTGGGGGCAGAGGGTCAACTCTGCAGCCAATTAAAGAAGATGGAGTTTGAGCAATTCTAGTCCTTTTATCTGTGTGCAGTAGCTGGGACTCACTCACAAGTCAGAAATATTTGGCTTCTTCAGAAAGAGAAAAATCCTGCTTTCAAAGTGTTGTTCCATGATGTGCTTTCCAAAACAACTAAACATTAAAAAAAAAAAAAAAAAGCCTGCAAGGTTCAGCCTGAATCCCTGACCTGGCAACCAGTGTAGTCCCATTGTATCACTGGCCCAGCAAAGAGTGATGCTAGGTGTTACTGAGGGATCAGAATGAGCAGCCAGAGGCAAGAAAATATGGGGTTCTCTTAAACCAATGCTTATGTGCTAAGCACCTTCAGTGAGGCTAACAGAAGCAGTTATACAAAGCAATTTCTCTGCTAATGTGGACATCAGTGATTCAGCTCAACTGTACTCAGGATCTAGCAGTTGTGACTGCTCCATAGCATAAGGCACAGATGTAGCTCAGATTCTTCTATCTCATCAAAAAATTGTGACAGAAATCTCTTTTGCTTCATATTTTGTCCATGTATTTGGGTAACCTCTCTCTGAAAGCTGAAGCCTTTATGCAAATTGATGTTTGAATATTGGACTGGCAAGCTAGCAATTATATCATCAGGATATGTAAATTCTTCTAGTACATTTACTATCTGTTTAGAATACTTCATTTTAATAAACGTGAAAGTTTGTTCAAAATAGCAGTGAGGAATGGTGACTTTGGGCAGAACTGAGTAAAGGCCAACAAGGAAAGAAATTTACTGGCCCACCAGAGACCCAGGAAAGACATAGTACATCTGATGGGAACCTTAATTACACTGTGATATGAGCAAAGATCTACATGCCTCTATACAACCCACTTCTCAATTAATTCCCTCGAGCTGACAACCTCCCCTTCTGGGGTAAGGATTTGGCACCAGACTTTTGACTTGTTTTCCCTTTGATTCCTGCCATCTGGTCCCACTGGGCTTTCATGGGCAACTTTGAGGTTCAAAGGCTCAGGTGGTACGAGTTGAACAAGTAGGCTGGTCCCTGGTGGAAGGCTGAATACCAAGGACCCTCCAGTTACTTGTGAGTGTAGTGTTGTAAAAAAGCAGAATCAACTTATTCAGTGTCCTAAGAGCTGCCTCAAGTGTCAAAGATGAAGGTCAAGACCTGCAATCAATAGCCCTCTACCTGCTCTCTGCAACAAGGCAAAGCAGCAATTGTAAGCAACACCTGAGCAGCCAAAACCAGCTGAGTACTCACAGCTGCACAGGAGCTGTGCTTTCTGCTGGCATCTCCTTCCTCAGCTGCTTGTTGTAAAACTCATTGCTGGGACTGGGTTTACAGTGGACACGTTGACATTGTTTTGCAGGACTTAGTAGTGGTAGTGTGTTATAAGTTAGTGCAAGTGTGCCTCCTTCTGCCTTGAATCACCAACCAGTGGGAGCACAAGTCTTAGTTGTAGCACAGTTTGCCATCTAGGAGTTGCTAGAAAAGTTAGGAAAGATTTCAGAGTACAGCACACCCAGAATAAAACCCTATGCTTTCAGCAGATAAGGGCATTGTAGTGCCTTAGTTAATGGCTCCAGGGGTCCCTCCTACAAGAGGGACTGGCATCAGCCTACCCCCGTGGGCATCCATTCAGAATGCTGGTTCTTACACCCTCAGCTCTGCAAGGTCTTACTGCTTTAGAAACAATTTAGAGAGCCACAGGTTTCATTTCCATTCCTAGCCACAGGCACACCCCTCTGGAGGTTCTTATTTATGAACTGAAGTTGTGCTGAAACCATAAACATTAAAGGGTTTGGTCACTTTGTTTGCCTGGAGCGAGAATGAGGTGGCAGCTTTTGCAGCCCTGTTCTGGCCATTTTCCTCTTGTCAGGGTGCAAATGCCAGCTGAGGTCTGGCACCTTGTTTTATTGTGTGACAACTGGATAGCGATTTCTCATTTAGCTTTAAATTAGCTGTCTCTTGTCATTGTGCCTTCCCTGAGGATGGGTGTGAGAGTGCTCTCTAAAAGGACCTATGGCTGCTTGCCTGTGTGTTTATTATCTGGGCACCCACCAGACTATGCCGGCCTTTTCTCATCCCCAGGTTTAAAGCTTTAATTAGGAACCTCCTGTGTGCCTGGTCTTCACAAGCATCATCTGGCACACTGTAAAAAATATACTCCATTTTCATTACTGGCAAATCCTAGGAAAGTCATTTGTATTGGAGGTGGGACTTGCAGGGGCATTATATGGGTGTAAAAGCGTCCAGAGAATTTCAGAGTGGAAAGAATCTAAAGGGAAAAAGAAATCTGCATTCGAGCTAGGGTTTGCAGTTAGGATATTTATGAATATGAAGTTTTATGGAAACATTTTCATTATTGAAACTTCTGCATATGAATTATGCTGCAGCAAGTTAGAGTATGACTACGTTTACCACTTCCCAAGCTGGAACTGGAAAATATGAGACTTATTCATATTTATGGCTTTGCTCTTCAGTGCTCATCGTCAGCAAGATTCTGCATTTTATTTCCTGAAAATTCACAGCCACTCAAAAGTTTTTGTTACAAGCTAGGGCACGTCTGGTTAAATGCAAATCCATGAACTGTTTCTGCTGCAATACTGTAATTTCTTCCATTCGGAAATGTCTGTAACTTTTTCATATAAATACATGCATCTTTCCTTCCTATCTCTGTTTGTAGTATAATTCTTAGCTGTAGACAGTGGTTTTAAAGACCCAACTGTTGCTCCTGAGACTAACAATTACGTGAATAAATAACATGCACAACACTGTCCCAGATCTTGAAACCCCATCAGAATGTGATTGCCCATGGTTGCCTGCAGTATCTTTCAGCTTAAGAGTAAACAACATAACACCTTTTTCCAATGTTAGAGATGGGGAACCCCACAAACCGTCATTTGTATTTATAATGTATCTTCCTCTAATAATCTGCTGTTGAGATGCACTGCAGTTGCTCCAGTCTTGCATGCCACAAAAAAAAATACACAGTAATGGAACAAAAATGTATCCCAGCCAAAGTTTGCTGCTGGAAGGCCAGAATTACCCATGGCAAGCTAAGAGACAGCAAGCAGCAAAATTAAAGAAACTCTCAACACATCTTTTTTCATTACTGCGAATTACACATAAAAGAAATCTGGGTTTTTAACAATTCACTTATTCCACAAAAGAAGCATAAGTTCAACAAACAAGGTAAAGAAAATACATGTAGGAGTAATGAAGTTTAACGTGTCTGTACCAACTATGATTTGAAGAGATATATAAAGGGACAGAGCCTTAGAAAAATAAGTAGCACTTACAAGGAACAGTAGCAAAAACCAGACCTGGATGGATTAGGTTTCATATTGCAGGAAGTAGTATAATAGGTATCTCTTCTTGAGGTTTATATTGAACCATTATCTCTGCATGGGGCTAGTGTAGACAGATTTCGGATATGTTAGCTTTCACAAAAAGTAGCACAAAAGTTCTATTTACTTGTCATTTTGTGTGGTACCTGTAGTGCAAGCATATGTGCTCAGGCTGAACTCCCAGCACCCGTTTCTTTCATCCTTCCTTTTGCCCTTGCGTTTAAGCCTGTTTTTTGTTTTTTTGGTTTTTTGTTTTTTTGGTTTTTTTAATCTAAAATCTGCTGTAAATTGCAGTAGTGCCATGTTTTAAGCTGGAATTGACTGCATTTTCAAGATGAAAGTATTGTATATCATGAAGGATCATACAATGACTAGACTTACGTATTCTAAAATATTACTAATGTTCAATTTAGTCTGAATCTTGGATGTAAATTCCAGTGAGCATTTATTCTATGAGAACTGTTGGTCTTAACCCTTATGGTTTAAATCCCCAGGTGATAAGAAATGCCATATAACCTTTAGCACTGAGTGACACTGTGAAAAAAAACAAACTCAATAATCAGTTCCAATTTGGTTATTAAATAGGTATTGCTTTAATAAGTAACGACACCGGATACACAGAGAATCCTTTCACCTAATGTATCTATCCATTGAGGCTGGTTACAGGAGTTTTATTTTGGTTAAAAATACGTAGTCGTATAGATTCCTGGAAACACTGGTTGCATATTCTGGAAATATTCTTAAACATACATAGAACTCATTATCATATCTTATCACCCACTCTGAAATGTACATCACAGTTCATATGTGTCTTCAGAATCTTCTGATACTCTTTTATCTTATCTCCTCATTGTGTCCTCTTGGTGAGCCCAGGTTTGTTTCTGCTGGGGGCCTTTCTTTGTTTCAACTAGTAAGCAAGCTAAACTCCTGCTACTATTACATCCTTGCTTACTGCAATCTGGCCAAGATTTGATTCTTATTATTCTTATTACACTCAATGATTTATTCCTTCCTTCATGAGGAAATGGAAACACAACAATCTTATTCTTCAAGGCTGCAGACAGAGAGTGAAGAGCTACTCTCTTCTCATCTTTAATTTAGTTTCCTGATATCTGGATCCACTGCAGGCACAAGTGAGAATGGCAGTCAAGTCTTAGATCTCCAAAAGTCACCTTCAGTGTCTGCTTGCCAAAGCACTTGGAGGGAAGCTTTTCAGAAACTCTTGGTGAGAGCAATCAGGAGCTGGTGGGTGCCTGCTTACTGTGTTGAAAACCCATCCAAGGTGATGAACACTCAGACAAATCGGCTCCCGCACTCCTTTCATGGAAACTCATGCTTTTGAACCCTCCAGACATAAGTACAGCTCAAAGTCTTTGTGAGCAGTCCTGACATTATGATTTCAATGGCATTTTGCCTGGGGGCATTAACATGTCCTTCTCTCAAGGTGAGCTTAGAGGACCTTTATTAGCGCATAACTATGGTTTTGCTAAGGTAGTGAAAGATTCTTTAGGAAACAATGGAGAAAATTCTTGTTATTGTTGAAAAGTTTATCTGTTACAGAACACTATACCTCCAAAGAGATCAGAAAAGCTGAAATGTAGAAGGAAAAGTTATTTTTCCCACACCCATCAGTATTAATATTTACCTTAGTGCCCATTGTGACAGATCCTTAGACAGTGTGACCTACATCTCATAGATCCGCAGCTAAAAAGTAGGGACTGCAAAATGTTTATTAAAATGAGGATTTTCGTTATGAAGTAACATTTCCTGTTGTGCTTGGTTAGAACACTGTACTACACAGATTAAATACTCTGAGTGAAAAGTGGGCAAAGAGATGGATTTTATTTCATCCATGCTCTGTGAAGATGTATTAATCGCTTTTTAAAAGGTCTAAAACATAATAATTTAATCTTAAAAGTACATTTTTTGCTTGGAATACAAGCCATTTCTTTAGCTCAGGCAATTACAGTGCTACTAGGTGTTCTAATGGGAACAAATAAAAGTAAAACTGCTCTTTACCTCGTACCCCTGTAAATAATTTTGCACAAGGCTATCTCATTTATCACATCCTAACATAATTACTCAGCTGCATTTCTTTCATATACTATTCACCTTATCCTCAAGAGAAAAAGGAAGCCAGGTACTTGCTGTGCAGAGACCTCTTTTAGTTACAGCCACAGAACAATTAAAGTTACCTCATTAGCTTTTGCAGTTCCTTGAAAGATATATCCAGATTTTCTTCCCTCCATCTGCCACTATTAGTCAGCACAGATGGCTGGATGAGAAGCAAGTTGCTTTAATTTGAACAAAATCTTCAGGGCAAAAATTCATGACTGCTGAAATGAATGTCCAGACTATTCTGCTGCTCTTGAACTGACCAACTTGAAAGCCAAAATTAATTTGTACACTGGTAATAAGACAAGGGACTGTGTGATTCTCCCATTGTCTTTTACTTTTTTTTTTCTTTCTTGCTTGCTTTTTAGCATTGGCATAATCAAAGCACTAGTGTAAAACCCTAGAAGAGACAAGGCATAGCTTTTACCAGAGTTGGCTAGCAGGATGCATTGTGCTCCTCCTGTTCCTGAATCTTGAGCTACAGACCTTTGGTAGACAGAAATAGAGGCATTCAGAGTTTGCAATGGCCTCAGCTCAAAAGCTGAGATTATCACCCCGTCTATAGTTAATTCATGTTATTACAATGAATCAGGGAACTCTTGAGTTTTTGCAACAACATGGTCTGCCAGCACCAGTGCTAAAAAGGGAGGTGTAGCATGCATATGTGTCAGCTGAAGGAATGGCCAGGTATCAGTCAGTGCCTACTGACCATCCAGGACATGCTGGGTATGGCTGCACTGCACTGCGAGGAGGTGCTGTAGCAATTGGGGCCTCACAATGCCAGTGCTGATGTACCCTGATGGCAGAAATTACATTTATTATTCACTCAGTCTTATAAAGCCCTTCAAAATATGTTTCTGTATGAGACATTGGGGTTTGTGACCCTTCAGCATTTATGACATCACTGTAAATGAAACAACAGACTATTACAATACATTTCGCTGTCTGCCTCCACATTTCTTCAATTACACTGAATTTGCTCCAAGTAGGGCATAGCAGCACAGTGAATTAAGCAAGCATTCATCATATGCATTCCTGGATAAACTTATTATCAACATTCTCAGTGGTCTCAGAGTAAATCTTTATGTTGTTAGCTCAATGTTTTCTGTGGAACATCAAGGAAAATGGTAACACTGTTCCTCAAATAAGGCATTACATTGCCAGTAAAATTAGTGCCTCTCACGTGCTGGTACACAATTGTGCATAGCTATTTAAAGTAAGCGTTGAATGCTTCGGATCCTCCATTCCAAGCAGGCGAGTGCAGCAAATATTCCAATGTTGTAGACATTGCCAGCAGAGTAAAAGTCAACACTCAAACTCTTTAGGTGCTAGTTTCTGGTGAGGAGCAGTCTCTTTGGTATGCCCAGATGCCCTCCACTTACTGTGCTATACCCCTACAAAATCTACCTGAGGAGAATTTCACATCCACCTTTTTCCTCTGGTAGGTCTTTAACCATGATCAATATCATTTAGAACACGGTTTAGTAAAGCTTATAAGTAATTGCTTAATTGGCTTAAATTGCTTAATAATGACAATACAAGGCATGTCTTTAAAAATCTAGGGTAAATGTTACCCAAAAAGACTCTGTGAAAATACACCATGTACCAGAATGATTGTTACATCTAGACAATTTAAATAGATTATTCTTTTTAAGGCTGTAAGGTTGACCTTGTGAGAAAAAACTGTCAGATTCTGAAGTCCCCTTGCCTCTTACCCTCTTTTATTTGCTAGCTGGCTGAAAGGGTGGGATGGAATGATGTACAAAACCAATCAAACAACAAACAGGTAAAAAGCCAGAAGGATGAAAAGCTTTTTCACCCCTATAGTCTGTTAAGAAGCTCTTAAAGATCGTTATAGCCGTACTGGGACCTGTGACATCGCTTTTTTGCAATGCCTAGGGAAAGAGAAATGACTCAAGATCTCTTTCTGGGTCTTTCCCAACTGCAGATTTCTGCTTATAGACAGCACCTTTTAACCAAATTTTTATCCAGTCACAGGTCTTAAAATTTCTAATAAGTGTAGCAGGAGACTTGGTATCGGTTTCCCTGAAGTAGCACAGCTCATGGTTATAAAATTTATTTTATTTAGTCAATTAAAATATTGGATGTCAATAAAGAAGCAGCAGCATCACACTACATATGACAGCAGATGCAACTATAATAGATGTCTGCCCAGAAGGTAACAGGATATCAGCAATTGCTATCAAAATCAGAATTCACATGGAGATCATTACAATTCAAATAGCTATTTGACTTGACTCTTTGAAAGACCAGAATAAAGTAGCCTGATTAGATTCCCCAGGGAATCTGGTGTCATCTGGGAGAGGTTTTAGCTTTGTTAATTGTCTAAGCATTGGCTAGTGTTTTAACTGGAATAATAAGATCTGTATTCCCAGGGTCAGCAGGCCAATGCAGAGAGTGTGTTTTAAAAATAAAAGCATGCTTTATAAAGCAATTAATAAAATTCAGACCCTAAGGTGGCATCTGTTCCATTTATTTCAAGAAAGGTATTGCAGAGTATCAGCAAATTGCATTATTTCTTTGTTTGAATTCATTTGATAATGCGTCTAAAACATAAAACATTCCCCTGAGTACTGCCATCAGGTGCAGCAGTTATATTCTCCTGGGCTCAACTATGTATACAAAACCGTAGGATGTATTTCACTCAAACTGAAAACAAAACCTGTTGTATAAGGGTGACAGCCACACATTCTCACTTTTAGATAGGTTGGCATTACCATACAAAGCAAGTTCATCTGCAGTCCTATCTTATAAAAAGAATCCCTAAGTCTATTCTATTTTCCTTTTTTTTCCTTTGTAGTTATGCTAATCTGGTATGTTAGCAGAGAAGTGTTGCTGGAGATACTCTTCTAGAACATCTCAGGCTGGCAAGAATCATGATCACATGGACATCAAATTTCTTAATCAGCTATAACTTTTCATCCTGTGTTTGAAATATTGATCTCTGGCTTGTTCCAGTAAGAGTTACACTATAACTTTTTATAAAATAACCTTTGGCCTGATCACACAGATCCACTGTAAGACAAAGGCAGCTTTAGGTTATCATGGAAGAAGCCTCATCTCCTTAACATGTGCTGTAAATGCCACAAAGCTTGTATAAAGCAAATAAACTACTGGACGTTGTCAGAATTTAGGTTTGTGCTACTGCTTTCACTATTGCAGGCTTGAAAAGAATATCTCAGTCTCAAGGACTCAGTCAACAGATAAAATAAACAACATTAACAAACCATTACAAATTCGTAATGGAAAGTAAAATAAATACCTTTTTTAATTTAGTAACGTTCTGTTTAAGTTTCTCAATCCAATTTGATTCAGTGTGATCACCCCCATCAGTCATTTCAGGTTCTGATGCGAATTTATCTGCACTGTAGAGACTGTGAAAGTAAATTAACAACATGGATTTATAAACTGACCTCTACACCAGAGTTTGTGGAAGGCATTAACATGAGAAGCCTGCATGTTGGATCTGATGTCTGTGTAAGTGCAGATCAGAGAGTATTTTCGGAAGTACCCCACATGTTGCCTGCAGGATATGTTTTTAAAAGAGGTATCTCTGTCCTGTTAAACTCCACACAACAAGGTACCAGAATATCTTCTCACATATTTTCCTAGTTCTTATGGTGACAGTATAAAAACTAAGTATAAGGCAGTTCACTTGAACTGTTGTTAATGCAAGTGTTCACCCTGAACTCATGACTAAATCAGATCCTTGAGGGAGAATGTGTGCAACTGGAAATTGTTACCAAGTACAGCCAAAATTTC
Source organism: Coccyzus lansbergi (assembly GCA_033558105.1). Lineage (NCBI taxonomy): Eukaryota > Metazoa > Chordata > Aves > Cuculiformes > Coccyzidae > Coccyzus > Coccyzus lansbergi. The sequence continues at coordinate 628,653 of JAUMJK010001042.1, forward strand.
TGCATAATAAATGATGCTAATAACTCCGCAGCAAAAGTACATCACAGAGAACAAGACCTTAATTTTGAGTTATTCTATGAAGTATAACTAGAACTTAAATAACTAGTTGTTTTTCAAAGCAATCTTGAACAGTAAAATCCTAGTCCAGCAAAAATGTTTTTTAGTTCCTCAAGGCAGACCTTTTCCTTACCATTTGAAGATAACTTCTACTAATCTTTGAAACATGTCCACTTTAAGGATTATAATAGTTCAGATGTGTGTGAGCCTTCTCAGAAGCTGCAATATTTGTCTGCTAGTCATAACAGTTTTGCAGAAAGCTGAAATCAAATACTCAAAGAGCAGAAAGAATTTTAATTGTATTTTATTGGAGGTTAGCTAAATTAAATCCAAGGTATATAAGGAGCATAGTCTTTCCAGGGTTATCTTACTTTTCTTATAAATAGTTATTCCTCTTGTGGCTCATCCTTCCAGTAATTGTTCATAACTCAATCAATTGTTCCAAAATCATTCAGAAAACTCCATGTAGAGGGACTGGTTTGTTCAGATATTTTAAAAATCTCTCTCTGCTTGATTGATCAAAGTTGCCTCTCAGTTACACCCTCTGTTCATAAGAAAGTACAGAATAGCCTGCTGTCATAAAACATGAAAGCATTCAGCATTTCTCCACCTTGAGGAAACAAACTGCTTATGCTTTTAGAGCAACCTGAAGACCAAGACAGGAGGCATGAACTTGCTTCCATGTAGTTCCAATACTGACTGCACAGCATCTTTTTCATCTTCCAGAAACAGGAGGATGGGAGGATGTAGCTGCCAGAGCAGAAGGCTCCTTTCTTTCACTTTTGTCATCTCAACCAGACTTATGAGGAATTAAAGTGAAGGGTGTTGTCTTGACATGAAGAGCTGTGATTTTAATTCGTTATCTTCAAAGCAGGGAGCATCTCCTCACTCGCTGTTGGTTTTACCTGCTAATTATGGTAAGACACCTTCACTTTGATGTTTAATGTTGGCCAGCAGTATATCTTCTTCACAGTGTTGCTCACAGTATGAGGAAACGTTTCATTCAAAGCTTCTCGGTGTTTATTAACAGAACAAAGGAAACTAGACACGTCTCACTTCTCCATGTACCAAAGCATTACTGTGCATTGCTGATCTGTACATTGGCTTTTAAATAGTATCAGTCACCTGACTTTTGGTACAGGGAATGTAACTGCAACTTAGGAGACACTGCTTCTCTTGACACTGTCCCCTGACCCCAGGTGGAAACATTGTCACTTTAAGAACCATGAGGAAGATAAACATTCTGAACTTCTCCAAATACTAAAGAAAAATAGAAGAGCCACTTGGGGTTTATCCTTGTGTCTTTTCCAGATGGTACTGCAGCGGCAAGGTTGCAGTTGATGACATACCATGGATGAAGTCACATACTATGTGATGTGCTTATATTCCATGTGAGATGCTGGATGGCCAGCATTTTCCCTGGTTGGTCACTTAGACACTTCTGTGAGAATTTAAGACAGCAATTTAAAGTGAAAATTTCCAGGTACATTAGTAATACTCCTTAATGGTTGAAACCTTATTTTTACTGGCTTCTGCAGAATAACTGTATCCAAACATGGAAACCTTTGATGTAAAGCTGATGTTGTCCCTTAAAGGTATGTCCCTACATAGAAATAGGAGCTTGCACAGGATATGTAGCCCTTCCATAGGATTGAGCAATGGCTTAACTCATGTAGACTTAAACGAGCCTCTGAACAGTCTTTTATACACTGCCTTTCCACTAACCACAACCTACAGCCAGTGGAAAAAGTTTTGGGGTATGGCATTTTTTTTGTGTGTTTAGAGGATACCGAGGCCAGCAGTGTTCAAGCCTTGGAAATACCAAAGCTTCAGCTCTGGCCACCCTTTAGAGATGTAAGTGCAAGAACAAAATTCTTCCCATGTTTACTTTCTCCTGCACTCATAGGCAAAAGTTAATCAATTCTGGCCTTAATGGATTAGCTGATTATTAGAAAACAAGAAGCATGGGGTAAATATTTAGGTGTCTTTCTCACTCTAATCACAGACTTAGGATAGCAATTTTCCATCCTTCCCTGTGACCCATCGAGAAGAGAGAAATGTCTTATGACTTTCTGTACTGAACTCTCCACTACATGTTGTAACTGCTCTAGGAAAGCTCATACTTGGATTTTTACAGCTTTGGTGTCACTGCAATAACTTTTCCTTTGAAAACGTCAGATTAAAGGAAAGAAATTGCTATTTCATACCATTCAGCTCTAAACAGCAAACTTAGGAAATTAGTTCCAGTAAAACAGCCAGGTAGAAATAATTTTACAGTATTTTCTACTTCTGCCATATCCTGTTGCAATCATCATAATTTGATGTTCTTGACTTTTGGCAGTCTTTAGGGAGTCAAAACAAGAAGAAAGCAGCCCACTGGGGTGTTTCTAGGTACTGCACATGTGTCTTATCTTCAAAAGTAATGTTAAAAAAAAATACTATAAACTGTGCTGCTCAAAATGGTTGTGGAGAACAAATACCTACTGTATTCCTCAATAGACAGTGTCTGTAAAGAATGATTATACTTGATCTGCATTTGCTCCATTTGTATTCCCTCACTGTGTTTTTCTACAGTTCCTGCTCCTGGGTCCTGAGACATTAGAGGAAGCAGCAGAGTTTCACATGTATTTCAACTCACCTTCTGCATTGTATAAAATGTCATGCTCTACTATTTAAAATATTGTCCAAATCTTTGTTGAGTAAAACATAATCGTAGTATTGAAGTATTTCAGCTGTAGAGTTTCCAAAATGCTGCACAATATGAGGATGAATGAATCTTTACAATACTCACAAGATAAGTAAAGCAGATAAATGCTGTGCCTTGACAGTTTAAGGAAGTGGAGATCAAAGATTTTTATATTCTGTAGGGTTAATGTAAGTGGTGTCCAGCTGATTCACAGAACCACAACTCTCACTGTTTAATGATAAAAATGTCCTGTGACCTTGGAGCAACGCTGATGCTTCATGCAGAAATTCTGGGAATCACTGATCTGTATAAAATCACAGAATACTATAATTTGACTTTGTCATGAAGACACCTGACTGTCATGTTTGGGAGACATGTCTGGTTTTTACGCAGAAAGAATTCAAATAAAAGACAAGCTACGTCAAACTGCTGTAGTCAGGGCCACAAAGCAATAATTCAGTTTGTTTTATTCTCTCTGCTCTGTCAATGATGTGTGAGGATCTCTTATGGGATCTCCGCAGAACAGGAAGCACATCTTCTAAATGACATTTGTTGTGTGTTTCCACATAGTGTGAGTGCAAAAATATAGATATTGTACTAAGTAAAAATTTTATCCAAATCATTAGTAACAGAATTTCATTCTTATCTCTACAACAAATCATATAAGGTCATTAAAATTCCATCTTTATCTGCACTTTTGCAGAGTCACTTGTGTTTTAATTCTAGGAAGAAACAGATTTCACTGCAAGTGGTTTAGATAATGGATTTACTTTTCCAATGTCATTCCATTGTGTGTCAGTGGTGTTGTCATTATCACTAGCACCAGCTAGAAAGACTCCTCACAGTTGGAAAAAAACAAGTAGCTGAGAGATTCACTGGAACTTCCATGTAAATGAATGGACTGGGAGAAGCAGAACACTGAAACACTCCTCTTGCCATCAAGGCTCCATGTGGAACAGTGAAAATGTTGGGTGGGAATGGTTTGGCAGGGAAGAAACTCTTCGGCTAAAAGGAAAACCTCTCTCACTAGCATGTCAGATCACTAAGCTTATAGCAAGCAATCTTCCTGTTGACAGTACTAAAATCCTGCACAAAGAAAAATGAGCCCTGCAAGTGGGTGTATGTGTTTGTCTATAACTACAGTCAAATTATGGTATTTGTCTGACTGTAAGGAGACAGATGAGTATGAAGAGTCTGCCTGCATCTTGGGCAGCTGGTCTTCTCTTTCCTCTGATTTGTTGTTGGAGTCTTTTAAAATCATATTTTTATCTTCCTTACAGGGATCATAAATTGCAGTGAAAGCCCTCTCACTGGTGTAATATTTTAGGATGGCAACAGCAGGAGTAAGTCAATATCTCCACCTTCAGTCATTTATGTAGTGCCATGCTTCAAGAAAATGAGAACAAATGACAGCCAACCTCTGCAATCCCTTCTCCTAACAAACACCGAAAGGTAGTGCCAAATTCAATACAATCCACTGGAGTTTTTTTTAGTTCTGGAATCCTCAACATAAGAAGGATATAGAACTATTGGAATAGGTCCAGAAGAGGGCTACAAGGGTGATCAAAGGACTAGAGCACCTCCCATATGAGGATTGGCTGAGAGAGTTGGAGTTGTTGAGCCTGGAGAAAAGAAGGCTCTGGGGAGACCTTATAGCGACCTTGCAGTACCTGAAGGGGCAATAAGAAAGCTGGGTAGGGACTGTTTACAAAGACTTGTAGTGTCTTTGTAAGACTAGGGGCAATGGGTAGAAACTGGAGAGGGACAGGTTTAGACTAGACATAAGGAGGAATTTCTTCACAATGAGAGTGGTGAGGCACTGGAACAGCTTGCCCAGGGAAGCTGTGGATGCCCCATCCCTGGAGGTGTTCAAGGCCAGGTTGGTTGGGGCCTTGGGTAGCCTGGTCTGGTGGGAGATGCCTCTGCCTATCATGGGGGGCTTGGAACTAGCTGATCTTTAAGGTCCTTTCCAACCCAAATTATTCTATGATTCTATATTTTCTCAATTTTTCTCTCAACATGAGCTGTTGCTTTCTTACAATGGCTTCTGTAAAAAAAAAAAAAAAACAAACCCTTGGCCAGTAAATAATGTGAGATTCTTAGCACTGTACCAGCAGCTCTATTCCCAACAGAAGATGCTGCATGTAACCGTGAGAAAAATGCAGCCAGCCCAGATGCATGGGACCCCATCCACAGGCCATGCCAAGAGCCACTGCCTGTCCCCTTGCCTGTCCTCATTTCTTATGGGCAGCAGAATAGCAACAGAGCTGCAGATGCCTGCCCTGGGATTCTCATCTCACCTCCCTGGGTCCATCCCCCACTCTGCGACATCACTCATTTCAAAACCAGAGTGACACTGATGCACTATGAAACTCGTAGGCATGTTTAACAGCCTCGCTTTTCACACCATTACACTGTTGTTATTATCCTACACCCGCCTCAGTACTTCTACTGAATCTTAACAAAGCAAGTCACCACCTTCTGCAGGCATCTGCCCCTGGCTTTTTTTCTGTGTGTGCCTGCATTGAACATCACCACTCCCTTCCCTGGATATGGCTGCAGTCAAACAATTATGCAAAGCATACATGTCACCTTGCAGAGAAGCAATCTCTGAAAAACGAAATCTACGCTTGACTCTTAGCTGTAAGAAGAACACAATGCTTTGGTGCTTGATCCTTCTCACACTTGTTCCTAGCTAATGGAATTTCCTTGACTTCAAAGCAGACAAAATGTATATGGGAGTGAGTTCCTTGTGAAGCCCCATGATCTCAGACAGTCACACATATGGGTCCAGGAGAGCAATGATCACTCCAGGACTGAGTATTTTGACTACTGCCGTCAATGATAACCAACGGAAGATTTGTTAACAATTGTGAGCATATGTGAATCCTTCATTTTTCAATATCTCACACAGCGTCAGCATCAGCGAAGTTAACCAGCCAGGCCCAGTCACAGGAAAATGTCAGATTTTAAACTTGACCTCAATGCTGCAAGCTCGGCGCTCGTTTCTAGTGGTGAGCTGAAGGGATAAAAACATGATAATAGTCTGAGAAGGGCTTAATCATCATTGATATTAATTGCAGTTTCCTGGTTGGGAACCATTAATCTGAGTAATAATTATGTGCTTGTTAAAAGGAAAAAAGCCTCCACATGTAACAGAAAGAAAGACTAGAAATTCCTCCAGGTACTAGCTGTATAAAAAGTGTGCACAATTTTCTTTTCATTTACAATGTTGAAAGAAATTGCCCTGCTGAAGGAGACAACACTTTCCAAGGGAAATCATTTATCACTTTATCTCAGGTCTATTAGTAAACCAGGCAATTAAAGAAGTGAATAGGGAAAGTTTGTTTATTACTGCTTTCATATGCTGTGTTTTCTACACTGGGCCTAGACACATGTCAAATTTTAGAGTGAGGAAAGGCGACATAAAATATCAAGCCAAATCTTTATCAGATAAATTATTCTACAAGTGAGTGAAGGCCTGCACCTAAGTATTTGTTCTTTCAAAAATCCTCTAGCAATAGGTGCTGATTAAAATGAGGCACTGGAAGAGCAATTTGAGACAACAGTCAAGACCAAGCTTAATAGCTGGAAGATTCACCTCGACACTATTTATATAAAAAGCAGGAAGACAGCAACATGGTAGCTGCAGGAAAAGGACAATAAAGGGCATCAGAGACTGATTGCAAGGCTTCAGACTGCTCGTGTGGACAGATGAGCTTGCAGGCAGATTTCCAGACCTCATATCGTCACATACAAAGACAGAGAAGCACCCTGCTCTCCAGGGTGAGAGGCTACCTCCTGTTTTGTTTTGCAGAGAGACACCAGGCAAGCACATGCATACTTATCCCAGCCCAGATGATGTATTTGCAAGCTTACACTCTGCTTACACTGCAGTGGTTTATTTCCACTCCAAGAGCTGCAGAATCACAGAATCATTAAGTTGGAAAATACCCACAGGACCATTGAGTTCCACCATTCCTATCAAACACTAAACTATGCCCCTTAGCACCTCATCCATGCATCTTTTAAACACCTCCAGGGAAGGTGAATCAACCACCTCCCTGGGCAGCCCTTTCTAGTGCCCAGTGACCCTTTCTGTGGAAAATTTTTTTCTGATGTCCAGCTTGAAACTCCCTTGGTGGAGCTTGAGGCCATTCTCTCTTGTCCTGTCATTTGTCACCTGGAATAAGAGGTCATCACCCTCCTCTCTACAACCTTTCAGATAGTTGTAGAGAGCAATGAGGTCTTCTCTCAGCCTCCTCTTCTCCAGGCTAAACAATCCCACCTCTCCTAGTTGCTCCTCTTGTTCTCCAGCCCCTTCATCAGCCTCATCGCCCTTCTCTGGACTTGCTCCAGAGCCTCAACTTCCTTCTTGTGGTGAGGGGGCCAGAACTGAACACAGGATTCAAGGAGCGGTCTCACCAGTGCCGAGTACAGAGAGAGAATATCCCCCCTGGACCTGCTGGTCACACCATTTCTGATCCAAGTCAAGATGCCATTGGCCTTCTTGGCCACCTGGGCACATTGCTGGCTCATGTTCAGTCGATTATCAACCAGCACCCCCAGGTCCCTCTCCTCCAGGCAGCTTTCTAGACAGACTTCTCCTAATCTGTAGCACTGCACAGGGTTGTTGTGCCCCAAGTGCAGGACCCAGCATTTGGCCATGTTAAACCTCATGCCACTGTACTCAGCCCAGCAGTCCAACCTGTTCAGACTGCTGAAGAATATTGGAAAGGGGTTTGGCAAGCACATCCACCAGCTCCCTCAATACTCCTGGATTAATCCCTTTCAGACTTGTGGGTGTCTGGGTGGGCAAGCAAGTCTCTAACCACCTCCTCTTGAATCATGGGAGCTTTGTTCTGCTCCTCTAACTTCTGGGTATGCACACAGAGGGAACACCTTTTCTTACTATTAAAGACTGAGGCAAAGAAGGCATTATGTACCTCAGCCTTTTCCTCAACCCCTGTCACAGTTGTTCCGTTTGCTTCCAATAGGAACTGAATATTCTCCCTGCTCCTCCTTTTATTGTTAATGTATTTATAGAAAGGTTTTTTGTTACCTTTCCCTGACTTGGCCAATCTGAACTCTAGATGGGCTTTAGCCCTCCTGATTTTTAACCTGCACAATCTCACTTTCTCCCTGTAGTCCACCCAAGACACCTGTCCCTTCTTCCAAAGTTCATAGACATTCCTCTTCTTTTTGATGACCTTCAAGATCTCTCTGGTCAACCAAGCTGTTTTTTTCCCCCTGTCAGCTACTTTTCTGCTACATGGGAACAGCTTGCTCCTGAACTACTAGGATTTCCTTTTTCAAGAGCTCCCAGCCCTTGTGGGTTCCCTTGCCCTTAAGGACTGTTTCCCATAGGACTTTGCCAACCAGTCTTCCGAACAATCTAAAGTCTACCCTCTGGAAGTTTAATGTGACTATTCTGCTAATCCCCCTCCTCACCTCATCTAGAACTGAAAATTCTACCATCTCATGATTCTTTTGTCCCAGGTGTCCTCCAACCATCACATCCCCCACAAGGGGGACAAACAGCAGGTCCAGGAAGGCACCTTACCTTGTTGGCTCACTCACCAGTTGCGTGAGGAAGTTGTGTCACACATACTCCAGGAATCTCCTAGACTGCTTCCTTTCTGCTGTATTGTATTTCCAGTAAACATTCAGAAGACTGAAGTGTCCCACAAGGACAAGAGCTAGCAATCTTGATACTACTCCCAGTTGTTTATAGAAGAGCTCATCAGCTGTTTCTTCTTGGCTGGGCGGTCTATAACAGACTCCCATCACAATATCTGCCTTCTTGTGGGCTCCTCTGATTTTAACCCACAACACGATCCTGTCATCACCACAATCAAGCTCAAGGGTATCAAAGCTCTCTCTAACATAGAAGGCAACCCCACCACCTCTCCTACATTTCCTGTCCCACCTGAAATGTTTATACCCAACTATAGCTGCACTCCAGTTATATGAGTCATCCCACCACATTTCCATGATGGCAACTATGTCATAGTCTCCTTGCCCTACAATATCTTCTGATTCCTCCACTGGTGTAAATGCACTTCAGCTGGGCTGGTGAACCCTCAGCTCTCATAAAGGGGATAGTGTTCATTCCCAATTGAGTGGTCCTTGGAATACCTAACCCATCAGTGCCAGTTTCATCCTTTCTGTCACCAGATGTACTCACCCCCACTTGCTTTGTGGTGATATACTAGTGATCCTTGACAACACTCCATCTCTCAGTCACTGAATTTCCACTTCTAGGCTCATTCCTAACTAGCCTTGCTTCATCCCCCTTCCCTTCACATCTAGTTTAAAGCTCTATTTATGAGCCCTGCTAGATTTTTAGTGAGGGCTTTAGTCCCCTTAGGAGACAAGCATGTGCCATCCTTAGTAAGGAAGCCTGGAGGTGTGTGGGCCAGTCTGTGATCAAAGAACTCAAAGTTTTGCTCCTCACACCAGGTTCAGAATGTGAACTGTAAAAGAAGGAAGCCTACTTGCTGACCACACGAGCAGCATGCCAACATTTTCACTTCTTTGCAAACTGTAAGCATATGTTCAAGGGGAGAAGAAAATTGGGAAGTTGCTCATGGGCATGATATGACAGGAATGAGCTAGCCAGGACTAGATGCATCCTCCACTTAGCCTCTGCAAGAGTGGTGGCAGGCCCCACTGTCTCATCACCTCCCAAAGCTGGCATGAGGGAAAACATCTCACCAAAGATTTCAAGGTAGCACTGTCCAGCCATCACCCCTTTGTGACCCTCCAGCCTGTGAGATGCACTTGCTCTCCTTGAGAGAGCTGTGATTTCTCTGACACCTCAGCTGGCACCAATGTGGGAATATGAAGAATTGATGTATTTGTTCTGGCTGAAAAGCAGCAGGGAAAATGTATGATAGTTGATGGGGGACTGCCAGTACTGTACTAGATCCAGTGTCTTCTGCTGGTATTTCCAAACTGGATTAAGCTAAATGGCAGCAGATCCTCTATACATAGAATAGCATTTTATATATATATATATATTTTACATGCATTAAACAGCTTGCAGATTATATGGTATAGTGGAGAAGAAGCATGAGATCAACGTAAGCATAGAAATGTCTGTTTGGCTTTTCAATTCCCATTTTCACCTTTTGCACATTCACTCACGTAGCCAAGCTCATAAACTGGACACATTAAGCAAAAGATTTTGTTGGACTTTCCCACTATCTTAAATTATCTAAGTCTGATAAACCCTAATGTCTCCATTTTCTCACAGTGTGTCCTGGTAAGGAAAGGAAAAATATTAACTTCCAACTACAATAGCCTTCACAGCTTTTAAATAAGGTTTCCCCTACACTTACAGGTTAGAATTCAGCTTTTTAACATTGCTGTAAAAACAATGTCCAGAACCACAGTACAGCAAAGCCTCAGCTCTGTGCAATTTCATAGTGTAGTGGTTATTCTTTTTCTTACACTGAGGACACCAGAAACCCCAGGGAATCTGTGGAATACCTCTAAAAAGTCTGCAGAAGGCACTTGAGAAAAGTAAGACTGTCATCAGGCTAAAACTTTCTGTATAGTAGTCTGTGCCTTCACTAAAAAAAAAAATAAAAATACAACTCAAGAAAGGTGGTATATCACAAATATAAAGTACAATTCCTTTTTTGCTTTAGTGTACATACACCTGGCTCTTCTGTTTTTCCTCCAAAGAGGAAAATGATTTTGCATGCAAGATAAAAAATGAGGGTGAGGTTTGTGTTTGTTTGCTCTCTAAGGCTAATAATAATCTATGATCCATGTCAGAAATGACTTCAGTATGAACTACAAAGGATCAAGAAGTGTTTGAGTTTTGGTGGCACTCCTACTTATTTTGAGGGTTTTCAATGTTTGGGAAACTGTATGTGACCTGTGCCTCAGGGAAACAGTGTATGCTCAGAGGGGATGGACCGGTTACTTAACTGCTGAGAGTTCAGCTTGGTGTTGGAGTGATCCAAGTGGTTTGAGTTGCACTAGCCTAACATTTAAATGGTTTCAATACATCAAGATAGGAACAATTTGCAGGGACAAAATAAAAAGCAAAATGGACACATTTCCAAACCCAAAGATTCATCTTCACTTCAGCCTTCTTTCATTCATTGCTACAGCAATGCTATTGTGAAGTATACAGAAAGTGTGAGCAGCCGCTCACCACTGAAAGTGCTGCTCCTGCCATCAAAGGTCTTATCTTTGCCTGTTTTCCTCCTTGCTCTGCTACTTCCAGCTCCCTACTTCTGATCCACAGCAGTCAGAAGTGAGAGCACTCCATCTCACCATTGACACAGCACCTGACAGTTGGATTTGCAGTCAATCTGAAGAGGGCACCATGTAAATTAGAGTTAAAAATAAAAAGAGGGCCAGTTTGTTTTCCACAGTAGTCTATAATACCTGTAAAAAATTAAGTGGTTTGTTCTTAGGCTAATGTTTGCCAGCTTGTGTTACTCTAACAGGCAGGTAATTACTGAAACTTGTGTTTGCTCTCTTAGCCTACCTACTACAATGAACCTAGTAGCCTGTGATAAGGTTATGTATTTTAGAGCAGGTATAAGGTGGGAGATGCAGGAAGTAAAGGACAAGCTGAATGCCGGAATTCATGGCTTCCTTTGTTTAAGTCCTAGTATGAAAAGCCACCCATGTAAATACAATTCTTCAAAGCATGTCAAAGTGTGAGCAGCTATTCAGGACCAGCTGATTATTACAGAATAACAGCACCGTATTGGGAAATAGTAGTGTTGGGTGATGAGTGGCGAAAAGCCATTACAAGCTTTGGTATTATTAGTTTGCAATGAACAACGTCATCCTTAATCTTAAAGAAATACACCACTTCACCTTAAGATAGAAAAGCCCCTCAGAGGCAACTGGCACACTTTTCTTGTACTACAGTCCTTTTGACATTTATGTACTCGTCTTCTCTCCTTTGGCATCTCTTCAGACATGCCTGTTGATAGAAATGTGGTAGAGTGTAAAGAAGGGAAAGAAGCAACGAGGATCGAGCACTCTGAGACTGTGTAATTTTGCTGTCCAATTCAGTGTATTACCACTTCGTCAAACTTTGATGTGATAATTAGCCTCTTGCCCCTTTGCAGCCTGCTCTGCCTAATTCACTGGAGATTCTGAAGACCAGCAGTAGACTCTCCCTCTCTCATTACTGCTGCTGCTGTCTGAATGCTAACTTGTAATTATTACAACCAGAAGGACTAGGAGAGCCTGGGCATGCAGAGTTAAATCAATCCAAAGGTTATTTGTATCACATACAATTTTTCCTGCAATTTGCTATGTACAACAAGAAGAGGCTTTCAGATGAGGTAATTCACACGGAAGACATTGATAATATATTATGATAGGTATAGTAAATTAATTTGGAGACTACTATAAACAGTGTGCGAACATAGATTTTTATTGCGATTTCATCTGTGGAAAGATGGCAAAAGTATCTCTTTTTTCAGTAATTTAAGAGACTGTAGTTTCTTCCAAAATACTTCGAAGAAAACTTCTGCTTCTTAGACAAGGAAGGCTCCACTTGACTGGCCAGACTCCAGCAGAGCGTTAGCAATTTAAACCAGCTGAAACTGTGGCCCGAATACTGTGTTTACATCCTCAGCCCTGGAGAACATTTAAACAGGACAGATCCAAGTTTCTACAGCCAGTGGAAAGACTAACATTAATCTTAGAGCTAAACTGAGCTGTTAGCCAAACTGAGTTGATTAATTTTAGATGAAACAGGCATATATGAAAACAAGTCAGATTTTTGGTTTTGAAAGCACAGATTTCAGAAACTGAACTGATTAGCAAGGCCAGTAGGTCAAAATGTTGAAAGGCACTGCAGTTAAAGGAGAAAACTTCAATAAAAGCTGTGAGAAGTTCTCTGGAATTCACCTGATAAAGAAAGAAGGAAAACTTGAAGAAATAGGCTACAGGCTGATGTGGATGGGGAACCACCTCAGAGAGTCTAGCACAGCATTCATTTGGAAAGGAGGAAAGAGCTAATCAGCAAAGAAAACTTCATTTTGGAGGCCAGGAAGCACAGGGATAGGGTAAACATTGCCAAAAGTCAAACCAAGTTAGATGTTTGCAAAGGAAATTAAACAGTAATAATAAAAGGAAATTGTAAAAAGTTATTTAGCTATTGAAACATCAGGATTTTAAAGGAGAAAAGAAGCAGTGTTTTTATACCAAGAGGATTAGAGCTGGCGTAGGTGTGCAAAAACATTAAATGAAACTCAGCTTTGCTTTTTCTGTAAAAACATTGAAATATGCAGAAAAGGAGGACAGATATGGGATGAGTGTCAGGAAATTGGAAACACTTCCTCAGGGGAGAAGCAAACCTCTGAAAGCTGGATGTGCTTAGCTAGTGGGGAGCAGATATCTCACTACAGGATGCTCAGAGACCTGGCAAGGGGTCAGCCCCATCACATGGGTCATCCACATGACTTTAAAACAGTGAACGTAGCAACAGTAATTAAGAAAGTGAACTTGTATCTAGAGGCATGTTAGTTTGATTGCAGTAGTATGCAAGAGTATAGGGTGAATTTTAAAGGAAAGGAATAATTAATGATAAATCAAAGAAAGAACAATAGTCTAAGCTTGCCAGCTAGATGGTACCATGTCTCTTTCCTTGCAAGAGAGCTGATTGATTACTTTAATCACTAAGGCAGGTGACTGCAGCTGATCAAAGATGTCTGACCATCAGATAAGTACTCATGATATGGGAAATCATGTATTGAAATGGAAGGGAAAAATAAAGACAAGAACAAAAACTGTAGTAAGAAAGTACAAAAACTCCTTTAAAGAGAAATGGCAGTTGTTTGTGCTGAAGGACAACTTGTAGCATTTCCCAGGGAACCTGAGGGCTTTTCAACTGTTTCTATCAAGTACTATGGTTGAAAAAGTAGGTGTATGTTAAAGAAAGTTGTTCTTTGTCCATTTGCAGGAGACAACTTGGTACAGAAACACATCTGAATGTGGTACAGGTAGATACCATGCAAGTCTGGGATAGTAATAGTGCTAAATTTAACACTAGTTCCAAAATCATACCTTTAGTATTCAACAGAAAGATTTCTGCAGTAGAGAAAGGACAGGGAATTTCATTTCCTTACAGGAGTTACCATGAGTCATCAAGGTGAAATGGCTTTGTTAGGGAAAGTCCTTCCAGTAGATGTAGGAAACATTCACAACCTTGCACAACATGCTAAACATAGTTAATTGGAATATCAAGAATACGACAAGTAAACTACACTCAGGAGAGAGAAATTCATATGGAGGAGGTAAGATTAAAAAACACCACTCTGTCAAGACACTGGGAGACTTCAACTTAGCAAATCAAAGGCTCTAGTGTGCTTGAAAAACCAACCTCTTGATTAGTTAGAACATATAGCCCAATGTGTATGTTGTGTTCAAAAACCAGATATCCTTGCACATGTCTTCCTAGTGATCATCCCTCATCTTCTAGTCCTAGTTTCCTGAGAAATGTCTGGACTGGTACCAATCTGAGGGAAAGTGTATACTTCATGGTGTCCACCTCTGGCAAGGCTTATCCTGTTTTCTACCCAGTTTGGACTTCCTCACCTATCACACCTGTGGAGGGATGAATAGACTTCCTTAAGATAAAAGAATGCAGTAATCAGAGAAGTTGCTTTGAAATCTGTCATCATACCTGGCTTTAGGTAGGTAAACCAGCTTGTTTTACAGAGGGTTGAAAACAGAAGACATGAAACCTACACTGAAGCCTAGATCCAAGAGTCCTCTTTCTTATTCTAAGAAACTGAGGTAAGGAGACTTCGGAAGTTTTTAGTGTTCCTCAACATCTAAGTGCTTTTCCAGGCAAGTGGTGAGGTGGGCTGAGTAGCCTTCTCAGCCTGGAAAGCTCAAACTTGAACTTTTCTACATTTTATAACAGAAGGTAGGGTAGGAATGGTTGGGTTCAATGATCCTGTGGGTCTTTTCCAGCCTAGTGGTTCTGTGATTTTGTGATTCTATCCTAACCTATGAGCTGCAGATGAATCTGGGGCATGGAGATAGCCTGCCTTTCAAGTTAAAGCCATGCCACTAGGCATTTGAAAACTGAGTACTTGTGAGGCTATGGGAGGAAGACGCAAGTGGAAATGCATCATGGAAATGCAGAAAATAAATACACATGTCCTTGTGCATAAGATCATGGTGAAATGCGGTTTGGATCACAACCCTCAAAAGTCTAACATGTAAAGAACACAGCTAGTGAATCCTGGACACACATGGGTATTGAAATGGGTGATTATCTGGCCAGCTTATCTGTCCATCATCTGCATTACACCTTTGGGAGGAATTTATCTCCCCAAATCCACATGGGGCATCAAGCAGAAGCTGTTTCTCCAGATGCCCCCATGATAAGATAAAGGAGACAGGTGGTTCAGCACTGCTACCTGGTGTGCTTCTCTCACACCAAGGCAGACTATCCTACAGTCTTCACAAGTATTTCTGCTGATTATAGGGAAAGCTGGACCATTGTCTTGGATAGCATACCCTATGTCTGAGAGCTAACACCAGGTGAGACAAATCCCAGCACACAGACCTTCACACACAAGGGTCCAAGTCACAGGGACTTTGGCACATCCAGGGTTCAGATGCTTTTGAAAACAGTACCTGGAAAAAGATAGGATGGAGAATGAAGATCAGCTTGCCTGTGAGAGACTTCAGGTCAAATAGCTGTGGATCAGAGGGTTTAATAGTTCCATTGGCAAAGATGACAAATTTTCGCTTGTTCAGCAAACCTAATCTCTTCATTTAACTTAGAAAATTTACAAGCTTTCCTGGCACTGTTGGTGGAGCTTATAACCTTTGTGATCAGATGGAACATATGTGCTATGAGTGCCAAGTAGTTCAGATGTTCCTTTCCCTAATCCTTCCTTTAAAATAGCAGAAAAATAAAAAATAACTACCATTAAGATTAAAAATTGGAGCAGTCATATCCCAGTAAATCTCCCAAATCAGAGATCTCACTTCAGAAATAATTCTGTCCCGTTTATCTTTTTGCTTTCTTTGGGAATTGTTTATCAACAATATGTAGCAACAACACTGAGGTTATTGTTCTACAGCTGGCAACACTCATGTCAGGAATATCTTTCCTGTTTCAGGGCTTGATTTTTTCATTAATTTGACTTTTTCATTAATTTTAATGCTTTGCTTTTCATTATCCTCCCATTGGGAAATGACTTGACAAAATAATTAGGAATGTCAGTTTGATGCAGGAGTTCAATTACCACACACCTACTCATTTTCTTATTTGCATTTGTGTAACAGGGTTCTATAAGTGTAGATAAACAAAGAAGAGTCCTGCAGGTCTGGGAATAAATAATGAAGCAGGTAAGGCAAGCTAACTCCTTAATTCCAAATGATTCTGTGTTTATTGGATACATCAGTGGTTTAGAAGACTGGAGTATGTTAACAACGAAAGTGCTAAGAGGGAACATTATGGGGTGGTTATGCCCAATTTGCATTCAGAGGCCAGTTCCAGCTGCCCAAGTGTGTGCCAGACACAGCACAGTCACAGCAGTCCTGGGGGCAGCTAAAACCAATCTCCTGGACATGTGGGACCCCTGCACTCAAACATTCCCAGAAAGTATATCCACTGCCTATGCACACTTCTGGTATAAGCAGTGTCTGCAGGATGGCATGAGGTGGAGTACAGTGTGATAAGCACAGAAAGTGTGGCTCTTTCAGAGACCATTTTCCAAGGCAGTAGAGAGCATTTTGAGTGAACAGTCTGACTGAAAAAGGCCCATATTGAAACACTTCACAAGGAAAAGCAATAGCAAAGGCTCAGCATTTCAGGCAGATATTTTGGTACCACCTTCTGTGGTTTCACACTGTGGGAAGTCTGACTGGACACCCAAGGTGGGAAAGTATTAGTCACAATTCTTCTTTTGAGAGCACAGATGTACCTGTCATTGCAAAGGTTCCATTAGAGAAGTCAAAATCATCTTTCACCTCTCCTCCTTCAACTTTTCACCCTGCAATTCTTGTGAGGTTGTTTCAAGCAACAGAGGTCTTGTGTCTCTTCTGACTCTTGCACCAAGGTGACGCTCTTGCTACCCAGAAACACCTACAATATTTACAACACATTGTGTAACTGAACAGGGACCAGGGCCATGGCAGTTTCACAAACATCTAATTCTTTTTTCAGAAGGCATAGTAACTATTGGCTTCTAGGAGTGAATGTTTTCTGGAAGTGCAAGTGTGACTTTTAGCTTGTGTCTTGGGTGAAACGCAATATTTTCCACATATCAAGGATGTTAGGCTCTGTGAGCTGGAGCTGTATTGAGTTCATTACTGAATTAGAGCATTTGGATTTATAGCTACACGTACATCATATCTTTCATAAAGTCTAGAAAAGATCATAACCAGTACTTTGGTTTGAGCTTGTGTCAAGAAATCTTGTTCTTTATCTTCACTGTCTAAACTCAGTTTTGAAGTTATTTCACCATTATTTCCTATGTGTTTACGCATGCATATTCAGGTGTATCTTTATTTTACACCTTTTTTAAAGAACTACCATCTTTTCATAAGTAAAATTCAGGATGTATGACTATATTTGAGAGCTCATGACAGAAGAGCAGACACACTACTTACTTTTATACTTATTGCATCAGTCTCCTAAGGAGGCAAGATTTTACAACATTTCTCTTTGGCCATCTTTTCTGAGTTTTTGAGCTTGCTGCCAGTTGCAATCATATTTGACAGAGGGACATAAAGTCTTAATTATTAAGGGTTTTTAAATCAGTAACAATTTAGAGGAGAAGAATAATTTCTCCAGTGAAGGCATGTTTTCAGAGCATCGATTCTACCATCAGCCAGCACATATCACCTGAACAACAAAACTGACATTATGTGCCGGTGAGGCACAGCAGGATCTTGAGAAGGTAGGACTTGGGGTGGGAGAAGGCAGGAGGGAAGGCAAAAGTGCAGGGCAGTGGGAGGAGCTGGAGAATTTCTGGACATCATGACCGTGATACACTGGTGTTTTTACTCTGAGATAAGGCTAAGTTTTAGCATATGCACCCCTTTAATTCAGTAAGAAAGATGCAACAACCTAGCCACATTGCAAATGTGCAAAGAAAATGGTATTACATTCCCTTCAAAGAGAGTGGTAATGTACCTAAACAGTCCATAATCATTCTTTTTCTTCCATTGAACAAACTCTCACTTATCTCAGTATTGAGAAAACCAAGAATGTACTATTGGAAAAGATTTTTCTATGCCTGAATGAAGAGGATTTTTGTCTCTTCTGTGTCTTCCTGGTAGGTTGGATTCACAGAATCACAGAATCACAGAACAACCAGGTTGGAAGGGACCCATCGGATCTTCTAGTCCAACCATTCACATAAAAGTCCCTGATTCCTGCAGATAAACTTGGAATTAACTTACACACAGGCCGGCAATGTCTCTATTTTTGATAAATTTCTACAGTGGAAGAGTAATAAAGTTCTCATTAGTTCCCTGATCTTAGATATTTTTAGAATGAAATATGATGCAATAGTCTTTTATGCCTTCCTTTTGAAATAGGAGGCAAGAGGACATTGTTGCCCAGTAGATCAGCTCCAGGCCGAGCCTTTTACAGACAGTACAACCCAATGCTTGCAAGATCAAAACTACTGTTTGGTTCCTTGTGTGAAAGTGGATGCATTCACACCTGCTCTTTCTGACTGACAGCCTCAGATCTTTGCTGTTACTGCTCATGATAAACTCTGATATGTACCTAGACATCAACTTTAGCACTACTCCTCTGCCTGCTTCAGCATGAAGTTATTTAATTTCCAATAATTTGGACAGTGAGCACTCTTGCTCATTGGTGTGGACTGAAGCACAAGCGTTGGTTCTGTTTTCTCCCAGCAAGATAGCATTTTCTGTGAACACATACAGTCCCTCTGCAGAGTCATGGAGAATACCTCATTGTCAGCTGAAGAATTTTCTACAGTGATTTAATTCATGCTGACAAGAGATGCCATTGCTAGGTATTGAGCTGAACCTATAGGGTGAACCTGTGAAAGGAGAGTGCAGTGGCTTGATCAGAGTCAACACCATCACTCAATCCCAGTCCTCTACCTGCTGTCTGTCCTCTCTACTACAGCTTAATTGTAACTTTTAAGGTTCCACCATAGGAAAGTTTGTAGCTAATTTATTCTAAGTCAGTGACAGCTATGTAACTTCTGTGACAAAAGACTTTATTCTAGGTAGGAGCTAAAAGTCATCACCTCTGCTCCTAGCTGTGTGACACCAAGTCCCAGGCGAACACTTTCCTGCAACACCTCAGGGCAACATTCACGCATGTATCTGGCTGTTCCTAAAGTGCAGCCACCTGCCAAGCAGGATCATCCACAGCCACTGAGAGTCTCCTAAATAAAATAGTAACCTCTGGTAATTTTACCTTTCAAGAAACTTCTCTGAGAGTTAAGATTTGCAACTTGTTCCACAGAAATGTAGGAGGGTCGTTCCTATATTCCTGTGAATCAGCCTGCCCAATCCCCACAGGAGCCCATGTTTTCATTGCAGTCTGCTCTGAAACCAAGCTAAAGGCAACAGGGAACTACTGAAACCTTCTGTGGTGTTTTTTGCTCTGGTCTGCTCTGCACATGAGGGCAAGTGAGATGATATTATTAATCTTTATCAGAGAGGGCTAAAGAGAAGATCCTGAGTTATCTAGCTGCCAGCTAATGCTGCCTAGGCAACAGTCTAATGGGTAATGACCTGTACTTCAATGACTTCAAGAAGAGATGTAAGCAATCATTTTCTATTTTTCTTCTTTCCATTAAGTTCAAAGTACTATATAGTCACTTCAATTTTCTTTCAGCACTGATAAGGCTCAAGTATAAACTGAAAAGCCTGAACTCTCTGTCAGCCTCCACATTTTATGCTGGACTTATCTTCAGCCATCATCAGATGCTGTCTTTCTTCTTGACCCTGTGTGGAAAGTGGCCTCCAAGGAGGGTCAAGAATTCACTTTCATACTCCTCTGTGCTGAAATGCTTTTCCTGGTAAGATTAGATAAAGCAGTTCCATTTCATTTCAGGCCATCCCAAGTAGATGCTTTATAAAAAAAATCTACTTTAACACAATTCTTTTTCTCATTTGGTAGACTGAGACTATGGTCAGGCTATTTTTATACCACTGTACCAGGAAGAAAGCCCAGTAATTTACCTCAGTTGCAGGAGAAAAAAAAATTCTTTTTATCTTAAAAAGGCATTCAGAGGATATTGTCAAAAGACTCCTTTTGCAGTCACTACCTCATCAGAATCTGCAATATAAGTGAGATCCAGTAAAAACATTTTGGTTTACATTTTAAATAGAATTTAATTAAATTAAGCAAAATTTGCATTATCCCTGCATTTTATACTGAATAGCCATTGATGAAACATAGAAGCAGTTTTGGCAATGGATACTGGAATTTTCCCTTTCCAGAGTCCTCAACACTTGTCCCTTCCCTTGCTCACCAGCTGAAGCCAAGTTTCTTTGCCTTGTAGTAGCACCAGCCACACAGGGGAGCAGAGTGCCATGAGTTTTCCTGTAGCCTAGAGCAGGGACATTAGCTGAGACACTCTCCTGAGATGTAGGAAAAGACTCCTGTGAAGAAAGTATTAAATATCTCCCTTCCTATGTGAAAGCCGTTGCCACTTGACTCTCAGCAAGTCTATCACTGAAAGGTGGGATGGTTTCTACAATGCATCTGAGAGCCTAGGGCACCACCACCTTGCAGAGACTCATTCACATGGTGATGGTCCACCTGCCTACCCACTCCTCAGCCGCTCAAGTCTGTGGCTGCTGGACTCCACAGCTCCTGCTCCAGAGCTATGCAGAGTAGTTGTTCCTGAACCCTAGACCTGTGGTCATGCAGGCAGGTATTGGGGTTCATCCTTCACCCGGAAACAGGACAAACAAGCATCCACTGATGTACATAGACCATGTCCTCACCTTAGTAGTGAGTCTATACCATTTCAAATTATGTTGGTTTGCTGCCTCTCTTTGCTGCAGCCCATAGGAAAGGTTTACACATCTCTGCATCTCTGATGCAGGGGTCGTGATTGTAAAATGTAGTCCAGTTGCCCCTATCACTTGGCAATCCTCTTTACCTTAGACACCAGCTAGCATGGAAATAGCCTCTGTCACATGTAGAGCTGTTTTGGCTATGCTGTGCCTCTGTACTTGGGGGATATATCTGGACTCTAGGGTCATGCTTCCAGTTTTGGTGTGTGTAGGAACTGGAGAGGAAGTGTCCTGAGCAGCAAAGGGTACGTCCTTACTGGGGAGTCAGGCAGCAGGGCAAAACTCTCTGCTCTGAAATTTGTTGTCTAATGCTGGGACACTGTTATAGTCCCAAAGTGATGCTACATGATATCTGCGGCATCTTTACAAACTTGCTTGTGTGTACCTGCATACACATGCATATTCTCACACGCACACACACACACCCACACACACACCCTTCCACGCAGATACAGGTAAGATCCAGTGCACAGCTGGTGAATTCCAATAGCCACAGTATACCCAAAAACTAGATGGAAGTGTAACATTTCATTGTCTTGATCACACAGAGAGAAAGTTCTGTGGTGTGTTACAATGTGACTGGACATGAAGCAAGGACAGTGAGAATTTGCAACATGCTTCAGAACAGTAAAATTAAATATTATAGACAGCGTTGTTAGCTTCAACCATTCTTAAGGTTACCAGACACTCCCCATTGCAAGACCCTGTTTTCAGTTCTTACGCACCAAATGTTGACTGCTTAGACTGATACTTACATATGCCAGATGATTGCAGTAGGTTTCTGCAATATTGGTTTCTGAAGTTGCAGATGTTGCAGAAAGTTGTAGTTCAGGTACTTCAGATTAGAGAAATAGGGAAAATATGTTGCTTTCTCTTTCTTAAAAAAAATATTCTCAAGACCTTCATTCTGAGCATCCTGTCACCTTTGGGAAAGATTGAATGAGCTGCATCAGGGCTACACATCTGCCTTCTGCCATGCTGTGAAATCACTCCCAGATTTGTCTACCTTGTGAGTTTATGAATCACCACTACTGACTGGAGATCTTAATTTTATCAGCTGAAATCCTGAAGACTGTTACCCTGCTCACATCACACCTGCACACATGATGTATTCACACCTGCAGAGCTCTTGGGTTCCCTGTCCATCCCCCTTCAAGTCTGACAGGGGAACAAAGCTTTCCCTTTTGCCTGCCATGATGAGGGGCTCAGAGCACTGAATGCTAAAGACAAGCCAAAAAAGCCATTCTCCACCTAGCTGCACAGCTCACATCTCAGCCATCCCTTCATCCTGCTTGGGATGGAAGAGACTAGAGGACACCAACGAACTTTCTTTGGCTGAAACAGGAGCAAGGGATAACTGTTCACAGGAGTGAAAGGACCCCCAGCTCTTGAAGGCACCTCATACATGCTTGCTCACCTAGGATCTCATTCATCTGCATCTTAGAAGTACCTTTCTTTGCCCATTCTCTGGGTAGAAGGTCACTGCATATTTCTCTGATATTTAAGCATCTTCCTTTAAATTACAGCACTAAATGTCTCTGTTGGAAGTTTGTAACTACTTGTTCTCATGCCAATACTGCCTCTTAGCAGTAGTTTTCTTACTTAGGTATTTTTTCTTGGCTACATGTGTAGCCTGCATCAATATTGCTAGACTGAGCAAAGACAGAGGTGGCATAAGGAGCTCAAAGGGAGAGACTGGAGTTTCAGTATGGGAAAAAAGCCCTGACTTCAAAGTGGAAATGGAGACAGTGGCTTAGGGTATAAGCCTTAAGCTGAAAATGGTCACTATTTGTCCTCTACTAGATATAAAAAAATTTCCTCTTTCACCTAAAGGGGCAAAAGAAACCCCTAACCCAAAAGCACTGGACTGTAAAGAACAACCTGCTGTCGCCTTGGCAGCAAATACAGTGTAGTACAAACTGTGTCTATGTAGTCACACACCATTTTCTTCAACAGCATTCAGTGTGCAAGAGACACGAGCCTCAAGTGTGAAACATATCTTCTTCTCATAACAACTTTAAAAGCTTGGCTATAAACAGTCTAGGAACTCGTATTCTAAAAGGTAACTGTCTAAACTTAGGTAATACTTCTAATCATTCAGTGCTTCAGCTTGCCAGTTATATGATGAAGATAACGCACCATCATCCTACAGAACTAGTAGGAGGATATATTAATTATTGTTTGTGAAACATTCAGGGTTCATAATGGTAAGTGCCACAGAAAAGCCTCTAAAGCAGTTAATAACTTTGTCGACACAGCAGGATTTATAGGAATGTGTAATAAGTAAGGTATAAAAACTCATATTAAATAGCAAGGATGGAATAAAACATGAAATAATTGCTCACTAAGGAGCCTTATCTGCCCTATGTGCTTAATGAGGCATAGATATATGGGGAAATTAATACATGATCTTAAAACTGTGCATAATGCATGAGGTATGAAAGCACCAGGGGTAAGAATATACAGGAATCTTTATTCTGGCATTTTCTACATTTTGATTGATTAATGCAGCAACCTTAATAACATATGTTAGCATGATTACTTGTCTGTGCATGTGTTGTGATACAAACATACATGAACAAAAAGGCAGGCCTCACCATTGCTGCGCTTTTATTCTTCTGTAAAGCATTACACAGAACTGCTGTATAAGGCCGCTCAGGTTTCCAATATAATATCCTGGGTTTAGGTGCTTGTCCCACAGAAAGAAGCATGTGCCAGATTGGTTCTCAGCCTACTCAGCAAAGCAGGGAGGGAGAGCTGCAGCACTGCACACTTTATTAAAATCCTCTCACACAAATGAGCCATCTGTGTATACGGTACTTTTCATATGCTTCAAAAATGGGTGGACTGCTAAAATTAGTGTTTTCTCACTATCCACTGAGCTAGCAACTTTCCCAAAATCCACCTCTGTCACTGCTCACAAGGGATTTGGTGGTAGTGACAATGGCATGTACACACCTCAGCTGTGAAATGACTGATTACTTTTTCCCCTGCCTGATTATGGAATTGACATTGGAAATGAGATTTCTTAGCTGGGAAGGAGGTTTTCAACTTCTCATTCTGGGAGAAAAAACTGTGAGGGAGTGAGCCATGTGGGTAAATGAACTCTGTTCACTGCTGTGCCCAGGCGTGATGGTCCAGATGGGCCCCTGTGCCAGCACAGCATCCCCTCCATCTGGAGTTAGCACAGGTAGGAGTGTGGATCAGGGCTGCAGAAGGGCATGGTCTGATGGCTGTCAAGATTTGCAATACCTAAGGGATGCCCTGTAACTATGTGTTGTTCTGAGTATTACTCATCTCAAGAGAGCTAGTAAGTTTAAAATAAAAATTGAAATGGACTCTGCAATTTAGTTTTCCATCAATACAAAAACCCTGCATTAAATATCGAAAAGAATGAAAATATAACACTTCATGCATTCATATATACATATATATACATATGCATACACAAATGAGCCCTTAGTCAAACAGGCCAAGGTCATGCCTAGGTACAGCAGGCAGGATCCTTGTTCCCCAGTTCAGCCCTGTCCTCAGAACTGTGCTATTTAGTATCATGGGAATATAGCTTGTTAACAATACTAGCAACCTGCAACTGAAGCAGCCCACTGTACCTAAATGATGACTGCCTTCTGTGCTGCAAAGGACAGAGGACTTTGGCAATGCACAAAGAGGAAAATGCTACCCCTCTCATTAGCACACACTGGATCTCAGGAGCAATGATGTGGACAGAGCTGTCCAAGTATAAAATACTAGCTCAGGTTTCCAAGGCAATATCCGGAGCTTAATGTACTGATATCTCAAAATACAGGTCCCAAGCATCCTATTGCCGTGGTACAGATTCAACATTGTGTTCAAGGTCATTTTTAATATGTCTCCTTTATGGTTGTTTTTTCCCTTTTTATTTCTTCTGTGCTGGAGGAGGTATTTCATGTGGTTTCTTTCTTTTCATTCTGAATTTTATAGCTGTGTCTCCCTTTTTTTTTTTTTTTTTTTTTTTGTGATTGTTGAACTTCCTGCCCTGTTGCAACTTATTAAATTATTCTCTCTTTTTTTTTTTTTTACAGGGTGGCTTGCATGGTTTCCTCTATCTCTCTCTGGAGATCATGGTTTCAACATGGTTTCAATAAATACATTTTACATGGCTCTTACAGTATTTCTTCTTCTTTATTTTCTATGCAGGAGATAAAGAAAAATAGATCTAGAAATCAAAGAACACACCCAAAGATATAAGTAAATGTAGGAAAGTGCCTCATTCTCTTGGGAGCAAATAGGATCATTTCCCCGCAACTCCTGAGCAAGTCCTTCAGGACCAACACAGGAGATGAAGAATTGATAGCTAGTATCCCTCTCTCTCCTCTGTTTATGAGTTGCTGGTCATGGGCAGTTACTCAATTTATTTCTGAGCTAGTTCTTTCAGGCTTCTCAATCATTTGTGTTTCAACAGTGAAAACTGCTTACCAAAGTACCCCCATAAATTCACTAATGACACCTCAGCTTTTGAAACCTTAAACCGCGAAATTCTCCCAGTGATGCAATTTAATGCCAAATTCCTATCTTCGTTATAGCTCTCTGAGCCTTACATAGACAACTTTAACTGTTTATCCTGGCTGACTTAGCCCTGGGAGAGGAAAGAAACCTCCCTTTTAGAACTGTTCAAAGCTTTGACTTAGAACTGCCAGCTGTACCAGGATGCACTGAAAAAATTTGCACTCTTTTTGCAGGCCTCTCCTTAGTCCTTTTTATTATCTCTGTCTTGGTAAGAAGAACTGGCCATTGCCAATACAACATGTCTTCATGTTGTCTCACTTTCCCTCAAGTTCAGATGCAGGTTGAGGCCATTCTTGGCAGCTGCTGATTCAGATGACAAAGCCTCCCTGACACAATCCTATGCATCATTTCTGCAACACAAAAGTTGTGAGGAAATAAATCTTTGCTCCAACTGATTCAATCAGGTTTATGAAAGAGATATTTAAAAATACGGCAGGCTTCATATGAGAACTCCAAGCTGCATATTGCATGCACTGCCTAATAAAATATGAAACATTTAATTATAGTGAATGATTGCTCTCATTTCTTCAGGACCCCTATAGGTGTGTAATCTGATGAGGGAAGATTTAAAAAATTATGCATGACAGCAGAAATGATGAAATACACCACTCAAAAAAGTCTCTGCTACATAAACTATAGTGCTGCAATACTTTGAAAAGAATCCTCCAAGCTTTGACCCAAAATAAAGTCATGTCCTTTAAAAAGAACTAAGTGCTTCAGGACCAAGATACGACAAATAGCCCCGGTTACATTTACAGGTGTCTCTGTGCATTTAGTATTTTTCAGGATTAAAACGGACTCACTAATAAAACCCAGTGGGATGTGATCTCTGTGTTTCCTCAAAATTATTACTGACTTGAAAGTCTGCTATAAGACAGCCTCATTGTATTATCTCTCATAAGCCTTGCTTCTGCCTTTATACCATCAGGGTTACGACATGTATGAGTTACTGTTCTATCACCCATTAACATATTTTTAAAGGAACTTAAAAGGGAAGGAGCTAAATTATCCAACCTATTTGGCTCTTCCACAGAACAGCTGCCTCCCTCATCAGGGCTCAAGTAGAATATGGAAGGTTACAAGCTGGGAAGGACACAAAAGATCACCTTTTGGTCATTTACAGAGTATTTACACTAATGTGGCAGCGCTGAGGAGATGGCCCCAGGAGAGAAGCCATTAAAGGGAGTCATAGAAGTTGTTAATATCACATTCACATCTCTCCTTTGATGAGCTTTTCTTTTCAGTCTTCCTTCCCTTGCAAGACACCACTAATTGATGACAACTGCTGAGTAACAGCATAGTCTGCTTCTTCACAAGTGACCATTTGTGCACATTAATTTATTGCTGGCTGCAAAATATGTGGCAGGGCAAGGATACAAACAGCTACAATTGCTTTCAAAAGCCAGTTCACTTATTTAAGCAGGGTGAAGCTATGCATACTCCTGCACTAGCCATTTCTATAAACAAGAGTGGTAATGACTTTGTTCTGTAGGGAATGATGGTGCTGTGGTGGCATTTGCTCAAATCTCCTTAACATTCATCATCTACACACCAGGAGATTCAGCCTGACTTCTCCAGAAGGGCTGCATTTGGGGTCTAGCCCATGTCTAGGAATCTGCCTTTCCACCCTGAGGCCTCTGGCCTACTACCACAATGCCACATCTCACTAATCCCTTTTCTCTGTTCCTCAGGTGCATTCCCTCTCTTGAGTGAGTACCTCGTCTCCCAAAAGGCTGAATCTTCTGCCCTGAAAAATATCTTTGAGAAATCTTGGACAGAGAGGAGCAATCAGACTTGTGGATATAAATAATCTTTGCAGTGACCACGTATAGGCACTGTTGTTTCCTTACAAAATAAAGCACGTGAGATCAGATGTCATTAGAAAAAAATAACATAACTCTTAAGTGTAAAATCCCTCGGATTAGCTACCATCTCCTCAGAGATCTCTGGGACTTTCCCAGAGTCTGACTTCTCCACCTTAGAGTAATACCCTAAGCCAAGTTTGCATAGTCACCAAGCCCACATCCCTCTCATCATTACCTTCTCCTGTGTCCCTTTTTTGTTTGGCTTTCTTATTCTTGAAATGGGCAGTTTTTCATTTTCTCCAGTCCTTCAGACAAAAGGAAGGACCACTGTTTCCCAGCTTCAGCAAAAACACTGCCCCCAGTCTCTTCATCAGCTGTAGATGATGACAGAGTTCATGCCATCATCTCTGCCTTGGTGTATAATGTGGGTCAGTTTGCCTGGCTGTGCTGGTTATTTAAACAGTGATAGGTACGGTAATTCCTGGGGCAAAATCTCATTGTACCTGTCAAGACCCATGAGCTGTACAAGGGGTACCCCAAACTGCCACAGCAGTCCTGGCACATTCACTGCACCTTTGCGTAAAAGGCAATAGAATCAAGACTTGGATAGGATTTCCTAGACTGCACTTTTAATTTGCCGCTGAAGTAGGACTTAAATAGTTTAGTGAATAGAATAGAAAGTGAATAGAAAGTAATAATAATAACAACAACAATCATAAAGATATTATAGCTCAACACTACAGGCTGTTCAACAGCTAGCTGACTAAAAGATGCTCTCACAGGAAGCTGAATTAGTAGACTATTATCAGTGAAAAATACTGAAGCCACTGCAGTTTTTAGCAGCTATTCATGTGGGAATATTTTTATTGAGACCAAAATAATATATAAATCATGACCTGCTGATCATACCCATTGCATTTTTGGTTTAGGAATATAAATATATCATTTTTATTACACAATGAAAAAAGGCAGAGGGAAAGCATTTAACTGTACTGTTTCATTAAGGTGAGATACTTCTGCCCTTGTGCCTGTGGGTAAATATACCATTCATAATATAACACTCTATATAAACTAGGATTTTCAGGAATGAGTTTCAGTGAAAAGCACCCTGACTTTTACAGATATATAGATTAACAAACTTTCTCAGCGTGAGTTTGACACACAAATTAGATACACATACTTCAACAGCATCATCAATAATATTCTATGATTATTTGCTTCTTATAAGATGCAGTCCCAAAACACTAGCTATTTGGTGAGCCCAGCTAGCACGTTCAAGCCTTAACACAAAGACTCCACAAGCCAAATAGTAAAGTAAGAGACAGGACACATTGAAATAGGTGCTGGGTACAGAAAAACAAGAAGACAGTGTTGTCAATATCACATGCACATGTCGTAGTCCAACAGCAATCTAGCAGTTGTCATGTCTTTGCAGAATACTGTGGAAGAAAAAGAGTTTTAAGTTGGATTTAAGTTCTAGCTTGGAATGAAGCAGGTGGGTTTGCAGCACAGATGTAGTAAACATTGCAGATCCGACAGGAGAAGTCGGGAGAAAAAAGAAGGCAGCCAATAGCAGAACTGTACAAGGTACCACAGAAAGCTGAAGAGGCAACAAGAGCATCCCATGAAGGACGTACTTCTCTGTGGAGTTAGGGGATGACAAATTATAAGGGAATCAGAGGAGGATGTTCTAGTTCCATTGTTACTGCTAAGACATTTTCTTAAAATGAAAAAATTGAATTTAATGATCTATGAGACAGTTTGTTCTCAGCATGATCTCTTCCTGCAGCTCTTTGCCAGCAGGAAGTACTAGCAGATACTCTCAGGTTAGTTTCAGGGCAATTAAAAACAGAGGCTAACTTGCAGAAAAAGGCTGGGTTTTGGGAGGTTGGTTTGTTTGTTTGTTTGTTTTGGGTTGGTTTTTTTTTTAGCTTTACTACTCAGACTGGTTAGAATGGCAGAACGTACTTACTCTCCAAGAGGGATTGTTATGGCTTAATCCCAATGCAGAGTATCTAAGGTATGCCTCTATTGCCCGCCACAAAATTTTGTTTCTGAGCCCTGCAACACTCCCTTTTCAAACTTCACCACCTTTGTAAAAGCTTACCAACAGATTTCAAGGTGCTGTATTTTTATACTCTGAAGTCTTAAGCACTTGTTATTTGTTAGTCATGGGCTTTGTTGAGCTAAATTTGCCTTACCACAGGGAATGCACATATCCAGACAATTTCCGCCCACCTTTCCATCACATGCCTAGGCAGGCACCCAGTTTTGAGAGATGCTGAATTAGTCGTGTGATGCTGCCTATGGCTATTAGGAAATAACTCTCACATCTGTTTTTTTGGCATCAGACAAAAAATGCACTTACACACCTGAAACCTGGCTCTTAGGAACATTAAAAGGGTGCACTGTTTAAATCTAATCACTGCTCTTAAGGTAGCTTTTGATGCCTTTCTCTGTTGGACTTCATGTTCCAGCTGTGGTTTTCCTCTAGTGGAAGGATGCCTCACTTCCAACAGCAGCAACTGTTCCTATTGAAGTCAGAAGGAAACAGGCCATCTTAGGCCAGAGTCTCAAAGGGTGTAACTCAGCACAATTTCTATTTCTCCACTATATAGGAGACAAGCCAATGCACATTTGTTGCAGAGCTGCCCTCACAGCTGATACGTCGTCTGCTCTGCAGTTTGCTGGTTTCCCAGAATAAGAACAGGAAGATATAAAGACACTCTCAAATGTGATGTTCACAGTCCTAGTACAGCATGGCATGGCTATATTTATGTTCCAGTGTTAGGCAAGCTGCAAGTTGCTAGACAGAAAGTGATGTCATTTGGGAGTAAAAATCTGTAGGAACTTGCCAGCTTTCTGCTATATTGGAAGTAATAGCTTGCACTTCTCTTTCAGATTCATTCATTCATTCTATCACAGGCCAATGTTGGCAGACTTCAAAGTCTTCTTGCATTTCAGTGTCCAGAGGGAATTTGTCAATGCAGTTACCAAGCCACTCTCCACGGTATTTGAAAAGTCATGGCAATCAGGAGAAGTCCCTGGTAACTGGAAGAGCTTCCTCAGCTCTGTTCCTGGGAGGATCATGAAACAAATCCTCTTAAAGATTAGTGGCAGTCAGTGTGGCTTCACCAGAGGCAAGTCCTGTATGACCAACCTAGTGGCTTTCTGTGATGGGGTAATCACAGCAGTGGACACGGGTTTAATCAATAGATGTGATCTATCCGGACTTCTGTAAAGCCTTTGACATGGTCCCACACAACAACCTTCTCTCCAATTTGGAGAAATATGGATTTGATGGGTGGACTGTTTGGTGGATAGGAAACTGGCTGGATAGTTGTATTCAGAGAGCAGTGGTCAATGGCTCAAAGTCCAGATGGAGATCCATGACAAGTGGTGTCCCTCAGGGGTCTGTACTGGGACCAGTACTGTTTAATATCTTCATCAATGATATTGACAGTGAGATTGAGTGCACCTTCAGCAAGTCTACAGATGACACCAAGCTGAGTGGTGCAGTTGCCACACTAGGAGGATGGGATGTCATCCAGAGGGACTGAGACAGGCTGGAGAAGTGGGTATGTGAGAACCTGATGAAGTTCAACAAGTGCAAGGTCCACACCTGGGTCAGGGCAATCCCCAGTATCAGTACAGGATGAATGATGATGTGATTGAGAGCTGCCCTGCAGAGAAGGACTTAGAGGTGCTCATTAAAGAGAAACTCAACATGAACTGGCAATGTACATTCACAACCCAGAAGGCCAATCGTATCCTGGGCTGCATCAAAGAAGTGTGGCCAGCAGGTCAAAGAAGGTGATTCTGCCCCTCTATTCCTCTCTCGTGAGACCTCATCTGGAGTATTGTCTCCAGTTCTGGAATCCTCAACATAAGAAGGATATGGAACTGTTGGAACAGGTTGTGAGGAGGGCTACAAAGATGATCAGTGGGCTGGAGCACCTCCCATATGAGAACAGGGTGAGAGAGCTGGGCTTGTTCAGCCTGGAAAAGAGAAGGCTCCTATGAGATCTTAGAACAACCTTCCATTACCTGAAGGAACTGGCAAGAAAGCTGGGTATGGTCTGTTTACAAAGGTCTGTTTACTGATAGAACTAGGGGCAATGAGTATAAACTGGAGAGGGGCAGATTTAGACTAGTCATAAGGAAGAATTTCTTCATGATGAGAGCAGTGAGGCACTGGAACAGGTCACCCAGGGAAGTTGTGGCTGCCCCTTCCCCGGAGGTTTTCAAGGCCAGGTTGGATGGGGTCTTGAGCAGCCTGCTCTAGTGTGATGTGTCCCTGCCTATCACAGGGGGCTTGAATCTAGCTGATCTTTAAGGTCCCTTCCAAACCAAAATACTCTATGATTCTATGATTTACATTCATGTGTAGATATTTCCCCAGAAATCTTATGCATATTTTCTGACTTTGGACTATGCGTATCTTCATATCTATGCATATTTTCTAACTAATTTTAAAGTTACGAAACTTTGCAAACAGTCAAAATTCTTGCTAATTTGGAGGTGACTCCAGCTCTCTCCTTGACCTGGCCATTGAGATAAGATTAAAACTCCAAACAAGAGGTGATTACAGAAGAAGAGACATCTCTTCAGCTCATATTATACTTACACAAGATGTAATAATTTTCAAAGGAAGAATAGTGTCTGAAAAACACTGTTTTAAAGAAAACATGCTATCAGAGGAAGAACACATTATATCAAAGGGACATTCTGTCTAACTTTCAAAACCCACAACTGCTTAGATGAAACTTAACTGTACTTCAGCCTAAATCAAAATACTCTACTTGCACATATTGCAGAACAGAAGGGATGCCCAGAAGGCCCTACAGTCATCAAATTACAGTTAATTTTTTCCAGGATTTTTTAGTCTCTTATATTACCCTGGTGAGGAGAGTAAACTGGTG
The DNA here is from genome assembly GCA_033558105.1 of Coccyzus lansbergi. NCBI lineage: Eukaryota > Metazoa > Chordata > Aves > Cuculiformes > Coccyzidae > Coccyzus > Coccyzus lansbergi. Next base: position 660,701 of record JAUMJK010001042.1, read on the forward strand.
TTAGGCTTCTTTATTGCCATATTACTTTGTAGGGTCCTGCCAAGACCTGTTTTAGCAAACAGAAATGACCCCAAGGTCGGGGGTCCCAGCCCTGAGCAGAAACACAGGCTCCTATCCTGACCATCAAGGACCATGGGCTTACTCAACTCATTCCTGAATGCATGAAGACTCACAGCCCTTGATATAAGCCTCCCTGTTTGCCTTTCAACAGAGCAGGAAAAGCCAAGAACTCCATCTCCTCTCTGCACAGATGGAAATTTTAAGCTGCTTTTCACTTCCCTGTGGCTAGGCTGCTGCAAAGTGCCAAGTGTACCCTATCCCTGGACGTTCAGCATGCAGTGGCAGCACCAAGTTTGCAAGACAAAGAAATGTGCAGGTGGCATATCTGCAAGAGAAGATTGTAGGGATGAGACAAAAACAGGACAGCAGTTGCCTGTGTGCAGCGTCACAGCTTAGAGCTTTTGGTGGTGTAGGGGGTTATGTTTAGACCCAGGAACAGCAATGCTGCTGAAAAGGCACTGTCCTGCCCCTGAGTCTTGCTTTCCTAAGTGTTAGATGGAGGCATGCTCCAGCCATCAACTCAAGCAATTAATCATGTTCCTTAAACATTGTCGACAGAGGTTTGTTTCTCATTAAACCACCTGAAAGCAGATATACTGACAGTCCCAAGAGAAACATAAAGTAAAAAAGATATTTATTTCCAGACACAGTTCAAAGGCAACAAAACTAAGAACCACTGAAACAGAAACAATTACCATTAATTCTTTTTCCACAACCTGACATAAATTCCCAAAGCAACATCCAACTGAGGCAAATCAGCATGGAAGAGATCATAGAATCAAAGAATGGTTTGGATTGCAAAGAACCTTGAAGATCATCCAGTTCCAACTCCCCTGCCATGGACAGGGACACGTCCCCCTAGATAAAGCTGCTCAAGGCCCCATCCAGCCTGGCCCTGACCACTTTCAGGGAGAGGTAGACAGAACTGCCTACAGCAACCTCTGACATTGCCTCAGCACCCTCATGGTGAAGAATTTCTTCCTAATGTCTAATCTAAATCTTCCCCCTTCCAATTTAAAAACCCACACCCTTGTCCTATCACTACATGCCCTTGTAAAAAGTCCCTCCCCAGTTTTCTTGTAGGTACCCTTCAGGGACTGAAAAATCATCATAATGTCTCTGCAGAGCCTTCTCTTTTCTGGCTCAACAACCCCAACTCTCTCAGCTTGTCCTCACATTGGAGGTGCTCCAGCCCTCTTATCATCTTTGTGGCCCTCCTCCACTTGGCCTTGCTGAACCTCATGAGATAGTAGTGTGCTATTGCATGTCTTCCTCATAGCTTGAGAAGTGGCATACTAGTGGGACAAAAGTCTAGAGATCTGGATGGGCATAAAATCACTGAGGTCAAAGATACAGTTAGAGGCTTACAACAGCATAATCAAGATTCTGGTCCCAAAGCTGCTCAGTGAAATATGGTCAGACAAGCAAATGCAGATGAGTTCAGACATTGACAGATATATAAATAGGTAAGATAGACAGACAGACAGATAAATTCAGAGCACTTCTTCTGAATTTTCATGACCCTCCTTTACAGGCATGTCTAGCTGACTCAGTGAAATTCTAGTCTGAATTAGCAGAGTAGTGAACACTTACAGCCAGAAGCATTGGCTCACTTCTGCAAACAGCAGGTTAAACCCATTGCAGCTGGTAGAAGTACAGGGGGTCTGATGTTGGCTCCAAGCCTGCTTTTGTTCTGATTTTTTTTTTTTAATTTGTATTCCCTCTATATAAGTAAAATGCACCTGTTTGTGTGAGAGGACACAGGGGCACTTCCTCAATCTAGACTTTGAATTAATTGTTTCCCAGAGTATGCCCTATCTCTGTGCTTCCTGAAAAATTGCTGCAGCCTGGCAGGCCAAAGAATTAGGCTGTGATTGGACAGATAGGACAGCCTTGAGAAATCCATATGGAAGAATTCCTGGCTGTTAGCCCTTCAGTGGCCCCAGTTTGCCAGGGGCTTATTTTTCTATCATACAGCACCCATGGCCTCACAATGATTCTGTGCTTGGGAAGGGCTGGTGGGATGGCCATATGATGGATATAACCAGGCCTCTGAGGTTGGTCATTGGTGCTGCTGAAAATTTTGTCACAGCTTGGTTTAGTACATCAGTGCTTCCTCAGCTCCCACTAATAAATGGAAATAAGCTTTCCTTGCTCCTGCAGTTTGGTTCTGCTGCAGGACACTCAGGTAACCTTGCAGCCTGCAGGGGAATTGATCATATCTTCTGTTTCCCACAGGTAGTGAGCACTGGTGGTGGGAGAAATGTCACTAAAGCAACGGTCAAGATGAATCAGGAATGAGGCAGATACTTCCCTTCCTACCCTTCTGCAGACACAGAAAAATGAAAAACATGAAGTCTCTCGTTTCCCTCTAGCACATGAACAGTTGAATGACACCCCATCACTAAACCAATTTCCTGTCTTTCTCCCTTTCTATTATCTTTAGTTTGTTTGGGTTTGGAGGGGAGAGGCTTTCCCATGAATCTTTAAAGTTTGTTATTTGCTTTTGTTTTCCAAACAATTTTCCCTGGCTGCCAACAGGGAAAGCCACTCAGATTCTGATATTAGAATACCAAAAGAAGCAATGACATTTAAGAAACTGAGCAAATGGGTATGTCATCCTCAGATGTGACCCCCATACCTTGTGCTCTTTTTTTTTAGCAAGGTTAGCAACTCCCTGCCTCAGTTCTCTTTATTAAAAACATATTGAAAATATCAAATAACGTGTTATCCTAGGTCATTGCAGTGCTGGCAACACAGTCTTCATACCATGGAGTATCTGAGTTGATTTGATTTTTCTAACAAATGTTACTAATTGCTCTCAGTCTGTCAGAAAGCTCATTATCTCCTCTCTGCTACTAGTTACTTATCAGCCACATCCATTCCTACAGACTGCTCTTAAGCCACTAGGTAAGAAGAGTACCGCACCCAAATTCAGGAGTCTTTGCTGGCTTGCCCTGACCCTTAGCAGCATCTCCCAATGCTCATGTGCTAATTCCCAATATAGAAGGTGCACACTGTGGCAGAGGGAAGCCGATAAATTACTTCCTAGAAGCTATCTTAACGTTCAGTGTGCAGCGTCTGGCATTCCATTTGCTGAATACTGCTACATCCAGCTTAAAGCCTCTGCCTTTCTGAGTTGGTCCCAGCAGCCATGGCCAAATATTTAACCTTCTTGAGAAAGAAATGCCTCGCATGCTGCCCAGCTGGTCATTAAATATGATTCCATCCCTGTCCGCCTGCTCCAGATGGGAGCTTGGAATCTCCATGCCACTCTTTGGAGGCAGATGCTTGCCTTCCCAGCAAGCTGTGTCTGCAAGCAGCAGTCCCATGCAGACCCACCAAGATCAAGGAAGGATCAACTACATTTCCCAACTGCCTTCATCATTCACATTGGTGACACACTGTGTAGTCTGGCAATGACTTTTGCGCTGTACTTCTGTCTCTGGTAAATAAAGGGACACCTGCATGTCTGGCTGGCACGCTTCTCAGACATTCACAGGGACATTTGTTCTCAGCCCACTAAACCAACACAGCTTCCCTTTCATTTCAGTGGGTTCCTTTAAAAGCTTTAAGATAACCCCAAATAACCTCAAACTACACATTAGTACAAGTGAAAGAACTTGAAATTCAATCCTCCGTGTTTAAAAAAAAAGCAGGATTTAAATGATAAAAAAGATACAAAAATTGCTTTGAGTATGCATCATAGCTCGTGTGCAAAAATACCTATCAAGATCACAGGACTTCAGCAGCAGACTGTGTTAGCTAAAATTTTGTTCTGTAGCTTTGATAAACAACTGAAACAACGTGGACTGATGTTTATCATGTTTCAGATCCTCAGTTGCCTTAGGAATTATTTCTAGACAGCATGTGAAGCCAAGTCTTGTGTTCTTCAATCCAAGAAAAATATTTTAAGAAAAGATTCAGCCCATCTCCTGAACCCGCCACCTGCAGCAGATCAGCTAAATTGAAGGTGAAACAAAACATATAATCCAGAGAAAAAAAACTCCTTTACAGTGCTGTACTTAAAGTAACACAGATATCATTCCCTACAGAGAGCATTAAGTGTCTAACAAAATCCAGGATAAAGAACAGTGATCACCAGAACTGTATTGATAGAAAATAATTCTATGAAATTACAGAGTATGGAATTTGAAATAAGAGTAGAAACTTGTGTGTTCACAGCAGTAAATATGTTACATGCCTTCTAAGTCAGAATGAAGGAGGTGGTAAAATATAAGTGAAACACCAGGCCTCTAGCAGAGCAATGCAGACAATAAAGCTTCTGTATGCTAGTAGATGGGTTGGGGCAGAATAGATTTAATGGCAATTCTTAGAAAATCACAGGGTAATTTAAGTATGAAGGAGATCTCCAGAAGCAGTTTGTCCAGCATCCTTCTCAAAACAGTGCTAACTCCAGATTAAGTCAGGTTGTTCAAGGTCTTGGCTAGATGTATTTTTAAAATACCCAAATACAGAGATACCACAGCCTCTCCACACAGCCTACCTCATCATGTGTTACCTGCCATGGTGCAGAGTTTTGCCTTTAAATGCATTAGGATTTCCCCTTGCTGCTATTCACATCTGTTGCCTCCTATTCTTTCACTGAGCAACTCTGAGAGAAGTATGGCTCCATTTCCTTTGTATCCCCCACGAGACAGTAAGATCTCAGCTTTGTTCTCTCTTCCATGGACTAAGCCATCAGCGTTTCCTTAGGCTCTCCTTGTTTGGCATCCACTCCAGTCCCCTCTGGAACCCCAGTTTCCCAGCTATCTTGTACTGGGTCCACAGGTTGGACACAGTGTCGTTGAAAGATGTTCCTAAGTGGAGATTTTCCCAATGGAGGGAAATCATTCTGTCCTTTGCCCTGCTGGCTGTGCTTTTGCTAACACTGCTGATTTGCAGCTCTGCGTTCCCCACTGTAATGGTACATTACTAACTCAGTTCAACTGGTCAAATGGAGATCACCATCCCTTTTCTGGGCCTCTGGGTCCCTTGGATCTGGATTAAGCCTCTGCTGCTGCCTAGTACTACACCACCACAGATGTAAGACTTTGAATTTATCTTTATTGAAAAATACCCTGGTCAATTTAGTTTTTGGAGGATAAGACGAGGCATACTGAAAGCCTTGCTAAAGAAGTCAAGTCATACATTCAGTAGTAAGTGCTAGGCAAAGAAATTAAGATGTAAGTACAGAACATGAGGGCCTGCCCCTGTTCAATTCAATAGTTTTAGCAGCAAACAATTTCTGTGAAAGCTGTGGGCTTTTTTGACACGGAAGATGCAAAACACCTTAACAACATCCAAGTTCCATTTCAGCAAGTTAGCTTGCATACCACAAACACCTCAGACAAAGCTGCAGGGCACTCAGTACAGACTCATTCTCTCTGACAAGGAGTTTAGCTCATTTCAGGTTTCAAGTTGTCAGAGCTACTTTTTGTCCAGTGTCCCAGCTAGCTGATTTTTAACTAGCTGAGGGCTCTTAATGATGTTAGTTGGTGTAAGCATACAAAAGATAATTTCAAGAGTTAATGTTCAATTACCAAGTCATTAAGGAAAGTCTGGAATAGTGTAGTGTATTAGTTGGACTGGATGATCCTGTGGGTCTTTTCCAACCTAGTGCTTCTGTGATTAGGTAAGTATGCTCTGGGAGAAACTGTTCTGTTTCTAAAGAGACACATCTACATGTACTTAGAGAAATGTTTCAGGTTTTATTTGCTTTAAGGTTCAGGATTGAAGCAGAGGCAAAAGTAAATTTACCCGACCTAAATTTACTCAAATTTTGTTACAGGTCTGAGGACACTTTTGCCCTTATATGCTTTGTTTAATTACTCACTTTTCCTAGTGACACAGAAACTGAATCAATCAATATCTCCAGTCTAATTCAGTGCTTTCTGTTTAAAAAGTTGTCTGTGTTTAATGTAAGCATATTCATTTGATCAAGACCATTCAATCATTTCTGTTGATTTTTTCAAATTTCTCTCAAAGACTTGTTTCTTCACATTGTGGATTAGATTGTACTTTTCCTTCCGCAAAAAGTTTTCCAAAGCAAAGTAAGAACAACTAAGTCTCTCATTAATGACAAGAAAAACTGAAATAAATCTAGATTAACTGAAAAAGCAGGTTGCAATCTTTTCTAATTATTTCCATAACCCTAAGGAAGCCACAATTCCCAAGACAGCATCTGAGATAATCCTTGAATATTAAGAAATGAGCAGAAAATTAAGCAGATTTAGAAGGCAAATTGGAGAAAGAGAAGATTGAGCACTGGGGAAAGAGACATGCTTCAGCATTCATTAGACTGGCTGTTATTTCTCACAAGCTGGAAAAAAACGTTGATCATTTTTCACTACTCAGTTGCAAAGATGATTCAGAGTTCTATGCTACAAAGAATTCTATTTAAAAATACAAGTATTTCAAGTACTTGATTGTTATATAGGCAGTAGGCTTGGATATGAAATTTTGTCAAAAGTGTTTAGAAAACAACTTTTATAAACAGGATGCAGGATAAGAATTGTGCCACAGAAATGTTTTATTTAATAGCTTGAAGTAAATTAACATCCTTGGTCTTGCCCTCTACCTCTTGCCCAGTTTCTTCTTACTACTAGGAGAGGTAGGACCATATTTTCTAATCAGAAGTGTTAGACACTTGTCTTCTTAAAACATGGAGCTCTTGGGCTTTTGCAAAATTTCACTTGGAAACACTGTGAAAGCTCTTCCTTCACTGCAGAAAATGTGTGCAGCTGTGAGAAGATGACCTCTTTTAAATTAAATACCATTAGAAATTATAGTGAGCACTTTCTGCATTTCTTTTTTAAGCAGCTGCAGTCCCAAAGCAACCTTTTATTTGCAAATCAACCAAGGCTGCTCTGGAATACTGTCTTCCCACCTCCTTAAAGGGTCAAAAGACAAGTTCAAGTAACTTTTTTTCTATGAGACAGCTTATGACTTTTTTCCTCCCTCTTGCTTTTGAATGTGGCTTTGAAAGTGTTCGGGACTATTCACCTCATCAAACAAAGATGGAGAGAGAAGAGGAGCAGTGGTAGAAGAGTAGATGCCCACTACCAGGTTTACCTCCCTTTTTGGAGGGTGTCACTCCCATGTGTGGTTCCTTATGCCCAAAAAACTTTTGTGTAGATGAGGGTACATGACAAAGCATCACTAGAGAATTGGGCACTACTCACTCACTGTTAGGCAAAAAGGAAGGAATGTAGTACCATCATAAAGATCTCAAGCCCTGTTACAGCAAAAAAAGCAAAGGCTTACTGAGCACAAGGAGAGGAAAGGGGTTTGAAATGTTATTTCAGTGAGCCTTTAAGCTCAACAGTACCCAACAGACTTCAGTGAAACAGCAAGGAGACCTAAACTTTACATATACATGGCACGTATGATCTGCTGTATCTCTCTTTACATGCATAATTTCACATACACCTATATGGCCCCAAGCTATGATATATTTGAACTTCCTAGGCTGACATTACAAGCTTCTCTTTAATCTGTTCCACAGGTGAAACAGTTCTTCTGAATTTTACAGGAACAAGGAGAGAAGCTTGTATCTTTGATTCTGGCATTTTGAGGTGAAATATAATGATCCAGCTAGATGCTGATTTTGATAGTCCCTTTTATTTTTTCTTTTTCAATCTGTATTTTTATCATATGTAGAAGATTCACTTTTCATATACCAGTAATTCATTTTACTTGAAAAGCTGTCACACACAATTTAAGGTGGGTATGTCATTCTTCCCCAGTTTCTCACCCCACAGACACACACATTAATTACAAGCAGAAAACACAAATGACATTACATACTCCACAGCATCTGCTCAGGTCTTAATTAATGCAACCTTCACGCAGTCCCCATGGCAACAGTGCTCAACAGAATCCCTTGACTTGAAATATTCAATAGAGCATCTTATGCTACATATTTTATTCAAATTATGGTCACAGAATTACTTCTGTGTTAGCAATGTAACGTCCATGTCAACAGAAACAGAATGAGTCCTTGCTCTACTTGACCCCTCATGCATTTCCTCATTAAAATGTATAATGATGTTCAAGCTAAGTCACATTAAAGCAGACACACTCTTTTTTTAAGCCTAGAAAGAAGCTCAGTAACACATTTTATGTTTAAAAGAAACTCTTGGGCTATAGAAAATTAAAAGGGATATTTTGCAATGCTGTACCTGCAACTTGTATCATAAAGATGATACGAAAATACTGACAGTGAAAAGATACTTCCTTGGTGTATCTCCTGTCTCTCTAGTCCTGTTATTTTATCAGCTTAGGGTTCAAGCACATGATTTGGCAAGGTATGAACCACATTATTTAAATCTTAATGAAGACTGTAGTAACAGTGGCTGTTACAGTTAATGGAAGAGCTGCTTATTCCAGTTTTTGGGTGGGCAATGGACCTCCATTCTTGGTTTTCAGCTGCACCTTCTCTAGACACAATGAACAAGGCACCAGGCTGAATGACTCCATCACCATGGTGTCAGGCTGCTCTGCCAGCTGGGTAGTGGGAACACCAGCTCCCCAGGAATGAAAAAGCTTATCTCAGCCCCCAGCGAAGGCAAATCTGATGACCAAAGGTCAGAAGCAACCCATTGCCAACCCAGCCTCTCCCATAGCCAGCATGGCATTAGAAGGCTGTTTGGGAAAAACCTCTTAAGGCCAGCCTCAAATTGGGAAGCACGAGCCGTCCCTGCTGTTTTCCACCTTGCACATGCTTAGCAAGTCTCTTCCTCAGGGACTGCTGTGGGAAGGGCCTGGCTGAGGACCTTTGTAGCCTGAGTTCGGGGTCCCTTGATGGGGCTTGCATGGGGCCAGAACCACACCCACCAATTATAATCCTATAAATACACAAATTATCCCCATGTTAAAAAAACGCCCAAAACTAACCAAACAACAACAACAGAAAATACAAACAAACAAAAAAAATTACAAGTGACTCAAGAAGGGTATAACAGTGGGTGAGGAGGAAGTGAGGAGGCAGCTTCAGGCCATGACCATGCACACCAAGTGGGTGGAGGGCATATTGGCTTGGAAAACCTATGAATGTTTGCATCACATATGTTGCCATATCTTACCTCTGGGTATTAAATTACAGCTTTAAACACTGAGAGCAAACACACAGAGCTGAAAAGAATTATTTTGCTATTGTATGCAGACAACTATGTTACTCTGAAGGTATGTACAAATTAAACGTTAATCTGAGTCCAGGGATAATCTAATTATTGCTTCCTTTTGAAGTAAGAGGAACAATATTTACTGAGTAAATTATGGACCTCTAAAGGTAAGACTTGCTTTGAAGATTAGGCAACACACGTGTTGTTAGTTATTATAACCATACCTGACTCTTCTTGCTTTATAACAATTTAAATGAATTTTGAATTTTCACAGCGTTGTTGCATTTCAGAAGGCACTACTTCATACCTTTGCCAAATATCTTTTTAACAGTAGCTGAAATGGCAACATAACAGAGAACGTCAAATACATAAGTTGTTTGTGTATTACTTATAGCACACATAGAATACATATATGCATTTTCACCACTGGCTGCCTGAAAACTGTAAAGAAGACACAGTTTCCACTATTTCTTGTGCTGTTTATTTCCCTAGTTACTCATTTTTGAGTCCATATCATTTTTTCCTAACCGTTCATAGTCTGATTTTTGAAAAGCATCATGTTGAAGTGTCTGACTCTTTCAAGCTTGAAATCAGGTCTGCATGTTCCAAATATCTGCCACCCTTCAGATCTATTTTATGTTCATGCCCATCTCTGTAATTAACCTGAAATCACTGACAGAAGTTGCAGAAATAATAGGTTGGAGACATATGAGCAACATTTAGGGAAATATTTCTGCTTATCAGAAGACAATCGGGAAATTAAGTGGTGAGCACCGAGTCACATTCAATTGAAATTATAGATGGAAGAACTGCATTCTAGGGAATTTCAGTTACCCAGATGTTCTGAGCTCTGCATTTCCCAAAGGAAAGAATATTTTGAGTTTGGATTTTGTAAGCCATGCTCTGTTATTCATGTTCATAATATTTGAGAAGCATGTTAGAGTCCCAGTCATCTCCTGTGGTTTAGTTTGCGAGACTACAGCACAGCCCTGCCTACAGGACAAGCCCAAATGACTAGCCTCTTACCAATAAATTAATCTTCTTCCTCTCTTTTTGGTGGTCTCATGCAATATTGATATGCCCTTGAAAAGTGTTATCTTTGCATCTCTTTGAAGAATTTTGCTCTAAATGAAACAAGAACAACTGGAGTCAGAATTATAAATTGAATCATTTCTGTTGTGCAAATTGAGATTTCCAGTAACACAGCTGACATGCCCTACCCTTTGTCAACAATTACTTCATATTATGAAATACCATTCAGTGTTCAGCATTCATTTTACATGCCAAAAGCAGTTTTCTGGGGCTGTAAGCCACCTTCTACAACCCACACACAACCATTCATCCTCAAGATAGGTACCAGAGGGATGAGAGCAAGGATAGAGCCAGACCAGGGGCTGACCTGACCAACACACAGGCTCCCCTCCAACTCAAGTATGTGGCACAGCAGGGTTGAATATGCACCCAGCTCCCAGCACAACCTCGGGCATCAGCTTCAGTGGAAACTTTGTCTTCCCACAGGTAGGTTTTCTGAATTACCAAGCTACCAGCACCCTCAAGCTGACAGCCATGGACGAGCTCCAGGGCTGGAACCTTTCCTTCTGCACCCACCACTCCTGTTACGGGCCATCAAGAGGAACATGGCTGGTAGCTTAACTGCAACATTAGCAAGCATAGTAGCTTCTCAGGGAGTTCAGTCCCCACTTATAAATTAGTCACAAGAAACCTTCACCTCCTCTACCCCAAGTTTCACAGGAGGGTAAAAAATTCTGCAGCACCAGACACAGAAAAATATCAACCAGGCCTTCTAATCTAGATCTCTAGATGTTTACCGAGGACTTAACACTAAAGAAAATTATCCTGATAAATCTTCCTACAGAACGCCTGAGCAGCAAATGGAAAGTAGTCTGATGTGCTTAAGACTTGTTCCACAGCATTCAACAACAGCAATAGGATTTCCTACAACCTCGTGAATTACTGCCCAGACATTTTGCCTGGCTCCAGCCTAGATTTCAAATTATGGTCAGCTGAGGGCAAGACATCATTTCCATGGTGGGATAGGGTCTTCAAACCACCTGGAAGAATGAAGGGAATCTTAGTCACAGATACAGCTATATGCAAGCTCCTTCTGTTCATAGGGCACCTAGAAGCAATGCTAGATCTCAAAGTATATTATTTCATATATGCTTCAAAAGAAACCACATCTCAGCATCCTTCCTTCACTTGCAGTATTGACATTGTCCATTGACATTGTCCAGCCTTCACTGAGATACAAGTTGGTTTGATATTATTCAACATCAGGCACTTAAAAATAACTTCATGAAGTCCATGCCCCCTTGTCAGTTCACCTGGTGGCAGCAGGTTTAAAATCAGACCATATGTGGTCCTTTGGGACAACACAAATTAAAGTAACATCAGCAGAGAGGTAATTTTTATCCTTCCAATGTTTTCTTTTTAACTGGCAATTTGACTACATCACTCTGAAACCTTGCTCTCTGCACATAGGAGACTTGAGTCGCTCATAGTCAACAACATCAAAAGCTGGAGAGGCCACAGAGGATGAGAATAATTAATCTTCACTAACTGAAAGTAGGAGATGCTTGGTCAGCACTATTAAAGATACTTTTGTACTCTTGGCTGCCTTTATATCTGGATTTGGCTTGGTTTGATGAATTTATAATTGACCTATAGTGGCTTGTTGTAGCAGACATTCAGCAGAGGAGAAGAGGAAAACTTTAATTTCAAATAAGACATTACTTTAACCAGGAGCAACTCCTATTTCTCACATTTATTGCACCCATCTCTAAACCTCAGCACCTCATCCACCCGCACCTTAAACCCCTCCAGGGAAGGCGAGTCTGCAGAAGGCAGACGTATAGACATGATACGCCTGAAGATATAACCTGCATCTCTATGATATAACCTGCATTTTGTGTGAGGAAGGTCATTACCTTGTCTATAAGTGGTGTGGAGATCAGACAAACGCAAATAAGCCTCAAAGCAGTTGTGTTTGCAAAGGGAAAGAAAGGATGTTACGCCAATTGTTCTAGATGTTATTGGCAAGGCTGTGGTGGAGGGGTCACCTGTGCCCTCTTCACCCCGTGTTCCTTTTCTCGCTGCTTAACACAGCTAGTCCATTTTAATTCCGTAGTGACAGGCACTGCTAGTGAAATTCAAAGTACTTGAGAAACAAATAGCAGAAAAGTACCATGTTTGTACAAAATACATTGACCAGAGGCATATAGTTTCCTGTTAGGTGCAACTTTGTGCACAATTCACTTATTAATTTCTTCAGTTTTCAGAGGAAAATGCAACTAAAATGAAGAAAATATATGGGGATTTTTGCAGCCATCAAAAAGAAGCTGTGAATCTCTTCAAAGAACTGCAACAAAACAAGAAGTTCCAGAATTTTATTAAAGTAAGTATGCACGAAAATGTGATCATTATTGAGAAAATAGTTAGGAAAAAGATACGTAGCTGTACTTAGATTTAGGACTGAAATTGCATTCGGTAACTCACTTTTAATAGCTAATAAAAATAGCAAAGTTTTTTCTCCTTAACCAGTGATCTGAGAAATGACATTTTTCTTTCAAACATTAGAAAGCTTTGGCATCCAGTGTGTGTTACATCCACGTTCCTGTTACAGTACACTCCATCCCTTAAGGCGGAAACTGTTCTTTGGGGATGGTGGATATGTTTTCTTTTAGCTTCTTGTGAGCGGGTGCGCGGGGCCGTGGGGGCTTGCGGGGCCTGCGGGGAGCGCTCCCGCGGGCAGGGCCCTGGGTGGCCCCTCTCGTCCTCACGCCTTGTCCCGGGGGCCAAGGCGAGCCCTGAAGCCCTCGGGCTGGTAAGCGGCGCTTGGTAAGCCCCGTGGGAAGGTGATGAGAGAGGGAAGGGGCCGAAACGGCTCCCGCCTTTGGGTGGCGAAAAGCCAAGGCTCAAGCTCGGAGGGCGTGGGGCAGCTGCGGGGGCAGCGTAAGCCCCGTCGGGCCGAGGCTGCGTCTGCGACCTCTGCCCGCACAGACAAGGGGCGAAGGGAAATCAGGGAATCTAGAATGGTTTGGGGTGCAAGGGACCTCCAAGCCCATCCAGTTCCACCCCTGCCATGGGCAGGGACACCTCCCACTGCATCAGGGGCTCCAAGTCCTATCCAACGTGGCCTTGAACCCCTGCAGGGATGGAGCGGCCACCACTGCTCTGGGCAACCTCCTTACCCTCACAGGAAATAACTTGCTCTTTTCTCTAGATCTCCCCTTTTTCAGTTTAAAACTATATTTAGTGAGGTTCTGATGCTTTGGAAAGCCAGGACTGCCTGATAGTCTGAAGGGGCTGGAGAACACGCCCTGTGAGGAACGGCTGAGAGAGCTTGGGGTGTTTAGCCTGGAGAAGAGGAGGCTGAGAGGAGACCTCATTGCTCTCTCCAACTCCCTGAAAGGAGGTTGTGGAGAGGAGGGAGCTGGCCTCTTCTCCCAAGTGCCAGGGGACAGGACAAGAGGGAATGGCCTCAAGCTCTACCAGGGGGGAGGTTTAGGCTGAACATTATGAAAAAGTATTTCACAGAAAGGGTGATTGGGCAGTGGGAGAGGCTGCCCAGGGGGAGGGGGTTGATTCACCTTCCCTGGAGGTGTTTAAGGGACGGGTGGACGAGGTGCTGAGGGACCCATATGGTTTAGTGATTGATGGGAGTGGTTGGACTCGCTGATCCGGTGGGTCTCTTCCAACCTGGTGATTCTGTGATTCTGTGAAAAAGAGGCAACCCGGGGCGGGGACACGAGCCACAGGTCCTATCGGTCGGTGCTCAGCGGCGCGATGCGCCACTTTTTTATTCTATTCTGAGCGGCGCGATGCGCCACCTTCGAGCTCCGCTGCCCGCTAGGGGGGGCTCGAACTCAGCACCAGGACCCTCGCAAGCGGACACGATGCGTCTGCGCCACCGAGTCACCCCGACAGAGAGGGGAGCACGGGGTCCCCTAAAGCCCTCCCGCGGAGCGGCCGCCGCCTTAGGGAGGGGAGGGAAGGAAAGAGAGGCAACTCGGTGCCGGGAGGGGCCGAGCTGAGGCCGGGGGACAAAAGCAAGGCTTTAGGCCGTCCCTCTGGATGGCTTTAGGGGAGGCGTCCTGCCTGCCGTCCTTTAGGTGCGAGCGGGGATCGAACCTGGCACTTCAGGGTCCCCGGCTCAGGCTCCACCCCCTGCGCCACCGACTCCGCGCGAGGCGACGACGCGCACAGCGCCCACTAGAGGCCTCCCACCGGCAGCCGCTCCTTTTCTCTCCCCTACATCCTAGGAGAAGAGCATTTTTCGGAAATTCACCATGTCTTACAAGCGAAAAAAAAATAAAAAAAAAATTCCACTAGATTTAACCAACTGGTCTCACTGCTCTCGTGGGGAAGCAATTCTTCCTAACATCTAGTCTAAATCTGCCCCTCTCCACTTTATACTCATAGCGTATCAGTCAATTGTTTTTCTGCAACTTCTTTCTCTAGTCTCTCTAGTTACCCACCCACGCGAGCAGTGAGACACTGGAACATGTTACTGAGGGAAGTTGTGGAGACCTCATCCCTGGAGGTGTTCAAGGCCAGCTTGGATGGGGCCTTGGGCAGCCTGAAGTAGTGGGATGTCCCTGCCCACAGCAGGTGGGATTGGAGCTAGATGATCTCTAAGGCCCCCTCCAACCCTAGCTATTCAATCATGCTGATGCTCTGAGAAAACAGGAAAGCAATTTTCTGAGCACAAGGAACTTCATCCAAACCAGAATCTCCTGATAATCTGGTGGTCATTTGCATGCCGCAATATAATTGGTGCTTTCTAGTCTCTAAAACTAAACCAATTGCTTAAATCTAGTGGAATTTTTTTTATTATTTTTTTTCGCCTGTAAGACATGGTGAATTTCCGAAAAATGCTCTTCTCTTAAGATGTAGGGGAGAGAAAAGGAGCGGCTGGCGGCGGGAGGGTTCTAGTGGGCCTTAAGGGATGGAGTGTACTGTAACAGGAACGTGTATGTAACACACACTGGATGCCAAAGCTTTGACCTGAGCATCCTC
Organism: Coccyzus lansbergi; assembly: GCA_033558105.1. Lineage (NCBI taxonomy): Eukaryota > Metazoa > Chordata > Aves > Cuculiformes > Coccyzidae > Coccyzus > Coccyzus lansbergi. The sequence continues at coordinate 675,925 of JAUMJK010001042.1, forward strand.
AATGAGCTGAACATAGCGAATGCAGGTGTCCTGTTTGTCCATCAGCTCAGGAGGGCAGGGAAGCCCTGCTCGTCTTGGCAAGATGCCTTCAGTTCATCGGGTTTCTCATCCATGCAGGGATGTGTTAACAGTGGTGACCTGGCTTAGTGAAAGGTTCATAACTCTGCTTATCTTCTGTAGGCATGGTTCAGCAATTCTACAGAATGCTGATAAGAAAGTTCCCTTGGGTCAGTTAAGCAGCATCCATAGCAGAAATACTTCAGTTCAACTTGCATGCTTCACTGTCACCTTCATAAATATCTGATCCTTACTCCATCTGGCACTGGATTTAAAAAATTATGGCATCTAACTAGTTTTCAGGTTATCAGTCTAATAAACAATAAGCAGTGTGATAATTGCTGATATTTTTTTTTCTCTCCAAATGAACAAACTTGTTTCATGAAGGAGCCTATAAAACATGATAGGGGATACTTCCATGTTAGCTATGGGAAGATCCTTAGCAAGTCATAAGAGGAAGAAACTTCTGCATGGCTGATCCCAAGGTTGGAAACAACTCCCTGGGAATTTGAGAGCCAACGACTGGCCTGTATAGAGTTGCTGCCAACGCAGCTCTAGATGTTAGTGAAAATCATCGGCATTTTCAGATGATGGACTTGAACCATTTCACTACCGTTGCCCAAAAAACACTTGCAAGTTTCCCCACAATCCTCTTAGTCTTTGGTGGTCCCCCATAGAAATCTATTGGTCTACTGTTTGATTCATTGTTGCAGAACAAAGGGCTGTATCAATAAGAACAGTTTACATTAGTGCCAGCAATGTTATCCTTAGAGTTTTTTCCTTTATACAGAAGAAATTAAACACACTGGTTTCACATTAGCATGCCAAAAGGAGCCTTTATGCAAAAAGTAAGCCATTAAATTCAGGCCATCCTCACAGTCATATCTCAGAATCTGGCAGCAAGCAAGAGAGGAAAACCTTTTTGGAGGTTAACAAGTAGCTGTCCTTATGGCTATGATTATCAAAAATACTCACAACTACTTCTGCAGTGCTCTTCTATACAGATCTTTACAAAGGATGAAAAAACAAAAAATACATCCATTTAACTTGGGAAAAAAAGTCACAGAGTGAGTGCAATTCCTTTAAAAAGAGCAGATATCCAACCAGTTACAGTATGCTGATGCCCCATAACCTATGCTGTTTCTACCTCCGTAATAGAAACTGGGCACAGTGAAGGATTTGGGGATGGAATTATTTTCAAACAGAACATTCATCAGAAAGTATCCAAGCAGTCACACTAATTCCCCAATTGTCATCAAAAGCATGAGGAAAACTGCCTCATCTGCAACTCTCCTTTGCTTTCAAAATTCAGTCAGAGCAAGTTGTACATGTTACTTATTACAGCACATCCTCTTTGCTTTTTTTCTCTGAATGAATACCACCATCAACATGATTTTACCAGTGCTGTGGCATATTGCTACAGAATTTGTATCTGCTTGATTAAGAAACAGTGAAAACTCTTACTTGTTTTTTTTAACCTAAATGGGTGGCATATAGGCTGATGCAGCCCACAAGGAACTCTAAGTACAATGATTCATGTCATTCACATGGCAAACATTAACAGATTTTTTTTTAAAAAAAAACACTTAGTAAACAATCTTCGGGCAATTTTGCTAAAAGCCTAATCTGTACTTAATTCAGTAATTTGAAAATTAGATGGATGAGCTTTGTGAAAAGCCTTCTAAAAATGCAGCTGAGTGTGTTGCTTACCTCAGTACATGAATACCAGCCAAGTGAAGTGTTAGCTTTATTCTGTCCTCATTCTGTATACGGCTGAATGCATTAATCTAAGGTCCTAGATCCAGCCCACTGTAAGTACACTGTGAATTCTTTCTTTATCATTTTTACTGATTTACTGGAAAAAAGCTTTGTTGCAAGTTTCCCTCAAAAATCTCTCAAAGTTCTTCTATATGACAGCTTTACTAGCGAACAACATTAAGATGAAAACGTTGGACAAAATCTAGGTATTACAGTAAAAAAATCTCCACTTTGCTAGATGATGGATGAAAGTTTAAAAAAATGGAAAACCAAAAGGAAAGCCCAACCGGGTGCAATGGAGATTTGCAGTACATAAATTGCTTCTTTAATTTAAACGCGGAAATGAATGACTAAATTCCATTTTGAGCTTTCAGAGGGAAGATACGTTGAGATGCATGAAACAAAAAAAGGCATGAATTAATATAAAAACAAAAGGCCTTCTAAATAAATCCACTTCAAAATAACAAAATAACAAAGGTAAAAGGGAGAACTTCTGCATATATTTCTCTAATTCAAAAAGAAGACAAATCATTAATATATGCCTGACAGTGACTGAAAATGCAGCCTGCTTAAATGGTTGAGTCTCATTCAGGCTGCATTCAAGTTCTTTTAAGCACTAAGAAATACCTAAATAATGGAAATAGTTCAGGGGTGCGTAATACATCTTGTTACAAAGAGCACCTGCTGAGACTATGCTGGCCTGTAGTTTAAACATTTTCTACAATTAAAATACCTAAATCTAGTGGCCACCTGTTTCCTGCCTTTGCCTTCCGTGAGTGCCAGTTTTACTGTAAACACAGGTGAGCAACATAAGGTGCTTTCTTGACTCGAGGAATTTCCACAACAGCTGTGGTCCTGGCCAACCGCTTTTTGACTCTCACACTTTCAGTTAAAACTGATGAGAGAAGCAATATTCTTTCTTTCTCTCCCAGTGCAAGATGCTTACACGGGAATTCCCATATTGGGATGGGATAGCAGTTAGACATCCTGCAGCTTGACTTGACACTAACCAGTGCCAGATGTTTTAGTGAAGGTGTAATAAAATGCAAAGAGAGTAATTGTGGAGAAATTTACTCAGTTTTTCCCAGTGTCCTGATGGTCCCTGGGTATTGCACATATCCCAAGACATGCTGCATCCCAAGAAACGGGTCTCGCGTTTCAGGAATTTGCCAAAAAGCTGTACAGATGGCAAGCCTCAATTAATGGCTGACTGCTAAAATAGGTTGTGGACTGTCCTTACTGTAAAGACCCTTCAGAGAGGTTGGATTACCATTTAAATTTTAGTCTAGCTGTAAAATGTAAAAAAGGTAAAATACTTCCTGAAATTCTAGAAAGGTTTTTTCTTCTATAAGGAGACATATTAAAGATATGATGTCAGGTGGGCAGGAGTACTAGAGGCTGGAAACAGAAATGGGAGAACACATCTGCAGGCACAGTCTTTTCACGATGACACAACACAAGCTGGGGATCAGGTTCCCATCATTGAGAAGGTTGGTCATTCAGTCTCTAGCCAAGATATCAACTGAACAACTAGTCTGGCAGCCCAGTAACTCAGAGAGTTCTGCTTTTGAACGTTCCCAATAGCACATCAGGCCCTGGAAGAGAATCCTCCGCATCAGGAAACCCCTGCTGACAAATATCTACTGACTAAAACTCTGCCTCCTGCAAGGCTTAGGGTAAAATGGAAAGCGTAAAATGCTTGAGGTTTATCCAGACAAACAGGTAAGGGCAATCGTGTGCTCCTACATCTATTGACCTGGGCAGATGTAAGGCTCCAGAAGCAGTGCAGCTGCATTCCTGTTGCACTACTATGATCCTGTCAGCCATGCTAAGCAGCACCCAACCAGTCCAGAGGGCTGGCCACGCCTGCTTGAATAGGCACGTCTTTGGTTTGGGCAGCTGAGGTGCCTGGAGCACAGCTTGGATGTTCTGGACCAAGGCAGGTGCATCTGCAGGAGGGCAGAATGCAAGCCAGGCAAGGAGATTTGGTTTTTAAATTCCTATTTTCAAACTACTTTGAAGGACCTGACAATAAAATCAAAGTTAGAGTCTTCAAGAAATGCACAGAATATTTATTCAGTTCAATAGAAGTGCACAAATATTTCTGAAAGACAAAACCGCACAAAACATGTCCTGGTCTCTTACTGCCTAGTGCACAGATGATCCTGTGAACCTGAAAGCAGAAAGCTAGCTGGCACCTACACAGGAAAGCAGCCAAGTTTCAGGAGGGTTCAGTTAAATAGAAGTCTGCTATTTTTACCCTTTCTATTTATTGACCAGTGAGATGGTATCATCTTGTAAGTTGTAATGCATAAAGGCATTAACTGAAACAAGGTACTGTTATGACACAATAACAAACTGATTTACAGTATCTCCATATGGAAACTGGTACTAGTACCAAAATGATTATAAGCTTTGACTTAACTTTGACATGACAAACACTTATAATTACGCAATTAAGTAGAGACCATGAAAAATATCCCCTTCTGAGCAGTTCCTAAGCCAAAGGATAAGGAAACTGACCTGATAGTTATAGGTATATAGCACAGTTCAGTGAATACTACAGCCATTATTCTTACATGGCTGTTTTCTCATATTATATCAGAACAGTTAAGTTAGCAATCCATATCCTGAAATCTCAAATAGCAAGCCAAATTCTCTTAGCTTGCCCTTGTAAAAAGAGGATGCAAAGAAAATCACTAGCTTTCATAGCTCTTGGTGGCATCTCTGCAACTCCAAAATATTACATTTCCTTTTCTACCCATTGTTTCTTGTGAATCATTTGAAATTATGTCATAAAATAAAGATCATAGAAGAAAGACTTCAAAATAACTTAATTGTTATATTTATCTTGGGGAAAATCTTGCACTGTCTATTAAATACTATCCTTAAAGCCATATGGTCATACAGAGAGTAACTAAAGACATTCAGAAAAGCAAACAATTATATTTCCAAAGTGCTACTGAGATTAGAAAACAAGCCATCAGAGGTAAACAATCTTCTCTTCCACTCTGTCTCCACTTTCTGCATCCTGCTGGCTCTCAGGCTGGTGGTTAAGCAGCAGTGCATCTACCTGAGGTGACTGGATGGATTCCTGGTTTGGAGTGCTTGTTTTGGGATCCCAGGTCTCCGATGCATTCAGATCTGTAACACGCAAGAGAAGGACATGTGACAGTGCATCTGACATGACTGTACCACCATAAAGAGTAAATTCTGACTTTTTCATTAGCACCATTTTCTTGCTTGCTGCATCTATCTAAAAAGGACACAGCAGCATTACAATTCTACTACAGCTTGGTGACACATATCTTACCTGAATTTATTAAAATCTGAATCCGGTCCACTGTCATCTAAGGAATGATCACTGTCTTACTATAGAAGAATTTTATACCCATACTTCACTAACTAGACACACAATAACGGAAAGGCATAAACATTGCCAGAGCTGGGCTGGAGTGAAACATACAGGACATAATTAGTACCTTTATTAGTGATAAGACAATCATAAAACTAGTAGTTTCCATTACTACACAGAAATTTATTTGCTTCCTTCTATGGAAGAATAAGAATCAACTGAGTAAACCCACTTAAAAGTCTACTTAGAATCATAGAATCATAGAAAAACCAGGTTGGAAGGGACCCATCGGATCTTCTAGTCCAACCATTCCTATCAAACACTAAACCAAGTCCCTCAAGACCTCATCCACCCGTGCCTTAAACACCTCCAGGGAAGGTGAATCAACCACCTCCCTAGGCAGTCTATTCCAATGCCCAATGACTCTCTGTGTGAAAAACTTCCTCCTAATCTCCAGCCTAAATCTCCGCTGGCAGAGCTTGAGGCCATTCCCTCTTGTCCTGTCCCCTGTCACTTGGGAGAAGAGCCCAGGTCCCTCCTCTCTACCACCTCCCTTCAGGTAGTTGTAGAGAGTTAATGAGGTCTCCTCTCAGCCCCCTCTTCTCCAGGCTAAACAACCGCTCAACCGCTCCTCACAGGGCCTGTTCTCCAGCCCCTTCACCAGCTTCGTCGCCCTTCTCTGGACTTCAAACTTCTCTGGACTTCTGGATTTCAAACCTATGCGCTAAAAACTTCATTCATTTGGTGTATTTGTTTGTTTGCTGTTGCCCAGTTGATTGGTTTTTCCCCCTCCCACACGTGACGGTCCCTGTTAGGCGGCTCTGTGAGGGGAAGGGAGGCTCAGCTCTCTGCCCTCGCACCCTCCACGGGAGTCTGTAACAGATATATAACCATCTAGCTTTTTCTGCCAACTTTATCTATGTTTATTTGCACAAACTATCTGCTCTATTCTTGATTCAATCCTTTAGGTGTGATTTGGAGATAATACTTGCACCCTAACACAAAGAAGGTATTTCAGAAGGATCTTCATTTGTTATCTTTCCAATTTTCTCCCTTAAAGGCAGAGAATCAGGCACTTGTTTCCCAGTATTGAGCTGTCAAGGCTTTTGTGATGATCTGTGCACTGCTTCAAAAAAACAAACCCAAAACTACCACATTTGGATTTTCTCCCTAGTAAGGCCCTCAGGGACTGTAAGTTAGTAGTTGGATTTTCTTTATTTCTGCAAAGCAATTTTTACCATAAAACAAGCTGCAAAGCAAAGGAGCATGTATCCTCATACCTTGGTATGAAAACATTCTGCAATGGATAGGTTGCAATGCTTTTCACTGTAATAATAGACCAAACAACATCTGCTATTACATCAGTATAGTTAACTTCTCATTCTTCCCACTGCAAAAAGGACTGCGCAGAAGAAAGGGAGCTTGGCACACCCCACATAGCATGTGTGATGCAAGCAAACCCAGTACTGCAGTCCTCTGAGCCTTGATCATTCATGCAGAGGATTAAAATGATATTTCATGCCTTCTCTGGTCCCTAACCCTTCTCACACGTACGTGCAATGAAAATCTGTTACAAATGAGATGTTATTCGGCAGACCATGTTACTCTAACTGGTAGCAATTTAAAATGACACCTGCTCACATCTAGCATTCCCCTGACACATGTGGCTTTCACCAATCTTGCTCACTGAGGCAGGAGTTTAAGGCAAAACAAATTTGCTGGCACCCTGCAAAGCCAGGGCTCACACTGCCACAAGGTGTGTGGAATGGTGGGAGATGACTATGTGATGGGCATGTGGAAACACATCATATGTCTGCCTCCAGTGCCTTCTTATCCTCTTTGATAGTAACACAGCTAGGGGGAGTAAACAAGGTTTGGGGCTTCAGCTCTCAGCTTAAGCCACATAGATACCTGCTACTGAGACTGCAAGGTCAGTGGCAGAGGCAAGGTATTTATACATATGAACAGTGCCTGTTACTGTGGGATGACATAGGATGTTAAGAAAATTAATCCCAAATTCCTTTTCTTTTACTATTTAGACTGGATTTAAAGGATCACATTTCAGTCTTGGTGAAAATCCAGATTAAGTATTGGTTGCAATAGGTAACACAACAGGATTTGACTCCCTAGCTTACTTGAAAAGTTCTGTTTTGTTAAAGATTTTGTTAAAGACTTTTGCACTTGTTTGGTTTTGGTAGCTATATTTAAAAAAAGATTAAAATTTGCTGCAACAGAAGAAACCAGAAATATCCTATGTCTGGTTTTCTTTATGGTAAATGGATATTTCAGTTTTATTTTTGTATTAAAAAGAACCCTACCAGCAAAAGGCCTTCAGCCTCTGAACACTTCTGGGTTTACCCACGTTAATATTACTTCTAAGTCCTTTGAATCTGTTTACCTTAACAGAGTTATGTGCATAAGAATACCAGGCACTAAGCACTTATTTGAAAAATCTGTTTCCAAAGTTTATGAAGTACATAATTGGTGAAGCTTAATTACAAATTTGAAAAAACCCAGAAAAGAGAAATACCTTACATGCAGTTATTTTCCATAACCAAAACTAAACAATAATTGCTTCACCAATTAAAATAGTAGCTGTTTCCAAACCATTTCTTATTAACAGTTACAACTCTAAGCAGCAGAGTTGAGCAGTGGAAACTGTAAGTATTGTGTAAAACCAAATCAAAATCAGATTCTGTCACTACTGAAATAAACAATTTATCACTAGTTTAGCTGTGTAATCACTAGGTTGTTGGTTTTTTTTTTTTTTTTTAATTTAAATACTGTTACATCCAGAGAACCTGAACAGCAGGAGAGCACCCAAGAGGTAAGAGCCCAGCTGCCAACTGGGTCATGAGTGGCTACTCGAGCTGGAAAGGTTGTGATTAATCCAGCTAAAGAGGGAACGGACTGGTTTTGGCTATGCTTCTGGTGGCACTCAACACAGGCGCTGCCTAATAGAAGCACACTTTGTCCCTGGGCAGATATATTCAGCTTGCCAGCAGAGAGGATGCCTGCTGTCTCCCTGACTGGTGCCATGCTGGAAGCAGTGAAGACGGGAGACCAGCTGGTACTGCAGGCAGCAGCGTGACACATCCCGAAGCCAGCTGCTTGGGGAGGGTGGAAGAACTGCCAGAATTGGTAATAGCAGCCTCAAGTGAAGGGTGAATGAGAGGGGGAAAAAAAAAAGGACTAATCCAGGACCAGTTCCTGTTATGTAGAGCAGTGACAACTGCCAAGAAGTCTCCCCAGAGCTCCCCAGTGCAGCACAAGGAAAGCAGCTGCCCTTAGCCCAAAGTGGAATGGTGGGAGAAATCCTCCTCTTCAGATGCTTTCCAAAAAAACAGGTAAGAAATCTTCATAACCCACCTTAAAAGCATTAGCTGCTCCCTACTACAGCTGAGGATGCTCACAAAAAAAATAAAAAAAAAAAAAAGGGAAAAAGAAAAAAGAAAAAAAAAGAAAAAAACAAGGGGTGGGGGTGGGGAAAAAAACTCCACAATTATCAGTGCAGACAGCAAGGCAGAGAAAGGCTGGCAAAGAGGGCTGTTCCTGGAAAGCGGCGGCCAGGGCACCAATGGGAACATCCCCAGCCCTTCTCCAGGCCCATTGGCTGTAGCCTTAACGGCTGACAGTCAGAACTTGCTATGGATCAAGAATCACGTAAATAAGGACCATTAGCCCTTTATGAGCATCCTTTGTTATAATTTTAATTCACCTGTCAACATCAGCCAGAAAAATTAATTTTGTGTTATTCTCTTTCTTTAAATTCCGCATTTACTTAACCTTTTGTCTGCTCCTCTCCATCCTGGCGAGCGATGATGTGCTCAGCTCAACAGCGCGCCCACCAGACCAGCACCCACATCACCAGTCCTCACCGAAAGCGTCCCCAAGTTGTCACTGCCCGCACTCTCCTACCTGGGCTGGGCTCTGTCCCGCATCGCTCCTGCATCCATTTGCACAGAAAGGGCAAGTGAAGGTGACCAGCTACATCCTCCCCACTTCTCATTTACACCTTTACCTTTATACAAGTGCAGAAAATATTCCCAGGTTCCCAAAGCTGTAATAAAGAGGAGCGGTAGCTCAGCCTCTTCCACGGGGGCTTCTGAGACTCCCAGATCCCCACTCCCTCCTGCTTCTGCAGCATCCAGGCCCCCCCGGACTTTAATGTGTGAACTGAAACAGCCTTTAACTGCTTCTCAATTAGGCAAAATTTATTTCTCCTACAACAGCCCAGGTAGCACTGCCCTAAAGAGTCAGAGCCAGATCCCAAGCTGCACCACGTAAGCTTCAGACAAAACTGAACAGCATGACAGAAAAATCCATTCTTTCAAAGCTGGGCTGTAAACCTCCACCCCACACTCCCCCACCCCAGTGCAGAGGGATGTGCTTGAGGCTGAAGGGCAGGTATCATGTGATCTCTGACAGCACTTCAACTTTTGGGAGCCCTTAAGCCTGTTCAGCTCAGCAATGCCGCTCCATAGCAAAAAAAAAAAATACCACTTAAGTTCAGCTTTTTCTCCCAGCTGAGACCTTTTCATTAAATAAAGAAAACCCAGGCATTCCCTGTCTCCTTCACCAAGCTCCTGGGGGCGTGGGATACAAAAGCCAAGTAAACAACTCATTAGTCACACTGATTCTCATCTTCCGTATGTTATCATAGGATGTAAACACTTCCACATCAAGTAAATGCTTTACATTTTCTCCTCAACCCCTCCCTTCTCTCCCCCAAAGACCAGAACTCTTCAGGTAAGCCTGAAGCACGCGCTGTGATGCTTATGGGAAGGACAGGAAGACATTATCAAGGCACTTAGGAAACACTGCAGGAAAAAAAACCTCAAGTCTCTATGTTTCTAACAGAAAATCCTCAGTTTTCCTCCTCTAGCTCTGACTCCAATTTCACAGCATCACAGGATAATTCAAGTTGGAAAGAATCTTAGGAGGCCTCCAGTTCAAACACAGCCTCAAAGTTGGGTCAGCTTTGAGGTCAGGCTAGGTTGGATACTCAGAGATTTTTGTCATTCCCAGCTGAAAAGGGATGGGAGGTCTGGGAGGAACCTGCCATATGTATTTTTCCAAAACTAGATATTCACACTGAATTAATTTGCTGTGGCTTTCAGAGCTCTGTGTCACATGTTGTCCCTCTTTACAAAATAAAATTTTACTAAATGAAGAGAGATTAATATCGCTTTTAGCAACAAACATTAAAAATACTCAAAACAGATCTCTGAAAATAATATACACAGTTAGGTTCTGGTTTTAGCATTTATTTATAATAACTGGTACCGTGTTTTATACCAAGTTCATCTGGACTGACAGCTGACACATCAACTTCACACCAAAGCTATCTGAAATGGCAGAGCTGCTCTATTTAATCCCCCCACCGGCACTCATGCATAATGCAAAGCACAAACAGACACCTACAAATCATTGCTAAGTCTGCCGGGTCTGGGATATGCAAAGGAACTCAAGGGTAACAGGCTCTCATTTACCATTACAGTTCAATAGCAAAATAAATAGCAGCCTAAATCCCATGAGGTCCACGGAAAGGCCCTGCCTGCAAATCCCACACCTCTTTGTCCCTAATGATGCTCCCGGTGGTTTCCATGCAGATTCATTAGCTACAGCAGATTCCCCAGGTAACTCCAGGCACCTCAGCCTCTCTTCCCTTTCCTCCATGTAAAAGGCACGATCTGGTTCCATCACAGGTTTTAGTGCCTACTAAGACTTTCCCAACTTGCCATGGATTTTACATACCACAGGTTCTGTTGTCTATGGAGCTAATGGTTGGTAGCAGAGAAGGAACATCACTTAGCAGTGCTGGACCTGCTGCTGGGTCAGTACAGCCTTTCAGCCAGGGATGCTTCTGCTGCTGTGACAGTTCAGACCACTTGGTTCAGGAAGGCGACTATAAACTTTTAGGATCTGAGAAGAATTCACAGCAATTTCACTGGGAGTCAAGATCTCAAATACCATCAAGAAGCTGGGCTTTTGCACCACAATAAATGTGATTTTACAGTGGGAACTGAATTTGGTACCAGGTCTCAGAAAAACACTGGGAAAAATATTTTGACTCTGAAGCTGTCAAGGAAAGAGGCACCTTTGCCAATTCCCAGCAGACTGAATGAGGCAGGAAATCAATCTGAGAATTTTAATACTGTTTTGTTTTAACCAGCCCAACCCCGTGAAAAAGCAGCAGCTGCATTTCTTAGGCAAACAAGCACCTTCATGAACAAGAGGTCTTTTCACAAAAAGCAGATGAACAATTAGATTGTAACAGATCCTACATAAATTAGTCTCATGAGCTTTTGGTGCTTTTTTTTTTTTTTTTACAAGACAGGGAACAGAAAGAATTCAAGGTCCATCATGAGTGAGGTCTGCAACAATGATTCTTCTTCACATCTCTACTTTGGATTTTTGATCATGGTAAAATTACTGCAAATGTCATGATTCCTTGTTTCATTGTAGGCTTAGGAAGAACAATGCAACTCAGTTTTCAGGTTTTGCCTCATAATTCTTCAGAGAAGTCTGGTCTAGAGAATTTGGATCCAGTTCTTGGCTAAGACAAAATTTAATTTATTCCACCAAAACTGCTTTATCATAAAAATAATATCAAATGGACTCCATAATGGGTCCAACTCATTAATCTGATACTTGTCTTAAAGGTCCAGGTTCTGGAGTTATGTGATGATGCAACTGTCTTTTGTTGTTGTTGTTGTTAAATCCCAGTAAACACACTATTTCTAACATTGGTGCTATCAAAGAAAAGCTTTAAAGAACATCTCAAGCTCAGACACTGCCAGTGATCCAGCCTTAACAAGAAGTTCATAGCGTGTCCCTAAGTTGAAATAATTTTAACCTGCTTACATATCTATGCTATCAGTTCTGTTGACTTTAAGGCACACAGCTTCTAAAAGTTTTTTAGCATGCTGGGTTTTATGCAAATCAATAAGAGACTTAAAAATGGATCTGACTTGAAATCATAACTTGTCTGTGCATTAAATAACCACAGGCTCACCTTGGCAGGGCATTCTGCCTGCCAGCTGTCTGCTTCTGCTTAACATTAATTTATTTAGGTATGAATTCCCTATTAAATTGTCTTTGTGCTAAGCTTTGAAGCTTTAGATGGTCAATTACAGACACACACATGGTCCAACAGGTATTCTGCTAACAATGAACACATGTTTTATTGACCTACTTCTTTTCCAGCTCATTAAACACAGCTGCACTCAAATGATCAAGAGAAAATAATCATAAAACCCCAAGAACACCCTTCCTACAAAGGATCACAAGGAACGGGACCAGCTGCCAGCACAGGGCCACAGCTCCACCCGACACAGGCTACCTCTCCAGGGGCAGGGGCGACTCACCAACTCATCTATCTGCTGACACCAGCAGCAGGGAAACACAGGGGAACTCCTTCAGCCTTTTCAGTTGGCTTTCTAATGTGTGAGTACCTGAAGTGTGCTGCAACTATTTTTCGCCTTCCACATAATCTGCCGAAGACAGATTTGGCCAGCAGGCTGAAGTCAAAACAAGCTTTGTTCAGTAGGTAACATTTCTGCTTTAAAGTTTGCTGGAGAAACTGAAATCCCACAAAGTTACAAATCCATTTCCGAAGATCCAGCAGACAATGAAACCAACCTTCCTTTCTGCCATCGCACAGCATATCCCCATACCACCCTTGCCCACTGCACTAATTTGCACACTAAAGATAAAAAACTGCAGTGAAGCTTCCTCTCCTTCCTTCCTGAAAAGAGAAACGGCATTAACCTTAAAAAAACAGCATCTCTGGCACATGAGTTCACTCCCTTTTAAATAAAAGGAGACATTTACACATCAAAACTATTCTTTTGAGCTTTCAATTACCACAGACATACATTACTGTGCTGATTAACTTTGCTTCATATTTTATGGATGGTTTGGGGTGGCTTTTTAAAAACTACAGTTTTGCTTTGAAATAAACATTAAATCAAATTACTGGGTTTGTCCCCAGCTCTTGGCCTGTCTTTAAGATGCAACACAAATGTGTTTGTGCTGGGCTTGAGCAATGTTTATTTGAGTAGCAGAAGGGCACAACTCTTACAAAAAGTGGAGGTCACTTAAAAAACACTCTCAAGTCTCCTCCTAAGTACTTCAGATTTATATAGTTGTTTCCCAACAATAGATCAGATCCTTCACTTCTTACTCATTAAAGCTGACAAGATCAAAACTTGAAGTGGCAGAGGACTACTAAGCCGACAGCAGAACTGCTGCATAACCAAAAATTAAGGCAAAGCACCTGTTTCAAATCAATTACACACTAATCCTGTCCTTCAATATAAGCTGCTGCTTATTGATTAAAGCAGAAAAAAATATGGGCATTGTTATAAGAATGAGCATCTGAGAGAAGCCTCTCTCCTGATAGTCACAGAGACACTTCTCCCCTGAGGTCAAAATACAGGGAAACAGCTGCTAATTTTTGAACTGTATTTTGAGTAGTAGCACAGCCATTTGTACCCAGTTTCAGTGTGGCTGGCAGGATGTACATGCACTATTGTTTTCTTCTTGCAGTCATGAAAAAACTCAGCAAAAACTAAAAAGTTGCACATTCCCCAGGTTTTGCATCATACGCACAGGAAGTTTCAGGACCAGATAAAATATTTTGAAATGGATGCCCTTCTTCATGTTTTGCTAAATGCTCTGTGAACATTTAACTGCTGTGAAAACAGTTTGCATAAAAGCAAAAGGGAAAACTGTACATCAAAGCCAGAAAAAAACCTCACAATTATCAAACAAGCATGTGCCTTTATCCCTTCAGTGAAATGCTTTCCTTGGGTGCACAGAACATACGTGGATCCATTTTCCTTTCTGCTCCCACTTGTCTGAACTATGGGCAACACTTCACGCCTGAATTCATCACCACCTCCTTCTGCCTTGCCTTTACTACAAATTTTCTTTGTCTCTAGTCTCTCAGCTGCACCTCTGTAGACCGTGGCCCTGCAGAGTTTGGTCCAACTCCCTCCAGTCCTTTCCCACACCTTCACTTCATGTGCTGCAGCTCTGCATTAGTCCCATCCCACCACTCCAGAGATCAGGCCACTTCCCCACAACAGAAGTGATGCTATATTTTAAAACACCAATTTCACCTTTAGTCCAAAACTGTCTGTCTTTAATGCAGAAGCCTTTCCTAGGATCTTCATCCCTTTTCCATTGCTGCTATGCTGTATTAAGTTCCTCTGCACAGAAAACAGCTTCTCTGCCATTCTTCTGTCAGCAACTATCCTGCAATTCTCAACATCAATTAAAAAAAAAAAAGTCATCCTTACCAATTATATTAGTTTCCCTATCTGTCACGTATTCTTCAATACAGAGTATAGTTGATGACTATTGAGTCACATGAGTTTCTTTGATTTTTCTGTGGCAGGCCCTAAACAAATACAGCCAAATCACATTTATTCTCCTATCGCTTATGTTCCAGCTTTTTAGAAACCTTCAAGGAATCTGGGCACGTGACTGTTGGAAGCTGTCTTATTTCATCAAACTAGAAAAAACTTTCATATTAGCACAAAGGCTCCTCCCCTCTACTGCCCAACCAAAAATTTACCCCCAAAGGAAAGGTTTCTATAGCATCAGGGGAGGCAGAACAAGATCCTCCATAAAGTCTCCTCTGGCAGTTTAGCTAGAGCCAATATAATACATGTGGAAGGTAATCAGGTGCTGCTGTGATGAATTCCAGTAAAAGACAGACAAACAATCTTCCCCAGTTTCTCAATAAATATTTAACAGCAGATGCTGCTGAGGAGGTTTCATATTACTAAGACTTCATTACTTTTACACAACATGCTACAGGCTATTTCCTGGAATATGTAAAGTACTATACTAAATAATTAAAATGAGATTCAAAGTAAGCCAGATGAATACACTTGGTGATTCAGCTACATGATTTTACAGGATGTGTTTGCATACTCAGTATGTTGCAAAAGTTGATCATCCATAAACAGCTTCTCCCAGCCACTACAATGCATTATTTATTCATACTTGTGCATCCAGTTCAGGCTCTAACTCCATAACAAAACACATACAAAACACTTGATGATGAACTAACACAGGGCATGCAACCATGTCTCCACCCACAGATCTTATTACGTGAGGAAAACACAGACCTCCCAAGATATCTTCCTGACATCAAACAATAATGAGCAAGAGTCGTGTTTTCTGACTGCTTTTCTTGAGACATTACCTCTTTCCCTGTGGGTCTTGGTGCCAAAGTCACAGCTCTTCACCACCCTGAGCTATAAGTTCTTCACTACAAACCAGAAGTATGGCAGAAGACTCCCTTGCACAGGGTCATCTGCTTTGAAACACGCTCCTTTCCCTCCTTCCACTTCCCTGAAACCTACATTTATTGGAAAACACTTACTCAAGTAAATAATAAATCTGTGTGCAATAGACATGGTCCAAACCATTCCAGTTTCACTGGTGCCAGCAATTCCACCTGCTAAAAACCACCGTACTGAGGTTGCTGGAACTGTAAATATGAAGAAAATTAGAAAGATTTTACCATCATCTTGTTATTATTTAAGAAGTCTAGAGGCAATGAAGCTCTGAATACGGTGTGACGATACATAGCAACACCAGTGGTACCTCAAAAGACAGGAATTTACTATCTCTTTCACTCCATCCATCACCTTAAAGATGTGCACAATTTTACACTTCCCTCCTAATGAATGAGCTTTAAATGAGTAGATATTAGAAGGAATAAATCAAGTAGATATTACACAGGAAATTCTGTACTTATATTAAGAGTACAAAACAAAACCAGAACATAATTAACTGCCTTAATTAAAAGGCTGTGTAATATTGCAGCATCTACTGTGGTTGCGTTCAGAAATGAGAAAAAGTATTTTGAGATGAGAAAATTGTAAGAGAACTACAAAACCCTAGCACAGCAGTGTTGAAAAGCAAGTGTTACTTGAAATATACTAATTGCAGATTACGCGTAATGACATATTTTCCACTTTGGTATCAGACTGCCATGTGATTTAAACCCTTTTGCCATCTGTTTAAACAAATGGCAGTGTTATACCCAAGAGAAAAAAAATACTTCCCCTATGATTCATTTCCACCATGTATCCCACAGACACTGATGTCTTGTGGCAGAGCATGAAACTTGTTCTGTGGTATGAAGAGGAGGCAAAATTGCTGTTAACTGTTGCAGAATTAAAAGTAAGATCTTAGTTGATCGAATAAGTCAATGCAACTCTGAACTTGGGAGATGCAGGTGATGATGTTACTCAGCTTCATATTCTTACGCCTTTCCCTTTAATTTTATTCTTATTACAACTTAAGTTGAGGACTGAATGGGCTCTGCTCACTTATGTAGCCATCCACGATAACCGTAGAAGGGATATGTTGCACACAAAAAGAGCATATTGGATTTAACTGTGTGTTCTCTATTTGACATCTACTTAATTCAAAAGTACAAAAATTTTAAAGTACCTCAAAATACCACATTTTCTCAGAAGGCTCCCTAACAAACTGGAAGCCCCACAGTTATATCATCCTTTACTTTAGATTTCCCTATCCTCAAGGGAAAGAACACCACAAAGATTTCTTTCAATGTGCAGGGCAAATAGGCACTATTAAAAATATAGTGAAACACATCAGAAAAACCTGAATTGGGAAAAAAAAGTATCTTCATATGCCATTCTGCAGGTGGTAAGGGGCTGGCATGCCATTGTCTATGAAGGCTGCTGTTGAAACAAGAGACATGTAAAGCGTGTGCTGTATGCACAATTATATTCCAAGCGGATCAGATATACTCAGAAGGAGTTCACACAGCAGCAGTAGTACAGAAATTAACTCACAGCAGTCACATATGCAAAACTATGATGACTTTTTCAGTGGCAGCTAGTCATCCTTCAACAGATTCCAAGCAATGACCGCTATCTTATTCAACAAAGTCCTGAATATGGGAACCCATTAACCTTGTCCAGCACTGGAACCAGTTGCTATGCTTATGTGAATAAGGCCCTGAGTTACTGAGTTTTGCCCCTTGCCAAAATCTTGTGCTGACTTGGAACCACTGGGAAACAGCTTGCACATCTTCAGGTGACTCTTTAACCCTATAGTATAGCGCATAATTCATGTGTTTTCTATCACACTATCATTAGCTTTATACTGTATGCTTTTTCTGACTGCAACAAGTTCATCTTACACAAATATGAGAAAAGAGCCAGGCCCATAAAGCACTGTCCTCAGCCTCTTCATTGCAAACATATGCAGGTACTTTTACACAATGTCATTAGGCCATAACTGATATTAAGGTAGTAAAAAAATATGTTGTTCTAAATCTCATCTCAATTACTGATGGGAACCTAAAATTAATCTGCGGTTTTAAGAATAGGTTCAATAGAGCAATCACCATTAGCACAATCTGTCTTAAGCAATAGGAATGGAATTTCTTATAAAGGATGGAGTTAAAGGGTATTATACATTTGTTTTGGGGAGTTTTGCTTTTTCTGTTGCAAATCAAATATTTTACATCTCTAGAAACTGTCTTCTTTGATGAAAAACATTATAAATGGGTGATCTTGTCAAAATCAAAGCATCTCATTTGCTTATGAGTATATATGTACAAATTTCTGTCCTTTGAAAAAGAGTAAAATTACTTTAGTCAAATAGAGCCCTATTTTTGCTCCCTTATTTTGCATTTGGCTGTTCATGGAGATCACAGGTTTCTCTATGTTCCCTGCAAAATAAACTCTATTTTTCACTGCATGATGGATAAAGATCCTTCATGGTTACACTAGAAATATGAGGGGGGGAATGACAACTCTCCCACAATCAAGTTTTAGTACAGTTTTCCAGGTCTATCAGTTTTCAACTCTATTCCTGTAGCTACAACATAGAAATAAAAATAGTAAAAGACAGTACCAGTGAACAATGTTGTACACTTCAAAGCTTGTAAGAGTTAACATTGCACTGATTCCTGAAATCAAAGATGTGAATCCATAGGTAAATTCTTAGTCATCACTTTGGCTAATTAACTGACATGTCTCTTAAACACAAGAGTAATTTATTCAATTCTCAGTCTAGTCTGACACAAAACCCATACTTCCCCTCATTCCTAATTACCCAAAGTACTCATCTTCTTTCATGCAGATAATTTCATAACCATTAGTGTAAAGCATTAACACATTTTTCTTTCAATCATATTTTCCTCCTGTTGACTGACACACCTTTTCTAGTGAGTGTACTTGTGCCAGTTTCAGCTTTGTGGGAACTTGCCCCAAGGTCTTCAGTAAAGTTCCCTCCCATACACATAAAACAATGATATATAATCATGATGCTACCTATGTGAAGAGACATATGTCTTATGTTAGAAAATATGAATGGAAAATTATGTACTAGAGGAATACAGAATTTTTCATTTGAGTATGTTTATGAAGCTAAATTGCATAGTACTTAACTTACAGTAGAATACATCATAATTAACTCCTTGACAACACATTCAGGTGGTGCTTCTCTTAAATCTTTTTGACAGATCAGGTTTCTTACAGGATGCCTAATAATTCTAGAAAAACTGACCAAACTCAAGACATTCCTTTTGAATTCACACAAAATTTACCGCATGCAAGATCTGGCCATGTGTGTATCTGGTATGTGACTATTTCTAGTAAAGCATATTCAGTATTTGTTTCTTAGTTCTATTTTGACTTATTATTTAGGACTATTTTTTGAAAGATGATGAGGCTTTATATAGAGAGCTGGTTGAAAAATAAGGAAAATATCAGGAAAAATTAATCCACATAAAAATATTAAATGTTTCACCTAACTTTCAAATTCTTTCTAATCTTTGTCTCATTGCATCTCTGTTGTTTTTCTTTCACAGTGATCAGAACTGACTAAATCCTGCAGAGGTGTCAGGAAATGGAAGCAGAAGGTCAAAGATCTTCTTAAACTCTGCTAAAGTCTCTTGTCAAAAAGAATGGCCAAAAAAAAAATATCAATGAAAAGGAAATCAGCTTCCTTCTACGAAACATTCGCACTAGTCAGCTTGAGTCACATTGCTTAGGAACAAGTGATTTACTTCGCTTCCATGTGCAAAGCCATTTGCTGGGGCTTCAGATGCCATCTGTCTTTCAGGGGAAAGTTTAGAGTTGTTCTCATTCCCCGCTCCCCGCACAGTGGCTCCTGATACGTGACAGAAGCAACTCTGAATTGTGGACACTCATGCACTGCATGGTCAGAGGATAAAATACTTGTCACACTTCAGATCACAAATGCAACTGTGGAATGTAATCGTAAATCTCTCCTGGGGGAGGCCCCCTGCCCTGCCTGCTCTATCACTGCAGCTGGGAGTCTTCACAGCACCATCTGCACCATCAGCATGCTGCAAGGATTCGTTGTGCTCCTTTGCCAAAGGTGCTTTGTGACTCAATCAAGGCAGTATGAATATGGCTTAGCCAGGGAAACTTACTTGCCTGTGACTGCATTTCTTGCGCAGGCTTTTTAACTGGTCTGGCTTTTTAACTTTAAGTGCTAGTCTCCAAGCTGCTGAGACTGCAATGGTATTCTGTTACCAGGGCAAGATAAGAATGTCTACAGAAGATGCAGTGACACCAGCTGAACACAGAGGTCAACCACTGTAGGTAAAGAGCTTCTTAACATACAGAGGGTCCACTACCTTATCTTAGAATCAGTGCAATTAAACTGGTACAGACAGTTTAATTAAACCAGACGCTCTCATGTGGGTCAATAGAAAGTATCCTGGTTAGCTTGCATCTGAACATATGCTGGTGCAAGCTAATTCACTTTTGAGAGAGGTTTAAACCCACATTAAGAGTTACTTCTCAAATTTGCACTAGCTTAGCTAACCTTGTAATGAAATTAGAACTTCAGTCAAACTAGAACACGTTTCACTGGGCTAATTATATAGGCATTTTCAGAAATATTAACCTCTCATACTAATCAGCTTGATTTGCTAATTGTGATGATGAGATTAGGCTGCCCTGCCTTTGAGTATAAAATGCTACTCAATCAATCTACATACCAAGGACTAAGGTTACAGTCCATGCCTGCACAAGAAGTACTAAGAAGTAAGTTCCTTAATCTAGGACTTTTTTATCTAAAAACCGACTTCAAGATCTGATTTAAGACAATTAAAAACCATTGTATTTGTGTATGGTTTCAACTTGTGATCCTGCTGCCCGTTTGTCTTTGCCGTGACCTGACCTGCATGCAGCTCGTGTGACGACAGAAGTCATCCTGCACCGCCAGCTGCAGAAAAATGGGAGCTCACTCACTGCTGCAGCACTGATTTGCCATGTCTCAACCTGAATTTCACAACTGTGCAGGAAAACCCCACCAAATTACTTAATCTATTGCACTAAAATTGCACCACTGTCCCCTGAGACTTTTAGTTGTTGTGTTTTTACATGCTACTCTACAACTCGCACAATAATGAAAGAATGAAGATATGAAGTTAGATCAAAACTAGCATTGTGCAACATGAGAAACAAAACCCAGGACATTTAGAGCTTCTCACTAGCATGACTTCAAGCCCTTCAGGGAACTTCCAGGGCAATGCAGTACTCAGACAGGTGGCCTCTTCCACCAGTTTTGGTAGCCACTGCCAGTAACTGCAAAGCAGTTTAAATGTCTTTGGAGGTTCTGGTAAAATACATGAATAAAGAACGGTAATTCAGTAAGAGCTGTTTCTACAAATATGGAAACTTATTGTAAAGGACTATATTATCCCTTAGAAGTGATGTAATTTTCTTTCCACAGCTACAGTGTGTTTGAAGATATTTTCATTTCACTCTCAGTGAAGAAGGAAGAGGGTGTTTGACCTCTGATTATCATTTTAAGCTATTCTAACTAGAAATCATCAAGTAAGGCACATATATTCTAAAACAGCCAATAAAATACACCTAAAACAGCAAGAGTGACTTTAGCTCACCAAAAAAACCCAAACACTGGGAAAGGATTTGGTGAGAACAACACTATAAGGACCATTATACTGGCACAAAGATTTCATGGGTGTTTTTTCCAAAGTCTTCTGATTTTTCCTCTGCTCACTTTCTCACCTACCCTCAACAAGCTTGCAAAGTTGCATGCAGTTATTTTAGCAAAATCTATTGCTTCCAATGCAACCCAGCTGTCTTTGTTTCTAGCACTATTCATTCTGAGAAGCGGTAAAATGCCCATACTACTTGTTAATTAAATAAAGTGTTAATTACCATTATTAAAGGCATCCTTGTTGCTTTTGTAGGAAAAAGACATTTGCTGGTAAGGACCAGAGGATTTCCACAGGGCACTGGTTAACGCTGGCTGACAAGAAGTGTCCATTCTGAGGTCCATCTGATTTTCATTAGTCCTTGCTATGTCAGAATTTGAGATGTTCAGCCCATACACACCATCCTCATAAACAAGAGAAGAATCTGATCTGTTGAGACTGCTTAGAGACACACATACTACAGCTTCATTTAAGTAGAATTTATTTTCACCATGTAAGCTGTCCGATTGATTATGTCCCATTATCTGCAGAAGGACGTAAAAAAACAACCAAGAAAAAAAAGAATACAGCATTTTCACCTTTGTCCAGTAATAGAACCATAAAATCAGAAAATATCTCAAGTTGGATGGGACCCATAAAGACCACCATTGAGTCCAACTCCTTGCTCCTCACAGGACCACCTGAAACTAAACCATATTACATCACCCTGAAGAATTTTTATAGCAGGATACATAAAACTAACTGCCGGACAGAATGGGGATTCATAGAAAACAGTCACCTAATTTTGCAGGAGAAGAGCTTCCAAACATGTTAAATTGGATGCGAGTTCAGGAATAACCTAGTCTATTTTACCTTAGCTCCCCTTAAAATATAGGAGAAATCAGTAATAATTGCAAAACAGCAAACAACAGAGGCCTACCTGGAATTCACTGAGCTCTGCTGACTTCTTTCAGGGAGTTAATATTTTGCCCCATGGCTCAATGAGGTACAACTTCACATATGTAAATCTATGTACACTGCAATCCAAAAATAATACTGTACCTCACGTAGACAGATAATCATAGAGAACAGGACTACAGCAGTCAAATTAGGAATAGCAAGCAGCATTCAGAAAGTGGCCATCAGTCCCAGGGGCTGAAAAAGCAACTCATTTCTGTGAAGACGCCCTGCCTGAAGGTTTTCATGAAGGCCAAACTCACAAAAAAGCCGGAGTAGCAGTGTGAATTACTGCAATGGTTGGCCATCCAAAGCTAGCTATGTCCAATGTAATGACAAAAATACTGGGCTTGGGATAGTGGCGACTGACAACTACTCAGTCAACTCTGCTGCTGCAAGGAGAATGGTAGTGGAAAACTCAGGACAAAAATGATCCCAAGGCCCGGGATGCATCCAGAGCCATGTAGTTTACTTGAAATATTAATATAGGTAGTATTACACATGAAATTAGATTAAGAACTACTGCTCTTTGATACTCTGCATTTCAGTA
The DNA here is from genome assembly GCA_033558105.1 of Coccyzus lansbergi. NCBI lineage: Eukaryota > Metazoa > Chordata > Aves > Cuculiformes > Coccyzidae > Coccyzus > Coccyzus lansbergi. The sequence goes on from JAUMJK010001042.1 coordinate 698,584, forward strand.
TTTTGCCTCTCCATCTGCGTGATGTTGGCCATTCATATATCAGCCTAACATCCTTCAACTTCCTCTCCTTAAAAGATTTCAGAAGTCCTATCCATTAAAGCTTACAGGCAAATTCAGTTTTGGTTTTATCATCCATTCCTTACCACAAGACATACTAGTAAGAAGTGTCTTCATTGTGAACACCGTGTGAACATGACTTATCCATATGTGCTAGGAATAGGCAAGCATATACAGCTAAGTCATGCTCACACAACATTCACAAAAGCCAGATGAAAAGACAGAGGTCAGAGGTCAATCCTTCACCCTTTCTGAAGGCACAGGCTTAGATGCCGAATGGTCACTGCCTGTTATGGGTCAGTTGCCAGCTGAAAAACTAGAGAGGTGATGGCCTGAAGAAAGGCTTTTTTCCTTGTGAAAATGAAAACCTGGGGGGGGGAAAAAAGCTGTTCGGGTCAGTGAGATTTCAATATATGCAAAAGCCAGGCAAAATATTTTGATTTTCAGGTGACTTAGAGAAGCGTAATGGAAATCAAGACGGTACCCACTTAAGTAAGGTCTAGAGGCCAGGTCCCACCCGGCAGGTGAACACCGAGACAGCTGAGTTCAGAGTCTCCCTATTCTTCGCTCTTAACATAAATTAAATTTTTAGCACTGAATGCTTAAGCAGCTTCAAAGCCACTTTAAACTGCATCTTTTAGTAATGATCGACTCCAAGGAATCATACTGTCAGAGACTGAGCCACATACAAATCTCTTACCCTAAGGGAGTGCTTGTTTCAGGGCAGTAGGACAGCAGGGTCTGAAATGTGGGGCTCACGGGAGCCTGGCTTTTCCCACTCCTGAAACAGCCACTGTTCCTTACTGGAGACAGTGCTGTTGTCCAAGAACAAGGACAGCAGCTAAAGAATTCACTAAAAACTTTATATGCCTCAAGCACTACAATAATTTAGCTTTCCTACAAGAGGCAGGAGACAATGTACTTTGCAAACACAGTAGCAAAGTAGAATAAAACACAGATTCTCACACTTACAATTTCCACCTCCTTAATTTGAAAATCCATCAGTTTGAGTTTGACTTCTGTAGGGCACTCAGTTTAAAATTACAAAATGGTCAGGGTTGGAAGGGACCTCTGGAGGTCATTTGGTGTAACTCCTCTGTTCAAGCAGGGCCACCCACAGCAAGTTGCCCAGGTCTGTGTCCAGAGAGCTTTTGACTATCTCCAGTGATGATATATCTATAAGCTCCCTGAATAGTCTGTTCCATTGCTCAGTCACTCTTACAGGAAAAAAATGTTTCCCAATGCTCAGAGCAAACCTCCGGTGCTTCTGTTCATGCCTATCGGTGCCAGTAATGTCACTAGGCACCACTCAGATACGGCTTCATTCTTTTTATACCCTTCTATTTCAGTGTTTATATACACTAATAAGAACTCCATGAGCCTTTTTCTTCTCTAGGCTAAATATTCACAGACTTTCCTCATAGGATAGATATTCCAGTCCCTCAAACACCTTTGTGACCCTTCTCTGGATGCCCATTCCCCACCCCTACCTTCCTCCACCACATAGTTTTATGTCTTCCTTGTACTGGGGCGCTAGAATTGGACATATCCCAGGTGTGGCCAGAGTAGAGGGGAAGGACAACCTCCCTTGACATACTAGCAATATTTTTCCTAATGTATCCCAGGAAATCACTAACATTCTTTATGGCTAGGGCATGTTATTTGGCTTATGTTCAACTTAATGCCCACTAAGACCCACTGGTCTTTTTCTGTAAAGCTGCTTCCTAGCTGGGTGGCCCCTAGCATATACTGGGAAGGTTGTTCCTTCCCAGTGGTAGAACTTTGCACATCCCCTGGTTAAACTGCATGAGGTTCAGACAAAGCCCTTGGATATGCCTGAACCTCAGCTTCCCACATGCTCATTTGTTAAGTTACAACAAATAAAACTCAGCCATACTAGTCTTTTTGTCAAGGTCTGCAGTCAGGGATATAATTGTACTGGAGAACCACACACCTCATAGCTCCCTGTAGATGACAGCAGACTGCTTTGTTGACCATGCTTCCAGTGCCAGAGTAGCTTCTTCTGCATTTTCACACTGTCTCTTTCTCTCTCCACCATTTTCTGGCCTTCCTGGAGCCTCTCCAGGCTCTGCTGGTACTCCTGGATCTGCTGTGCCAATCCCTGTCGGCTCCTCTCCAGCAGCTCTTCCTGGCTGCCACACTCCTTCTCCCGCTGCCCCAGTTGGTCCTCCCTCGCTTCCTGCTCCCGCTGCCGCTGGTCACATTCACGCATCCACCGCTGCTGCTCTTGCTGAAACTGCTGCTTCAGTTTGTGTATGTTGGCCAGCTCCACCCTTTGTTTTTCCAGATTCCGATATTTCTCTTGTTCCAGAAGGAGGTTTAGCCGAGAACCATGGGCCCGAATGGTCTTGTCATTCTCTTGCAGGAGTAACCTATGGAGTTCTCTGTGGCTGTCCTGGATAACTACTGCTGCCTAGACACCAAAACAAAATCAGACACAAATATTTAAATATTAGCATTAATCCATTTCTATATTTTTACATAGAAGCATTAGACAAAAAATGCTTCAAACTCCTGTTGTATCAGTACTTAATGCTTTTGGGAGGTTATTTGTTATGCAAGTAGAAAAAAATCTGTGTTTATCCTTTACCAAGAGATATTTCTAAAAAGTCAACTATTTTGAGGACTTAAAACATGGCTTCTGGTTTACATTTAGTATTATTATATTTGTTACAGCTGTGCGTATGCACTTTAGTTACAGCCAGGGTCATGTGCTGTCAGACAATGTTAAGACACACAGGAAAAATGGTTTTTCATGGTTAAAGGGTGCATTAAGGCACTAGGAATGCTACAGCTAACAAACTATTCCTAGCACAGACATGACTTATACAGATAAAACTGTACTGTTTCCAGTACAACTCACAGAATCACAGAACAACCAGGTTGGAAGGGACCCATCGGATCTTCTAGTCCAACTATTAGGCTCTCCTTGCTAATGTGCAACAGCACAGTCCTAACATCAGTTCTATAGGTGCCTGCCAACACAGGCATGTCATCAGGACCATACTGCTACATGCACCTGACCAAGATATCTGTGCCACCAGAAATCTGCAGTATAGTAATTATTTCAGTTTTGATGTTTCAATAGTTTGTTTTACAACTGAGAGTGCCATATTCCATCCTTCACAAGTATGTTGTGACATTGTTTGCATTAAAGATTATGACATCCTCCAATAACACAAAAATAAATAGCTGGGATTAAGAAGAAAGAAAAGCAAGGAAGCCCTAGATCGGCTGAGGCACTTATTGCATAGTCTGTCTTCAAAAGTTGACATGAGAATTTACTTCAGCAGACATTCCCAGGGAATTCCCACAGCCTCATTACCCCATGCCATCCACCCCAGGAAGAGTTTTTAACCTTATGCAATATGTAATTCCCAATTTTCTTTCTCCAGTATTGAGTCAGTTCCAGTGATTGGTAGGCAAGGACAGGATCCTCTGCTTGTTTCTTTGCACCTATACTGCCAATTCATGGACTGAATGATTAGACCATGATCCTCTGCCTTACTTTACTGCCCCTCTGGTGTTAAGCTACTTGGTTTTCAATTTTTCAAAAATTTCACCTGAATGACAAGCTTTATATTTTGCTTTCACATTGCTTCAGTCCACTTAACTTCTAAGTCCAAAGTCTCCAGGATTATTATGAAATAAGCTGAAGTCAACAGAGTCTAAAAACTAAATGTACTTAAATGAAACATTTTTAAAAGCAGCTATAAAAAAAAAATTAAACATTCAAACTTAGCATGAAAGACGCAGAAACTTGTCCTACAGAATATACCCGATAATTAATTTAGATTGAAATATTTAAAATTAGTTGAGTTTGCTATATAAGTGGCAGAGGCACAGTTTACTAGTAGTCAGCAGAATAGTCTAAATAAAATACTTTTTTTTTTCAATGGTTTGAACTATAGTTTCAGAAATGCGTACATGAAATTATATCAATTCAATTAGAACCATTATTTTACTTTCCGTAGATTTTCGGACTGTACATGCAGTTCCTCTTTTTTTTGAAGAGGGGGTGGGGGGGGAGGAGAGAAAGGAGAGGGAAGGCCTGATATCCAAGCCAGAAAACATTATTCAGTTCTTAAAACAAACCCACCACTGACGTAGAATGAAACCATATTTTATGGTAACTTCTCAACAGTTGGTAGACATAAGAATACACTAACACAACGTGCAGAAACAGAGCAAAATGAAAAGAAACCTTAAGAAGTAAATTTTTAAGACTAATTACAACAAAGTTAGCAGTGGAATAGTCACCTGTATGCTGTACAAGAGTCTGGTTAAGTTCTGGATTGCTTGTACAATCTAGAAAATGAAAGAAAAGTATTTTCAAAAGTTGGACCACTGTTAACTAAATAATTATTACATTCTGTCTGGGGTTTAAATAACCTCACCTCTGTTCCTGTAGACACTGGGAAATTCAGACTTCCTCCCTAAAATGAAAAAAATGTTGCTTTGAAAACTTTAGAACTGTATCATCTAGGTAATCTATTTGTTTTATAAGTCCTGGAGATATTCATATTGCTAATGCATGCAGTGCTGAATCAAAACATTTGTGGGTATGTGAAAAAACACAGAAGCAATAACCTATGAAGATAAATAATTCATCAAAACTAGCGTTTCTGTGGAAATCACTAGAGATCCCAAGCACAACTGTGAAAATAAAAGTATTTCATCCACAATTTTAATATTTTCCTGACTAGTGCTACACAGAATAAACATTTCCATTCATTCTTTGTTTAATCGACAGTTCTGAAATGCAGTAATCAGACTTTTGTCTATACAGCATAGCGGGTTTAAATTACTTACAATAGGATGAAACAGTACAAGACTCTTCAAAAACAGATACTAATGTAGCAAGAAACTAGCAGAAGTCACATCAGCGAGGTACAGTGAATGCATTAGATGTGCTGTTAGTCACTGAGGAAAGGCTGTGTGCCTACTATAATCTGCAAACCACACCAGCACGGTTACTATTGTACACTGCAGCGAGGCTCAGCCACTTCATACATTCCATCCTGCTCCCTTTTCCTAAGAGGCTTTCTAAGTTTATGGGGTGAAGCTATCTATAATCCCTTCAGCATGAAGAACACCTCCTTTGAGAAGGATAACGTGAGACGATGGAGAAATAAAACAAAATTCCTTCTGAGGCTACACTGAAAAGACTTAACAGACTTCCTGTATGATTTTTCTCTTTTTTTTTTTTTAGAGATGCAGAGAAGGGCTTGGGAATATTTGCACTCTCTCTGATTCTCCTAAATTCTCCACTGAGTTTCAATTTCCACCACAGAGAGCAGAACAGTTGCTCCTTTTAGCTGCAATAACTGGAAATGAAGATGAAAAAAGCCAGGCATTGAAACACAACTCAACACAGACAACCTAAGAGCGAAAGGGAGCACGAGCTGCAGTATTTCCTCCATTCCTCTCTCTCTTATTATCTCCCTTCTGTATTTCCCTCCATTTCCTTTCCACATCTTCACCTCCTCCTCCACAACTCACTCTCATGGCCGCATAACTGCTTAGCTCTGCTGTAAGAAGCAGAGGACTTTGCATGGATGCCTCTGTGCAACCCAACAGCTGACAAAAGGGAGCTCCATTTTTCTTTTACTGGGCAGTCAAGATGAGCAGTAGGCAAGGAGGAACAGCAGGGCCAGGAGGGAGAGACAGGAGGAGGTGCCGACAGGGTGAGGAACAATGAGCGTACAAAGCAGAGCCCACATGAGGAACAACAGCGGTTTTGAAGCCATTTTTAATCTGCTAAAGAAGGTGCACAGAGAGTTTGAAGACTTAACTGGCTTTGCCATGGCCAAGGAGCAGCAAATGGACAGCCCAAACACCTGTGGTCTTCTCAGTGCAGCACCACCTGACCCTTGGTGGTTAGGCACAAGGCAGGTTTAGTCAAGACAGTTAAAGCATTGCAGCTGCACTGCCACAGCTTCCAGACAAGACCCTTAAGTCTGGCTGTGTACAAAGCAATATACCAAGCTTTTAAATTTGTACTGCAGGCCACCGTCATGTCCCTGCCACTCTTCCCTAGCACTCTCGTTCAGAGCAATGAGCAGCTGTGGAGATGAGAACAGTCAGATTTGAGGGCAAGCAGCATGCACAGTGCTCAGAGAGCCACTTAGATACATGCCCCAAAGGCAGGAGCAATGGGGACACAATGGGGACCACCTCCCACTGCTGTCTACTTGGAACCCCACATGTCACACAATGATCTTCCTTAGCACTTTGGTCAGCATTTGACATCTGAGCTGGGGGTTGTCATTCCATCTTTCTGGCTAGCTGGTCTGAGCCTGGTACTGCCACTCCAATACTATGACTGCACACCTAGCACCTGAAGGCAGGCAGGAGAACATACTCCACCCCTGAAAGCCCTTGTCTTGCAGCATTTGTTTGCTTGTTCTGCCACCTCCTGGTTAAGTCTGATTCTGACATGCTAAAATTTGACATGAGTCTTGCCCAAATAATAGCCCAGACCAGAATAATAAATCAGGGTGGAAGAGTTTGCTGCGGATCCCTCTAGTCCACCTGCAGCTCAAGGCAGGGCTAGCATTAAAATTAGATGAGTTTGTTTAGGGTCTTCTCCAATCAAATGCAGGAAACCTCCAAGGCTGGAGACCCCATAACCTCTCTGGACAGCCTGTTGCTCCTTGATTATACTTGCAGCACTTTTTTTTTTCCACTTCTACTCAGTCAGAATTTCCCTTGTTGCAACTTGTAATCTTGGATGATGACCCTTTTGCTCTGCACCTCTGAGAAAAGACTCTGCCTTCTCTGTAACCCCAGTGGCAGTGTTTTCATGTGGACCTACTGGAACTTTTAATGGGTTAGATCTGAGCCTCTCTCATAGGTTATTTTACTTCCTCTCACCTAGCTTCTGGGCTTCTTCACTTGGACCTTAGTTTTCATAACTTTTTTTTTCCCCCTGTACCACACACTCTTCTTCCTACTCCCTTCGAACACAGCAGCCTTTCTAAGATGACTTACAGCTGAACATAAGGCAAGGTTATATGGAGATTAGTGTATTAGCAAGAGTCTTCCAGAAATAGCTACAAAAAATCCCCAAGGTTTCAGGAACACATGTCCTCTTTCAGGTCTGATGAAGGACAGACAGTATGTTAACACTAAGTATCTCCTTTGCTAGCAAACTTTGCTTTCCATTTCAAGTCATGTATCTTTTATTCTTCTCTCTCCCCTTTAATCCTTCTTTGGTCCTGCTCCTCCACCTTTTTTGGTCCTGTTTCTCCACCTAACTAATAACTAATTACAGTTCAGTTTATTTCCACACAGTAAGTCATACTGCTCTTACACTAACACTCTGCTGCTACAAGATACTTGCTATTCCCAATCTGCCCAGAACTGAATTGTGATTTTGTTCTCTCTCCATATTTGCTTACGAGTTATACAAAACTTTTAAAAATGAGCAGTTTCTCTTCTATTCTCTAATTGGTCCATTTCACTTCAATCAAAAATTCTGAAGGAAGCTGGTGTAACATAACCCATCCTATTTTACATGCTTGTTCTCATGACAAAGTTCTTATAATGCATAAACCTTCCTTGCATTATCTGAGGTCTCTGGTCACTGCAGGAGACTTTCATCAGCCTGTGAACAAGAGGAGGGAGTAGGGGAAATGCTATTGTCACCTATATAGAGGGGGATACATTCAATGACTACAGCAAAGAATCAGGCTCTTAAGTAGCCTATACAAGTGGTACGAAAACATTGTGGCTGTTATTACAACCCACGAGTCTGTAAGCCTGGCAGGAAAATTGTTCTGTGTTTGGTGTTTATGAGTGCTATTTTAAAAAAAAAAATCATTACTAATTGCAGTGACCTCTATTAAATTGAATTATCTAGATTTGGGTGAAATGCACCTATCACATGCTTTTTGTTTTGGAAAGTCATTAGATATCCCAATAAAAACTTGGACAGCATTTACACTCCAGTACCCAGAGTGCTATACACAACACAGGAGGCAAAACCATTTACAACACCTTCTCCTCTGTATTGGCACCTGCCATTTCCTTTTCAACGCTGGGAGTAATTTCAGATGATTCTTCTTTTATTTCTCCATCTACAAGTAAAGTCCAAATAAAATGAAAAATAAAGATACCATAGCATGTTTTGACTACAGAAACAAAAGGCATACTTTTTTACAGCTATTCATAAGATGCTGAAAATAGCCTTACATAATTTGGAGTTCCATAATGGATTCTATGGGAAAAACAAATTTGGAAGCCTGGATGGTACAGCTAGGATGATCCAGTATTAGAAGTCTTACACTTATTAAAGTTTTTAAATATAACCATATCACTATAAATGTTCTGAAGCAATGGTTTTTACAGGACATTACTTGCCATTTTGTTGCAAGAAATCCATGCTGTCTTCTCACAGCTGAAATTATTGGTATGTCAGTCCTGGTTTTCAGGTCTTCTGACAAAATCTGTCTGACTTGAGGAATTGCCTATACTGCAATACAGATTTGCTATGGAGCTGAGCAACAATGATAAGGAAGTGTATGGAGACAGCAAATCTGACTCCATATTGCTTAATGTGTGCTATGGAAAAGTTGCAGTGGCTGCAAACCTTTCACTTATTTCAATGAAGTTATGTGACAATTTACACCATCTGAGCATTTGCTCAAAACCAGTCTTTATTACATTACTTTTTTTATTGGTTTTGCTACAGGCTGAGAAAACTTTCCAAAAAACCCCAACGCAATATCAATTATTCAATTATTTTAGCACTCTGAATGTCCAAAAGCTTCATATTTAACTCACCAATAGGTACAGATTCCCAGATTTCATTGGCACTAACACCGTGCTTCACACTTAATGCCTCAATAGTCTCCTCTGTTGACCTCTCTGTTTCATCCACTTGTGATGCTGTTACAGCAACATGAAGACTTTCAACTAGGAAGGAAAACATGCAGAGTTACACAGGCCATTTAAATAGCTCTGTCCTGGGTCACACTAGGAAAGGTTTAATTTCCTGGTTTCAGCAGGGAGAGTTAATATTCACAAGAAGCTGGGAAGGGACACAGCCAGGGCAGCTGACCCAAACGGGCCAAAGGGGTATTCCATACCATGAAGTCATACTCCGTGTACATACAGGAGGTAGCTAACCAGGATGACAGGGTGGGCCAGGTAGTTGGCAACTCAGTTTGTGGCATGGCAGGGAAGCAGTAACCATGGCCTGGTTTCACGGATGGTTCTCACAGCATGATTTCGAGTGCATGACTGCAAAGAATGGCATGGGATTCTGGACAGGGAGCAAATCAAGTTGTCAGTTCCCAGGCAGGGAGTTTTGCAATCTGTACCACCGAATTCAGATGTTCTTTTACTGTTATTAATGTTGTCTTTTCCCTTCCTTTGCTGCTATGTTAAACAACTTTTATCCCAACCCACAAGCCATACCTTTTTTTTTCTGATTCTCCTTCTCACTCTGTGGGTGTGGATAAGTAGGCAGACATGGTTCTTTTTTACCAGCTCAGCTCCACATGATTTTTTGCTGGCTGAGACTAAACCATGGTAACTCTTTTTGGCTTTTAACATGGGGCACAAAGGGTTGGGATAATGACAGATCTAAACAGACTGTGTTGAAACTAATTTATTATAAGCATTCATCACATTCACTTAGTTGCTGGACACAACATTGTTGTGTTGCTCACATGGTCATGTTATGCAAATCCCTATATGCTCTATGTATTCCTTATGGTGCTGCTTATCACCTCTGGGAGACAGATTAGGATTATAATTTTGTTGTATTCTGCAGTATAGGCTTATGATATGACACTGTCACTGGCAATAAGATGATTGTGGTACTTGCATACAGCACTCGTGTGATGGGCACCATCTCCTGGAATTTGTCAGTAATTGCACCCAATCCATGGGGAGGATGGGAGTTGGGGAGATTCTTCCCCTCTTCCCAAATTCATTTATCGCCTCTTTCTTCCTCAGGCTAGTTACAACAGCTTTGGAGAATTTTTAATATCCTTGGGGTGTTCAAGCAAGCATGTTCTTATTGCTATGCCTCCTGAAGGTGTGCCAGCATTTTTTTAGGGTAAAATAACTATTTTAAAATATCACCAAGAGATCTGCTCTGAAGGTGGATAGGCTTGAGTAGTGCAGCATGCAGGAGAATACAGCAGATATCTAGAGAACTTCTCACCCACAATGGTTTGCAGCTTCACTCCCAAACAACTACAGACCCTGATGGAAATTATAGGATATTTGAAAGAAAAATGCTGCAGCTGTCCCTCTAAAAATGAATAAACCTATTAACAGGTATGAGACATATAGATACATTTCATCCAGTGCACGTGAAATACTCCCAGATGCTTCCCAGACACTTATTTCCTATCTTACCATGAAACATTGCCCTCTTCACCACTGTTTCTACTGCTGCAACCTCTCAGCCAGCCCTTGCTTTTTGTTTAGCCTCTGTGGGCTCTGACAGCTTGCATTGCTTTCATCCCTGCTGCAAAGCACCAAACCCAAAAAGATATCAGGAACAAACACAGCAGGAACTTACAGGTCACCAAGGTTGCAAGGGAAGCCTGACACAATTTTAGGCCACAAACAAACAGCAGAGCGTGCAGCAAGGAGGCGGCCAAAAAAGCATAACGCTGCAGTGCAGCTGTCACATAAAGCTTTCACACTACATTTCTGTACTGATATAGAGGGTGACAGCAGGGCAAATGAACAAGGAGGGTACCTAAGGGATTAACTCAGAACAGAAGATCAAAAGGCACACAAGAACAATGTAACTTAAAGATCCATCCACTACAAAAACATATTCTAGTGCCAAATACAGAAACTCAGGCACTTTGAGTGATCACAAGTGGGTACTCACACAAACTCAAGCCCACAATGATTCTACAAATCATTAAGATGAACAGAATGAAAGCATCTACTTGATTCTTCTGCAGCACAGGCTGGCAACACTAACCTCTCATTCAAGGGATTCAAGGGTACAGCTGGCAGCAACGCCATTTACACTTCACCACATGAAACACCCAATCACATTAACCCAACTCACACCAGACCTAGGCACACAATCTCATTTGTGTTGAATTACTGAGAGCACATGGTGCAGAGCTGATGCCACCTTTGTGCTTTTTATGCTCACTGGACACATCCAGCAGGAGAAGAGACAGTACCTGATCTGGCTACAGGTGCAGAATAATTCTACCAATGTTTTTAAACATCGGAACCAGACAGTAAGTTTATAGTGAATCAGCACTTTGCATCACATTGACTCTACTCTCTTTAACTTGTAATTAGCGGTCCTAAAGCTGTGTCTAGCGCACCAGCACGTAAGGTGGAGAAAAGTTTTCAGTCTTGCATAAGGCAAAGTAGGCAATAAATGTGGAGAATGGGGCATGGTCTAATTCTGGAACTGCTACATAGAAATACAAATAGCCTGAATGCCTTTATCAGAAAGATGGGGGGGGGGAAAGGAGGGACAACAAAAAAATCTTTTGAAGCATTACCAAGTACCAAAACACATATTTACATTCTTGCTGGTCTGGCATTAAAAATACCATTCAGTCTTTTGCCATCAATGGCAACATAATTTCTGTTGGTGCATAAAATCATATAGAGGAATTAAGAAGCTTGGGAAGCTGCTTACACAAAAAGGCCAGAAAACTTCTGCGTAAGGCATATTAGTAGAAAATCCAAGTCCATTCTCGCATGAAATTGTTATTTGAAAAGAAAAAAAGTTACCTTTTTCACTTGACTTTATTTACAATATATAATTCAGATGTCTTATTATTCTCATGTCCTGTGTGATATCAGGGCTCTACTGTTGTGGACACTACACAAATGCATGCAAGCATTCTAGTGCAAAATGCAGAAGCTCAGACACTTTGAGTGATCACAAGTAGTTGCTTGCACAAACTCAACCCCACAATGAGTCTTGACTGAAGTCCCTGAACAAAAAACTCCAATCTGAGGATCAAACAAGAAAACAAAAAATGATGGAAAAATAATACACCATGGGGGCAAAACACGATCCAGCCACTGATGGACATGCTTTCAAATACTCACTCTCTCCCTTCATGTCTTTTAAAATCAATCCCATTCTTTCACATGTATTTCCTCAGTCTCGTTCTGGCAGCAACTATGCATCCAAACACAGACCAGCTTGTGCACTCTCCTGTGTGCCCCCATGCGAGCTGCCCACAACAGACCTGACCAGGCTCCCACGGAGGTCAACAACAAAAAAACCCTGACTCGAGCCAAAGTCAGATCAGGCCAGCAAACACAGCTCTGTGCTTTAGCAAATGCATGCTGGAAGCCCAACACACTTCTACATTTTAAACTACAATTCTCTTTTGAGTTTTGAAATCCCTGTCTAAACAAGACTGTGGTTCCAGCCTGGTTGAACACACAGACTGGCCCAAGATATGGCCAAGCCTACTGCAACAGCAAAGAATGTGAAAGCACAGATTTGGAAAGATGGGCTAGAAATTGGCTTCTTTCCACAAAGTGTTGGCCAGAAGAGACTGAATATGTGGTAAGAGTAGGAAATCCAAAAATTCTATCCCGCCATGGAAAATCATATCTCTGTTCACCCCCTCCCCACATTAACTCTTATTTCAGAATGGAAGAACTGGGAAGGCACACATGTTTGCAAAGTGGATGATCAACTACTCACTATCTTGTTGAACTTCTAGGAGTTTCTCTTAGCCCACTTTCTTAATCTACAGAGGTCTCTCCAGTGCATTGATCACCTCACCTCAACTGGTGACAGCAATGAATTTCGTAAAACTGTACTCAATCCCTTGGTTAACTTCATTAATAACTACACTGAACAACATTGGTCTCAGGATCCATCCAAATGGGAATCCCCTAATAACACATTGCCAGTTGGATATAGTCTCACTGATCATAATATTTTCAGTCTAGCAGTCACACCAATTTTCCACCCAGTTATGTAGTCCACATGTAACCAATTCGGCTGTAAAGATACTACAGCCAATGATAAATATACTACAGGTTACTCTCCTATCATTAAGTTGGTCAGACATAATTTATCCTTTATCAATCCCTGCCACCTTGTCTTTCACGTTCTTGGAAATGACTTCCAGAAGGTGTACTTTATCACCACCTCTGAGATGGTGGTGAGTCTAACTGATTTGTGGTTCCATATACATTCATTGAAGAGAGGCACAATGCTTGTCTTCTTCAAGTCATCAGGAACCTCTCCTGATGACTGTGACCTTTCAAAGATGATAAAAAGCAGCCTCACAATGCCACTAGCAAGATCTCTAAGCAGCCTTGGATTTATCCCAGCATCTCATGGATTTGTGTATATCCAATTTGCTTAAGCACTCCCTAACTCTATCCTTCCTTACAGTGAACAATGCTTTATTCCTATACAATCTGCTATTAGCTCATGGACTTCACATGTCTGTTCTGGAAAACTGTCATAAATTCCCTTGAGTGTAAGCAATAGGAAATTCCTTACTGTGTGCTAGCCCTGAAGTTCAAGACATTGTAAACATCAACATTAACACAAGAGAAAGCTAAAATGAAAATTGGGCAGAATGAGATATGTAAGTATCAACTGGCATTTTAACCTAAGTGACATTTCCTATTGCATCACTGAGTTAGACACTCTAAGTTTTACCAATTTTATCAATAAAATGCTCACCAACTTTGTAATGATGATTGATAGAAACCAGCTTTCACTGCGTTATTGTTCAAAATGTGGTTGTTAGCCCACAGCCCTCAATCTACATGATGCAAAAACCTTGCAGTACTTCTCAAAGAGCATACATCTCACGCTGGATATGGCTCATTTTTAAAGGACACTTTTCAGCTGAATATAGCAGAATTTTAGCTAAACTAAGCAAGGTAACCACAAATACTGTTCCTTTCCTTCCTTCAGAGGACAGCAGTGTATGTAGCACAAGGCTATTATCTCTGTTATACAGTATAGCAAACAAACCCCAGAGATCATACAGCAATTCTGGCAGGTGTTACTTAGCAGATCTGCGAAGACCATCTGCAATGTGATCTGTGTATGACCCTACATGATTCTGATCTGTCATCAAATCAGTCATGGGAGGTGAAGGTCAGGCACTAGATGCAATATCATACTGCATACTGTGATCTGCTTCACAGGACAGTACTGCAAAAAGGACAGCTAAGGAAACAATCCTCAGGTGGCACAACCTAACACCATATCCTTGGCTGCTTACATATGATGTTATGCACTAGACATATCCCTTATCTTACAATCTGATGGGTAACATCTCATGCATCTGACAAGCATAAACTTGACGGACTTCTCTTCAATGCCCCTAGTCAAGTTTTGAGATTGCCACTTCCTAAGACTTAACAGAATCACAGCAGAAGGCAACATGGCTGTACTTTATTACCTTGAAACATCTGTCCATGTGAACAGCCAAAAGGCTACCAATCCACTCTTCCCATGAAAACTCACCTTCTCTGAGTGCTGCTGCCACCAACGAAGCAGCCTGTGGAGTTTCTCCAGAATCGGGTTTGATAAGGAGGTGAGGTTCTACATGAACATCCTCAAACCCAATCATATTTCCCAGTTCCGCATAAATATGCAACTTCTCTTCCAAATAATTACAGATCTGCTGATCCTGGTTGCTCAGTGATTCTGTGAACCAAAATTGAACACTGTATTAACATTTTTCTCCTGCAGGCAAACCACATTCTCCATTCACCTTTCTATTCCTTATACCATATTGATGATGCTAACTTGGGTGAGGCCTTTTTTAAGTGCCCAGGAACCAAACTCATCCAATAGTCCCTCCTAATGAAAGCTGTCACAGACTCTGTTAGAGGGCAAGGCGAGTGACATATTCTGATGAGGTGGCCTCAGCTCTGTTCTGGGGCCCTCAGCTACCTCCTGTTGCACTCAATGATCCATGCTGGAAAAGCACTTGGCTCAGGCAGACAGAAGATTCACTGATTCGGTGCCTTAACAGCAAACAACAATACCAGTTCTCAGTAAAGGATGCACTCTGGCTGTCTACAGGAAGGACATTGCTGGAATTCCTCTCCTCATAGCAGTATAAAGTTGTAGAATTTAGGTGCAGAGGGACAAAAGAAGCATAATTTATCCCTATCAGCTACATTCTCAGGTAAAATAATAGCAGCAAAGGATGAAATGCCATAATAAGCACAAAGCCACCCAACTACAAACAGGGAACTATCTAGACTTTATGTTAATCAGGGAAATTCAGTATTTATTCTGAAAGCATCTAGTTTTGTTCTTCTTTTGTACTCACAGTGACATAGCAAAAATAGAAAGTGTTTGGAAAAAAATTGGGTTTTTTAATAAATGCACATTATACAATCAGACCACCCCAGCTTTCTCCACTGTGACCCTGTCTATCAAGAGATTCTGAACCCATCAGCCCACTTGAACACATTATTTGTCTTGAATTTTCAGGATGTATAAGGTCTCAGAGCAGCAGAAAAGGTACCACACCTTGACATTTCTGAATTCTGGATGCTTTGGCCTCAGCAATGCGTTTGTCCTCATCAGATTCACTCATTTTTCCTTCTTCTTCTTCCTCCGGGCAACTTTAAAGATGAAAGACAAAGGCGGATAAAGCAAAACCTGTACATCATATATTCATCTTTAGTACAGAGTCCTGTTCATAATAAAAAGAACACAACATCAACACCAACTTTTGCTGTAATCAAGAAGACTGTCATTTGTCTCCTTCTTTAAAAAGCAACACCTGGAACAAACCAGACTGACGTAACTCTCTGTAATTCTGGTAAGGCTGCATCATGCAGCAAATGGGTGGCTGGCCCTCACACAGGTTTGCTGTGCTAAGCATTAAGTTGAGTCTCACGAGGAGCAATGCTTTCCCTACCATTTTTAAAAGGCTGACACCAGTATAACAGGCATGAGTAAGGTTTTCCTCAAAATGGTTGTATGGACACCTGCAACACCTGCAAGACTGTGGAGAGTATTCAGTGACAAAGGCAAGGTGAGGGAAGCATACAATGGCTGATAAGGACATCTAATGGTGAGCAGGTAGGGTCTGCTGGTTTGGTTAGAAAACAGAAGTAATACAGGATGCTTGGCAGAAGTCATGGTGACCTCTGGGGGTCTGTGAATCCTGAGCTCAGAAGGAAACTTAGCCTCACAGAATGGATCTAGTGCAAAGCAGAACAGAGAGCAAACTGTCACAAATATCCAACACACTTCCCATCAGATCTGAACTACCAGGATGAAAACCCAGAGCCTTTTCCTCTACCTTTCTACTGCATCTTGAATATGCCTCATCCAGCTGTTACGTTCCTCTTTGGAGTTGGTATGAACCTCATACATCTCAGGCCCCGCAGATGAAGCACTAATCAGAAACATCCCCCTTTCTTCATTGGCTACTTCTCTTACTATGAGCCTCTGAAGGGAGATAACAGAGGGCTTCTGGTCCTGGAGGAAACAGTAAAAGCATATGCAAGTGATAAACTACTCTCTTACAAATAATCACGCTTTTAGAAGGGCACAATTTTTTAATTAATTGGACTAATTATAATCCTGGTACAATCAAACTGCATATGTTCTCACCAGGTGTAAAAGCCTGCAAGTTTTGAGTATTCAGACATCCTTTAAAACTATTTTAAAAAATGCATCAGAGTATTTATGAACAAGTAAAGCACTGGGTATGTGCTAAAAAGTAAATACAAGAGGCTCAATGATATTTAGACACAGTATTCATATAATGCTTATACTTACACACTTTGGGAACTTCTCTCCATGACTTTTTATGTATTTTATGTGTGTTTACTACTACATTAGCAGTTAAAATTAACCTTCTGTTTTATTTTACAGAACCAGAACTTAAAATTTATTTTAGGTAGCAGAAAGGTCCTGCTCTACTTCCCACCTTCATAATCAGATGAAGCATTGTAATAAAAAAATAATTCTGTTATTTTCATCCTTCTTCCTAAAAAACTTATTGAAGTGTGAAAATAAACATATATACTTACAACAGCTGCAAAGATGTATTTTTGATCTTTTTCTTGTAAGAACAGTAGGACATCAGTTAAAAGCAGAGCTAAAGTGTCTTAAAATAAGAAATGGAAAATGTTTTCTAATTAAAATTATTAAAATTATAGTTATCGTCTTATTTTATCTTTAAAAAAAGAGAAGCCTTGGATCAATAAATATGTCACAGAATCCTACAGTAACCTAAAAGGGAAATATCTGGGATAGCCTATGGTCTGCCTGCAGCAATGGCAAGGCATTACTTTCTATTTCCCAGCAATGATCACATTTTCTGCTATCCACTCTCCTGTAGCACTGTGCTTGAGCAGCAGCCCAGAGAAAGGAGAAATCTTTGCTCCAATGCTAGCACAGCTTCCCCAGGCTATTCACAGGCAATCTGGCAAAGACATAAATTTTGGTTTGTGAATACTGTAACATATACTTGCAACAGAGTATTATATTATGCAGGGAAAAGCATTTCTGTAATAATGATAAACAGATAGCTTTATAAAGTTGAACAGCAAATACTAGTTAGTTCCAGAAAACCCAACCCCTACATGTGATTAACACCAAAAATTCAATCTGAGCTTGCATGTGAAAATTGGGCTTCAGCCAAATGTGGCTTCAGGTTTTCTTGTCGCCTGTGGATGCTTCGGTTAAGAACAGTATGTGATTTTTCATGCATTATTTTCAATGGCCATTACTGTGAACAATATAAATGTACAAGTCAAGACCCTGTGTTACAGGATTAAACTACAAATCAATGAACTAAAGGAAGGGAACTGGAGGAAAGAATGCAACTGATGGCTTTGTATGTGAACCTTCTTCTTACCCTGATACACAGGTGATTACCCACAAACCACAGCAGCTTCTGGAATTACACTTATAACAATTAGTGGCATATTGTCAATGCCATTACCTCAGAAACTTGTGTTCACAATACAGCATAATAAAGTATTTTCATTCTTGAATCAAATAATCTTCACATGTTATCTGCAAATATAGAGATAAAGGATTTTTGTGCTAGGATGGAATACCTTTGAAACGACCGGTTGCTGTCTTCCAGTACACTAAACCTTCATGAAGAAGTATTCTCTCTTTCTTCATCAAGTCTTGCTTCCTAAAAACATAGCCGTTTTTCAGCTTTGTATATGTTTTGTTTTCAGTTCTACTGAGAATTTCTAGTAGCTTTTGCTTTTTCTCATATTCATTCACTTTCAAATCTACTGCTGCAATCATGTCCTTAATCAGAGGAAGGGCTTCACACAGGTCTTTATGTTCTTCTGTTCCTTCTGCAGGGAACAAAATATAAACATGATCATAGTCAGCATATTTAAGAAAAGATATCATTCTTTATTCTCATAGAACAATTAACATGATGCTAAACCTAAATTGATAAATATGTCATTTTAAGTAGAGCCCAGCAATCCATTTACTAGAAAAATTAGACTTATCTGTGTTTGACTTGTCTATTAAAAGATGACAGATTTATTCATTAGTCACAACATATTGAATAGTTTCTGACATAATGATGAGCTGTTAGCCTTTAAAACAATTTACTGGCTGAGTAAATCATACAGAATATTACTCTTCTGGCTAAGTTTAAATCATCCTCAAAACTGGATTGCAAGCACAGAGGGGTCTGCATACAGATATACAGCTTTCTACAATGCCTATTATTTGCTCATTTGGGGAGCAGTATCTGTAAGTTATTGGTATTTCTAAGATACTCTAGGAAACTCCAGAATTCACTCAAGCTTTATTTGCAAAACTGAAGGGTAATTTACTAAATGTTTGCCTTGTCCTATTTACAGGACACTCCACAGGAATTAATCTCAAAGAAGGTGCAGATGCTTGCCTGAATTAGTTTACATCCCCTAGTCATGATCTTCTCCTAAAATAAGTATGCTTTCCTGGGCTCCTATGGCTCACCAGGCTGCAATACTGGAGATCCTCACAGCCCAGCCTTGACAAAGACTACATACATCATACACCCTGTTTAAGTAACATTTGCCTGAACAGCAGATATTTACATTTTCCTGGTTCTCGACAGAGCAGTGAATTTCACTTTTTGTTATTCTGTAGCAGTGCATAATCCTTACTTTACAAATGCTCTAGGAATCAAGACATGAATGGACACTTCAGCTTTTATTCACCTTTTGTGTATTGCAATATCCTTTCAACCAGAACAGGGTATTTGGTGATTCGCTGGGTAACGAGCAAAATGCACTCTGGGATTCCTCGGCGTCGGGCCAATAGGTTACTATTTCTCAGCTGCACGGATACAAATGTATATGTTAAGTAGTAAAAGCATATTAAGTCACCAATTGACCAATGAGAAATATTCTAGAATCATAGAATCATCAGGTTCCATTTTACCCTAAGCCTTGCAGGAGGCAGAGTTTTAGTCAGTAGATAATTGTCAGCATGGGTTTCCTGATGCGGAGGATTCTCTTCCAGGGCCTGATGTGCTATTGGGAACGTTCAAAAGCAGAACTCTCTGAGTTACTGGGCTGCCAGACTAGTTGTTCAGTTGATATCTTGGCTAGAGACTGAATGACCAACCTTCTCAATGATGGGAACCTGATCCCCAGCTTGTGTTGTGTAATCGTGAAAAGACTGTGCCTGCAGATGTGTTCTCCCATTTCTGTTTCCAGCCTCTAGTACTCCTGCCCACCTGACATCATATCTTTAATATGTCTCCTTATAGAAGAAAAAACCTTTCTAGAATTTCAGGAAGTATTTTACCTTTTTTACATTTTACAGCTAGACTAAAATTTAAATGGTAATCCAACCTCTCTGAAGGGTCTTTACAGTAAGGACAGTCCACAACCTATTTTAGCAGTCAGCCATTAATTGAGGCTTGCCATCTGTACAGCTTTTTGGCAAATTCCTGAAACGCGAGACCCGTTTCTTGGGATGCAGCATGTCTTGGGATATGTGCAATACCCAGGGACCATCAGGACACTGGGAAAAACTGAGTAAATTTCTCCACAATTACTCTCTTTGCATTTTATTACACCTTCACTAAAACATCTGGCACTGGTTAGTGTCAAGTCAAGCTGCAGGATGTCTAACTGCTATCCCATCCCAATATGGGAATTCCCGTGTAAGCATCTTGCACTGGGAGAGAAAGAAAGAATATTGCTTCTCTCATCAGTTTTAACTGGAAGTGTGAGAGTCAAAAAGCGGTTGGCCAGGACCACAGCTGTTGTGGAAATTCCTCGAGTCAAGAAAGCACCTTATGTTGCTCATCTGTGTTTACAGTAAAACTGGCACTCACGGAAGGCAAAGGCAGGAAACAGGTGGCCACTAGATTTAGGTATTTTAATTGTAGAAAATGTTTAAACTACAGGCCAGCATAGTCTCAGCAGGTGCTCTTTGTAACAAGATGTATTACGCACCCCTGAACTATTTCCATTATTTAGGTATTTCTTAGTGCTTAAAAGAACTTAAATGCAGCCTGAATGAGACTCAACCATTTAAGCAGGCTGCATTTTCAGTCACTGTCAGGCATATATTAATGATTTGTCTTCTTTTTGAATTAGAGAAATATATGCAGAAGTTCTCCCTTTTACCTTTGTTATTTTGTTATTTTGAAGTGGATTTATTTAGAAGGCCTTTTGTTTTTATATTAATTCATGCCTTTTTTTGTTTCATGCATCTCAACGTATCTTCCCTCTGAAAGCTCAAAATGGAATTTAGTCATTCATTTCCGCGTTTAAATTAAAGAAGCAATTTATGTACTGCAAATCTCCATTGCACCCGGTTGGGCTTTCCTTTTGGTTTTCCATTTTTTAAACTTTCATCCATCATCTAGCAAAGTGGAGATTTTTTTACTGTAATACCTAGATTTTGTCCAACGTTTTCATCTTAATGTTGTTCGCTAGTAAAGCTGTCATATAGAAGAACTTTGAGAGATTTTTGAGGGAAACTTGCAACAAAGCTTTTTTCCAGCAAATCAGTAAAAATGATAAAGAAAGAATTCACAGTGTACTTACAGTGGGCTGGATCTAGGACCTTAGATTAATGCATTCAGCCGTATACAGAATGAGGACAGAATAAAGCTAACACTTCACTTGGCTGGTATTCATGTACTGAGGTAAGCAACACACTCAGCTGCATTTTTAGAAGGTTTTTCACAAAGCTCATCCATCTAATTTTCAAATTACTGAATTAAGTACAGATTAGGCTTTTAGCAAAATTGCCCGAAGATTGTTTACTAAGTGTTTTTTTTTTAAAAAAATCTGTTAATGTTTGCCATGTGAATAACATGAATCATTGTACTTAGAGTTCCTTGTGGGCTGCATTAGCCTATATGCCACCCATTTAGGTTAAAAAAAACAAGTAAGAGTTTTCACTGTTTCTTAATCAAGCAGATACAAATTCTGTAGTAATATGCCACAGCACTGGTAAAATCATGTTGATGGTGGTATTCATTCAGAGAAAAAAAGCAAAGAGGATGTGCTGTAATAAGTAACATGTACAACTTGCTCTGACTGAATTTTGAAAGCAAAGGAGAGTTGCAGATGAGGCAGTTTTCCTCATGCTTTTGATGACAATTGGGGAATTAGTGTGACTGCTTGGATACTTTCTGATGAATGTTCTGTTTGAAAATAATTCCATCCCCAAATCCTTCACTGTGCCCAGTTTCTATTACGGAGGTAGAAACAGCATAGGTTATGGGGCATCAGCATACTGTAACTGGTTGGATATCTGCTCTTTTTTAAGGAATTGCACTCACTTTGTGACTTTTTTTCCCAAGTTAAATGGATGTATTTTTTGGTTTTTTCATCCTTTGTAAAGATCTGTATAGAAGAGCACTGCAGAAGTAGTTGTGAGTATTTTTGATAATCATAGCCATAAGGACAGCTACTTGTTAACCTCCAAAAAGGTTTTCCTCTCTTGCTTGCTGCCAGATTCTGAGATATGACTGTGAGGATGGCCTGAATTTAATGGCTTGCTGTTTGCATAAAGGCTCCTTTTGGCATGCTAATGTGAAACCAGTGTGTTTAATTTCTTCTGTATAAAGGAAAAAACTCTAAGGATAGCATTGCTGGCACTAATCTAAACTGTTCTTATTGATACAGCCCTTTGTTCTGCAACAATGAATCAAACAGTAGACCAATAGATTTCTATGGGGGACCACCAAAGACTAAGAGGATTGTGGGGAAACTTGCAAGTGTTTTTTGGGCAACGGTAGTGAAATGGTTCAAGTGCATCATCTGAAAATGCCGATGATTTTCACTAACATCTAGAGCTGCGTTGGCAGCAACTCTATACAGGCCAGTCGTTGGCTCTCAAATTCCCAGGGAGTTGTTTCCAACCTTGGGATCAGCCATGCAGAAGTTTCTTCCTCTTATGACTTGCTAAGGATCTTCCCATAGCTAACATGGAAGTATCCCCTATCATGTTTTATAGGCTCCTTCATGAAACAAGTTTGTTCATTTGGAGAGAAAAAAAAATATCAGCAATTATCACACTGCTTATTGTTTATTAGACTGATAACCTGAAAACTAGTTAGATGCCATAATTTTTTAAATCCAGTGCCAGATGGAGTAAGGATCAGATATTTATGAAGGTGACAGTGAAGCGTGCAAGTTGAACTGAAGTATTTCTGCTATGGATGCTGCTTAACTGACCCAAGGGAACTTTCTTATCAGCATTCTGTAGAATTGCTGAACCATGCCTACAGAAGATAAGCAGAGTTATGAACCTTTCACTAAGCCAGGTCACCACTGTTAACACATCCCTGCATGGATGAGAAACCCGATGAACTGAAGGCATCTTGCCAAGACAAGCAGGGCTTCCCTGCCCTCCTGAGCGCTGATGGACAAACAGGACACCTGCATTCGCTATGTTCAGCTCATTGAGGATGCTCAGGTCAAAGCTTTGGCATCCAGTGTGTGTTACATTGACGTTCCTGTTACAGTACACTCCATCCCTTAAGGCCCACTAGAGCCCTCCCGCCGCCAGCCGCTCCTTTTCTCTCCCCTACATCTTAAGAGAAGAGCATTTTTCGGAAATTCACCAAGTCTTAGAGGCGAAAAAAAATAATAAAAAAAATTCCACTAGATTTAAGCAATTGGTTTAGTTTTAGAGACTAGAAAGCACCAATTATATTGCGGCATGCAAATGACCACCAGATTATCAGGAGATTCTGGTTTGGATGAAGTTCCTTGTGCTCAGAAAATTGCTTTCCTGTTTTCTCAGAGCATCAGCATGATTGAATAGCTAGGGTTGGAGGGGGCCTTAGAGATCATCTAGCTCCAATCCCACCTGCTGTGGGCAGGGACATCCCACTACTTCAGGCTGCCCAAGGCCCCATCCAAGCTGGCCTTGAACACCTCCAGGGATGAGGTCTCCACAACTTCCCTCAGTAACATGTTCCAGTGTCTCACTGCTCGCGTGGGTGGGTAACTAGAGAGACTAGAGAAAGAAGTTGCAGAAAAACAATTGACTGATGCGCTATGAGTATAAAGTGGAGAGGGGCAGATTTAGACTCTTCTCTTAGGATGTAGGGGAGAGAAAAGGAGCGGCTGGCGGCGGGAGGCCTCTAGTGGGCGCTGTGCGCGTCGCCGCCTCGCGCGGAGTCGGTGGCGCAGGGGGTGGAGCCTGAGCCGGGGACCCTGAAGTGCCAGGTTCGATCCCCGCTCGCACCTAAAGGACGGCAGGCAGGACGCCTCCCCTAAAGCCATCCAGAGGGACGGCCTAAAGCCTTGCTTTTGTCCCCCGGCCTCAGCTCGGCCCCTCCCGGCACCGAGTTGCCTCTCTTTCCTTCCCTCCCCTCCCTAAGGCGGCGGCCGCTCCGCGGGAGGGCTTTAGGGGACCCCGTGCTCCCCTCTCTGTCGGGGTGACTCGGTGGCGCAGACGCATCGTGTCCGCTTGCGAGGGTCCTGGTGCTGAGTTCGAGCCCCCCCTAGCGGGCAGCGGAGCTCGAAGGTGGCGCATCGCGCCGCTCAGAATAGAATAAAAAAGTGGCGCATCGCGCCGCTGAGCACCGACCGATAGGACCTGTGGCTCGTGTCCCCGCCCCGGGTTGCCTCTTTTTCACAGAATCACAGAATCACCAGGTTGGAAGAGACCCACCGGATCAGCGAGTCCAACCATTCCCATCAATCACTAAACCATATGGGTCCCTCAGCACCTCGTCCACCCGTCCCTTAAACACCTCCAGGGAAGGTGAATCAACCCCCTCCCCCTGGGCAGCCTCTCCCACTGCCCAATCACCCTTTCTGTGAAATACTTTTTCATAATGTTCAGCCTAAACCTCCCCCCTGGTAGAGCTTGAGGCCATTCCCTCTTGTCCTGTCCCCTGGCACTTGGGAGAAGAGCCCAGCTCCCTCCTCTCCACAACCTCCTTTCAGGGAGTTGGAGAGAGCAATGAGGTCTCCTCTCAGCCTCCTCTTCTCCAGGCTAAACACCCCAAGCTCTCTCAGCCGTTCCTCACAGGGCGTGTTCTCCAGCCCCTTCAGACTATCAGGCAGTCCTGGCTTTCCAAAGCATCAGAACCTCACTAAATATAGTTTTAAACTGAAAAAGGGGAGATCTAGAGAAAAGAGCAAGTTATTTCCTGTGAGGGTAAGGAGGTTGCCCAGAGCAGTGGTGGCCGCTCCATCCCTGCAGGGGTTCAAGGCCACGTTGGATAGGACTTGGAGCCCCTGATGCAGTGGGAGGTGTCCCTGCCCATGGCAGGGGTGGAACTGGATGGGCTTGGAGGTCCCTTGCACCCCAAACCATTCTAGATTCCCTGATTTCCCTTCGCCCCTTGTCTGTGCGGGCAGAGGTTGCAGACGCAGCCTCAGCCCGACGGGGCCTACGCTGCCCCCGCAGCTGCCCCACGCCCTCCGAGCTTGAGCCTTGGCTTTTCGCCACCCAAAGGCGGGAGCCGTCTCGGCCCCTTCCCTCTCTCATCACCTTCCCACGGGGCTTACCAAGCGCCGCTTACCAGCCCGAGGGCTTCAGGGCTCGCCTTGGCCCCCGGGACAAGGCGTGAGGACGAGAGGGGCCACCCAGGGCCCTGCCCGCGGGAGCGCTCCCCGCAGGCCCCGCAAGCCCCCACGGCCCCGCGCACCCGCTCACAAGAAGCTAAAAGAAAACATATCCACCATCCCCAAAGAACAGTTGCTGCCTTAAGGGATGGAGTGTACTGTAACAGGAACGTGGATGTAACACACACTGGATGCCAAAGCTTTCTAATGTTTGAAAGAAAAATGTCATTTCTCAGATCACTGGTTAAGGAGAAAAAACTTTGCTATTTTTATTAGCTATTAAAAGTGAGTTACCAAATGCAATTTCAGTCCTAAATCTAAGTACAGCTACGTATCTTTTTCCTAACTATTTTCTCAATAATGATCACATTTTCGTGCATACTTACTTTAATAAAATTCTGGAACTTCTTGTTTTGTTGCAGTTCTTTGAAGAGATTCACAGCTTCTTTTTGATGGCTGCAAAAATCCCCATATATTTTCTTCATTTTAGTTGCATTTTCCTCTGAAAACTGAAGAAATTAATAAGTGAATTGTGCACAAAGTTGCACCTAACAGGAAACTATATGCCTCTGGTCAATGTATTTTGTACAAACATGGAACTTTTCTGCTATTTGTTTCTCAAGTACTTTGAATTTCACTAGCAGTGCCTGTCACTACAGAATTAAAATGGACTAGCTGTGTTAAGCAGCAAGAAGAGGAACACGGGGTGAAGAGGGCACAGGTGACCCCTCCACCACAGCCTTGCCAATAACATCTAGAACAATTAGCGTAACATCCTTTCTTTCCCTTTGCAAACACAACTGCTTTGAGGCTTATTTGCATTTGTCTGATCTCCACACCACTTATAGACAAGGTAATGGTTTGTCTTCTTTATTTCAGTGGAGTTTAAACTGACTGACCAAAGGGGAAAAGCCACACTCTGCTGATCGCAAGGAACTGTAGTGTGATCAGCAAGCAGTTAATTAGCTGTTAAAAAGCCACCATAAATGTGCTGCGATCACCCCTTTCTCTAATGAAAAGCAACTCAAGATGTGCCATGCCAGACATCCATATGAAATGAACAAGTAGTTTCTTTTCCATCATCAGTCATTTTGCCACACATCTGCACAGCTATTAAAAAAAGTGAAACCATTGCTTTCAAAATTTTGCAGTCCATATTACGAACACAGCATCCTTCTATTGTGAATACAACAAAATTCATCACTTTCTTCAACATTTGTATTACATAGGTAAATGTTCAACCCAAGTTCACCACATTTATCTAACAGTAATTATTTTCTCTCATTGCTCTTTCACCCTGCAATAATCTGGAAGGGATGGTCTTGGAGTTTTATGAGGCAATCACAGCCCTCTTCTGGCTTGCAAAAGCTTTAGAGTCAATAAATTGGTTAATTTGGGAACCTTGAATAAATAACGGATTAAGAGCTGATCCCTCTACCTGCTGCACAAGGATGTCTCCAATTCTGCTGATGACAAAATTACGTTCACTCCCCACCTCACATGATTCCTGCCGTCTCTCCTTCATTCTGTAGAAGAATTGCCTATGCATGTCTAGTAACTCATCTAAGCAGGGGAATATTCTGTCCACTGTGCTGTGGTCAAGCTGCAGTTCTTCTTTCATCCCTTTCCTGAATATTTCAGACATAATGAACAGGGTATGGATGTGATGCACTTCTGTTTGCATCAGCTCTGCATTAAGAAAGAAAACAGCATCATACAGTAATCATTTGAACATTTCACACACCTTCTAAGATAGGCTTCAGCAACATTGAAATATAAAAGTCATAACCATTCTTTCCCTGTGAGCCTCAAGCCTAAGAGTTGATGTCAATAGGAAGATATACTCTATCTGTCTCTGGCACAGTTCACTCAACTGCATCCAACCGAACAAGTTGGGGTTGCAACTGCTTAAGCTGGGGACTGGATGAGGTCCATTCCAACCTCAACCACTCTGTAAACAGAGTAGACATGCCTCTGATAGTTAATATTCTCCACTTCCTTAGCTCTAGGAAACATAGTAATTTGTGGGGAAAAAATAAAACTGTTCTCAAACCTTATTACCATTCTGAGTTGAAGCACTCATTCTTTTGAACATAAAACACACAAGTTCCCTCTCTATTCTCTAAGCCAGATTGTTTTTAAACATTCATGAAAACTTTAAATACTGACCAAAAATTACATCCTGTCTCTTGATGACATCTTTTTCTTGCTTGCTACAGAATACCGGGTCTACAACAAGACTCCAGGACTCCGCTTCAAACTCTTGTGCATCTGTGCGGAGATCAGTCCACTGAGGCAAATCCACATCATCTATGACAAAATGTGTATTTCATTAACACTAGGCATATGAGTATAAAGTGAACTATTTCCACTATTCATTCAGTGAGAGGAACACATCACAGGGGTGAACTTTAGATAGGACTTCTGCAAACAGTGGTAGTAGCTTTCAGCAGAGCATCTTGCCAGATGTCAATATCATTACCAAAATGTTGACATGCAAGTGTGATAAAGGCGGAAGAGAATAACAAAAAATTCAAAACCACCCTACTTTTCTGAGATTAAATACTTATTTGCTTGAAGAAACTTTTTAAAATTTAAAAATAAAATCCAACATTTTCAAAAGTAGGTCTGGTGTTAGGAGGGGCATTGGCCATTTTGCCAGTATCCAGTTGGAGATATCTGCACTATCCTTTACAAGTGAACACCTTGACTCCTTTGAAATTCAGTCTCACACCTAGCTATGAAAAAGCCTACTTCTGCTCACTTCACAAGGATATGTAAGCACTTTCAAAAGGCAGTTAACCAATGGGAGGTAAGACTTTGGATCTACTGAGGAAATACAAGTGATGTAGGTTTATGTTTTGCAATGTATACCACCAACAGAGATGAAGATGAGCACAGAAGAAAAGAATATTGCTGTTCTGATTCTGAAAGGATGCCCAATGTATTTATCCCTATTACACTAAAATGGTAACACCATATAGAAGTATTCAAAAAGTTATCTAAGAGTTAATTACAAAGAAGAAAGGAAAAGACTAATGTGTCTGACTGTATCACCTCAATGAGAGAAAAAATTGTAATTACCAAAAATAGGTGCTCTTTTAGTAGATGAAATGGTTTCCTATATTAACTAAAGAGTTTTTCTATTTTGCACTCTTCAATAAAAATTCTGAAATGCAACACTTCTCACCTTCCATCATCAAAGGATCCATTGAAGAAAAGGTACCTAATGCTTGTAACATCTCCTCAGATCGTGACTTAGATCTCCAAGTGCTAGTCTCAGAGTCTTGTTCAGAAAATACTGTAGATCTACAGAAGAGAAAAAAATGTCACATTTATTTAATGTTTTTAGTTTTCCTAGAAATGCTGAAGGATGTTTTCAGCATAGTTCCTCAGCAGCTACCCTCTACCTTTCAAAACGGGCACTGGGGACACTTTTGGACAAGAAATAGGACTGTTGTGAGGCTTCCCTCTTTCCAGCAGACAGTCCAATTGGCATTGAGGAAGAAGGATGCACTGGGGAGAGCACTGTCTGTGAAATGTCTCCAGGCAGGGAATCTGCAACACAACATTTTGAGAAACAATGTAGAGTACATAAATGACAGCACAGCTGTACTGTGAAATGCTATCTGGTGCTCATATAGGCCTGTACTGAGTATCAAGAATGTCTGTTTGTCGTGTTACAAGACTGTGATGCTCTCTCATGGAACATAAAACCATGTAGGCAAAGCGGAATAGCTCCAGCATAGATATTATTGATAATAAAACAATCCCAAGCCATACATGCTGTAGCATTGCAACCTGAACATAGGGGTGCACATGGTAAATTGCATACTTAAAAACACGACACCGAACTGACTACTTTGGGTTTTCATTCTCACTGAAAACAAAATGTCGTATAACTCCCACTTTTTTAGTAGAAGAAGAATTAATTCAACAGTAATTTTTTTTAAAATAAACCCTGCTTGTATTAGAAACATACACTCTTTCTTACGGGTATTGAAATGAGAATTAGAAACACAGAAATTATGTTGTATAGTTCATGTTCCCAAGTCCCGCAATTTTCAACCAAGGCTCAAATTAGAAGTCCTTGGCTTACATCTCCTAACTTACTTGTTACACCAGCTTGTGGTTTGTTTCTGTTATGGCGTCTCTCCTGGGATTTCTGAAAAGAATACGAATTTTTTTTAAATTGCAATGAAGTCATAGCTGATAACACACTGAACAGGCAAGTTAGTAACTCATTGCCATATATCATCCCACAAATGGGTTTCAAGAAAGTCGTCCTAAATTACGGTCTTAATTTCTACCAATAAATCCAGGTTTATTAGTTATTGGTAGATAACAACATTCAGAGTCAAATGGTATAACTTGTACTAAAAAACAACCCCAAATCTGTTTGAAACCAAGTCAGCGAGTTAAAGCATTCTACATTCTCTATATGAATATTGTCTGTGAAGGCTGCAGGAAAAGGAGTCCATGGTCAGGACTTTATATTCAAATAAGCTTGAAGCACTTGTGGCAGGGCATTACCTGAGGAAGCCTGCATATCAGCAGCAGAATAAATCCCCCTTCCAAAGCAGACTTTTTCAAAATCTGTGGCAAAAGGCTGCTGTGCTTAGGTATGTATTTCACTTGAGGTGGGTGACTGAACATTTTCTTGTTCAAAGAATTCCAGGATGTAGGAGTTCTTGTCTTCTCTTGACAAATAACTCACTAGTCACAGTAATTAAAACTACCAGTTCATCTATTCTAATGCCCTAAAGTTGCCCAGAATTTCATGCAAAACTGTGACCTTGCAACTCTTCAAAAGTACAAATACCTCTTTAAACTCATTTTTTACCTCCTTCTAAAATCAGTTGTTCAAGCACAGTGCTTGTTCTGCTGCCCCCATTAGACATTTTTACACCCTTGCAGCCCTTTACACAAAAACAATGGGTCTGGCAGGTTGTGCATACTTGCTTTTTTTCCATCATGATGTTTCTAGACCTCCTGGAAAACAGATATGCTGTAGCAAGAACTGTGCAGTATAGGAAGTTACCTTGGCACACACAGGAGCACACTCTTTGCAGTTCTTATGCACAATTACGTTGCAATCTGAAAGAGAAGGCACATTTCAAAGCCTCGCACCAAATGGGTCCCAGCCTGGGCAAAATGTTACTCCAAGGCTTTACTTTTTTGTCTCCTCTATGTCCACTTACAAAAGTGACCCTTAGGATGCTTTGGTGTTACACTCTCTGGCTAGTAAGGAGACTGTCTAATGTGCTGGGGGGTTAGGAGAAATCATGGTCCCTTCTGAAGCTGTCACCTGCTGTCCTTCCTACTGCTCCATGCCAACCTCAGTTTTTATGTCAACGAGGTACATCAAAATCTAGGCAAGGTTTCATCTTGAAGCAAATCACTGAACCAGGATCCCATGCCAGCATTCAGAACAGTGTAAGGTCACACACAAAAGCCAGTAACTACTTACGGGAGCACTGTAGCGACTCCTTTCCTAGGAGGGCCTTTTCACAGGCCATGCATGGGATAACTCCTGAGAAGGTCCCATTTAGAAAATTGTGCTTATTCAGTTTGTCTTTATCTTTGGTATCTCTACTTTTTGTCTTCATCACCACAGCAGAGGCAGGAAAAAAAGTTTAAAAAGGGCCATTAGAAAAGAAGATAAATTGATTCAATTTTAAAAACACTTAAACATTCCCTTTTAAGAGCAAATTATTCTAAAACATTTATTCCCTGGAAGACTTGGAACAGTGTACTGTATTATTACATTCAACATCACTGAAGTCATAGAATGATGGAGGCATTGCTTTCATTGCCAGCTAAGCCAGGAAACCTTATCAGGGAAGACTAGCAGAAATAGATTTATAAAGCTGCAAAATGAAAAGGAACAGAAAATAAAATTTAAGAAGTCTCATTAAATCACTGTACATATAAACAAATACCAGTGCCTACACCTCCATGATGCATCTATGCAAACTCATGCCTCTATTCAGTTAAAGTTGCAGTTAAGTAAATTTAGACAACTTGTATTTAGATCTTAAAAGATATTAGAAATAACCTATTTTTAATGAGTGTAGGGAGAATTTAAAAAATTATGCCCATTTTTACAGTACTCTCATTGGTGTGATTATACATTTCCCTGAGCTGCCCTGACAGTTATTCTTGAAGACACAGGCTTATGTATGACTACTGGATTGGGCACGCGTCTTCCCAGTCAGTTCTGTCACTTGTGAAGATACTGCATCAGCTAACTATCTTCACATGCACTTCTGTTCAGATATCCTGGGGCACAGGAGAGCATACTAGAAAGCCTACAAAACTGCCAGAAGGCCAGCCAGAAAGATCTTCTAGGCCAAATTCACCTCTTAATTTGCTAGTTGATGCAATTACTCTGAATTTCAGATGTCTCAAAATTAAACCACAAATGTTATAATCTGCCTTTCATAGGAAGTATGTTTGAATCTGCAGGTCTCGAGTCTGCACCTCTTTAACACTAAGCAATATTTACTCATTCAAAAAGTTCCATTAACTTCAAGTGAGGCAAATCCAACTGTTTACGTGCCAAAGTAGAAGTTACAGACCCCTGTACTTACTGAGAGTAACTGCAAGAACAAGTCCATACCTCTTAATTTTATTGAACAAAGAAAATTATTTCCTAAAGGCAATTAATACATTTAAACTTCGGCTAAATTGTGAAATTAGATTATTGCTAACATCAATAAACATAGCAAAGGAAATCATTTATACTGTTCATCTAGGGCTACTGCTCAATAAGAAAGCTGTTTTTTAATATGAGGGTCATTTCATGGTATCCTGCATATGTTTAAAAAATAGAGATATAAGTTTCTTCCTCTTACTTATATGGCTTTGTAATTAAAAAAAACCCTTATCTTTACTTAAAATTTAGATTCTCATCTATAATTTAATTGCAGTGACATAATTTTATATGATAATATAGACATAAATCCCAAATTACCTTACACTTATTCCGTGTGCTGGTCATTCTATTCATTAGAAAGCTGAAAGTACGACTCACTTTACATTTTTCAGACTCATTTTTTGAAGGTACAATATATTTATTCCATTCCTCCTCCTGAAACCTAAACCAGAGATCAGTGGAAAAAAATCATTCCAGTCAGAACAGTCCCTTAAAACTGAGCAGAACCTTTATGGTGCTTGTTTCATCTAAAATTTATAATTACATGTTTTACTGTCAGTTTACCTGATGTTATTAAGAACTGCAATCTCTCTTTATAATAAGGAGTAGCACAAGCCCATGGAGCACTCTGAGTGTCCAATGTGTTACCTAGATCATGGTTGCTATCAAAATCTCCTTTGTTTTGGATGCTCATACAGTGGATAGGAGCTACTGTAGCAGAAGCACGTGCCTACTGTCTCTGTCCCACAGTGGTGCACAGCAAATCTCCACTGCAGGATATGAGCATTAGGGATTGCACAGAGGCTGAGGTCAGCAGAGCATTTACACGTGCACTTACAGACTCCCAGTGTAGGCAGTACTCCCCTAAATCACAGCAAAGGGTTTCAAGGCCTTTTCTGTGCTCTGCTCCCTAGATGGCATTCTTGCATAGACCTGCCTCTGACGTCTCTCAACACTGGCGTGACAAGTACTCATACCTTTTTTCTCGTGACTGCTCAGGCAGACTGTAAGCTCGCTCTGCAAGACATAAACAGTTACGGGGCACTCAGATTGCAAAGTTGTCAGGTTTATTTGAAACATGCAACCTCCACCAGGCCATAAGTATGTCAGTAAGGGCTTGCAACGTCATTTGAAAATCAGAAAATCAAAAAGATATATCCATTAGAAGCAGCTTTTCCTAAGTAAGACCACTGCCTATTAAGCCTTGTTTAGTTGACAGAATCTACCAGAACCGAGATGGCTGTCAGTGAACGTCAGTGTCTGCAAACAACTTGTTCTTAAGAATAAAAAAAAATCTTTTATTTTTCTGAACAAATTTGAATGATTCACACTTCATTTTGGTTTTTACATACTTTGTTGTAAAATATCTTAATGACATTTTTCTAACGTTTGCAAAACCAAAGGAAAAAAAAACCCACCAAAAAGAAAACACAAACCTGTCTTATGCAGCTTTATCTATAGTATCAAAAAAATCAATCTACCTAAAGGAGAATATTAATAGTCTAGGTACTGCACAGGATGTGTAATGTGTTACAATTTACATCCTGGAAACAGCAGAGAAGACTCAAGGACATATCTTTTATTTTTGTATTTAGATAACTTGTTGAAAAGTAAGTAATTCAGTTGAGTTGTTTCAGAATAATAATTAAAAAAAACCCCTTTAGGCACTGCTCTAACAAACATTTCCAAATTAGAAGTCATTCTGTTCTGCAGACGTACTTTGCAAAGCTACCACAGGCATGGTTCAGAAAGATACTTAAACACCTGCCTAAGTGAAATCATCAGACTATACATTCATTAAAGTAGGATAGAAACTTCAAGACACTTTGCTGAATCAGCTTGTTTTCCGCTCAACATAGCCTTCAGCTTAATGAGAGCTAGAATATTTACCAGAGACACGGCAAGACTATGAGGGTATTTCAGTTAAGTTGTCAGACACAACTTGTGCCTCTGCATGCTTTCAGAAGAAACAGAGGCCACATACCCATGGGAGACAGACTCATGCAAAACAGTGCCAGCAGCTGGCATTAAGGTACTTACTACAAGGGTGGAGCAGAGACGGTGACTTACAAAGTGAAAAAGCCTGAAGGAGGGATCGACTACTGTTCATGAGCACATCATCTACAGAGCAGGGACAAATCCTTTATTACTACAGCCTGACAATACCTTCTCAAATAAAAGCAGGTAGTTTTAAACCAGAACACACTGAAAATTTTCCGTCAGAAATGGATTGCCATTTCCCACATTTTTTCTCATCCTATGCATGAGAAAACCACCCTGTTGCCATCATGCATTTGTCTGTTTTGGCTTACTTTTCATTGCAACATAGAAGGCCAGCTGCACCTCCCTCCTGCATAGCATAGTTAAGCCCTGAGTGAAATGTCCAAAGCTCTGGCAGCTGAGTAGAGGGGAGAGGACAGTTCCTCAGTGCACAGACATAGACACAATCTCATTACTACTCACAGAGACCAGGATGAACTACCTGACCTAGCTGCTTGGACCAAGCTCTTGGGCTAGTCCCATATCAACACATGACTGCTCAAAGCTATTACAGCTGTGCCTAAGTTACACAGTAAACACCATTGCCAACTGCCAAACACTGTTCAATGCTCCATCCTTCCAAAACGCTGGCAAGGAAGGGACAAGGTAGGAGGTGCTGTTGGCACAAAACACCAGTAGGAAACTCAGCAGACCACCACCCGCTCTCCCAGCGGCACACCACAACTGCAGTACAGGCTACAGAACAATCTGTCTCCAAAGCATGGATAGGAAAGGGTTTCTACCATCTCCATAAGACAGGTGAAAATCCACCAGTGACTGTCCCAAGAGGTACAGAAGAAAGAATGAAGAGGACATGGGCCCAAGCCCAGATCACATTAGAACAGGTAATGGCATCTGCATTAAACTTAACAGGCTGTGACACCAACAGTCCCTTAGGTGCAGAGTCAAAGGAATTCTGTTCAACTTTAAGCACACACCACAAGGGTTTGCTGATCTGCCGTCCTCTACTTCTGTGACACACTTCCCTCTTTTTCTTCTGCTTTGTTTTGTCAAAGACTTCTCACCTAATCTGTTGGATACAAATCATTACAAATACATTAAGTGATGCAGAAAAATACAACACAGCTGCCTGCTGCATGCTGCAGTACTTACTCCTCCTCACAAGGGGACATGAAATCTTACAGTGAATTTGAGCGATCACAAATTTGCTGCACTGCTTAACAAACTTTTAAAATGGAAAAATAATGTCTGCACTCATTGTATGTCTGCCCATCAGCTTTCTCCATCTTGCCTTTCCAACAGCCTTTATATCAGTTAATTAGTTTCAAAGTTCACATTTCCACAACTTTTTGTGTGTTTTCACACTCAGTGTCATAGAATCACAGAATAGTTTGGGCTGTAAGGGGCCTTCAAAGATCATCTAGTCCAAGCTCCCTGCAGTAGGCAGGGACATCTTGCACTAGATAAGGTTCCTCAAAGTCCCATACAAGCTGACCTTGAACACTTCCAATGATGGAGGATTCATAGCTTTTCTGGGGGTCCATCTCATCTGGCTCACCATAACTCACATGTCCTGCCTCTTGCTCAGGACTAGTGGAAAGCTAAAGTCATATTGGAGGGAGTGACAAGCTGGAAGTATGGCAATGGCAGGGTCACAGAGACAGAGGACAAGCCTCCTCAAATGCAACTGTTTTTTTAAGTTGTGATCCATTTGAAAAGTGCAGTATTTGCATTTCATGCTTCGCATGATTTTCAAATTTAGCCCATACTCTCACTGCAGATGTGTGGATTGTCTTCTTAATATGAACCTCTGAACTCAGTGCAGGGGAAGGTCATGGAACAGGTGATCTTCAGTGCTATCATGAAGCACATACAAGAGAACCAGGTGATCAGACTCAGTCAACACTTCACAAAAGGCAGGTCTTGCCAAACCAACTCGATTGCCTTCCATAACAAAGTGACCCACCTACTGGACGAGGGAAGGGCTTTGGATGTATCTTCTTGGACTTCAGTAAGGCCTTCAACAGTTTCTCACATCATTCTGCTACGGAAACTGTCAGCCTCTGGCCTGGACACGTGAACGTTCTCCTGGGTGGAAAAGTGGTTGGATAGCTGGGCCCAGAGAGTGGTGGTAAATGGAGTTTACTCCAGCTGGAAGCCACTTACAAATGGAGTTACCCATGGCTCAGTGCTGGGTCCAGCTCTGTTCAGTGCTTCATCAATAACCCCGACAAAGGCACTGAGTGCACCCTTAGCAAGTTTGCAGATGACACTAAGCTGGGTGGAAGTGTCGATCTTCTGGAGGGCAAGGAGGCTCCAAAGAGATCTGAACAGGCTGGACCACTGGGCTGAGACCAATAGCATAAGGTTTAACAAGGCCAAATTCCAGGTCCTGCACTTGGGGGACAACAAGTCTATGCAGAGCTACAGACTAGGAGAAGTCTGGCAAGAAAGCTGCCTGGAGGAGAGGGACTTGGGAATGTTGGTCGACACCTGACTGAATATGAGCCAGCAGTGTGCTCAGGTGGCCAAGAAGGCAAATGGCATCTTGGCTTGTATCAGAAATGGCTTGACCAGCAGGTCCAGGGAGGTTATTCTCCCTCTGTACTCGGCACTGCTGAGACCATTCCTTGAATCCTGTGCTCATTTCTGGGCCCCTCACCACAAGAAGGATGTTGAGGTTCTGGAGTGAGTCCAGAGAAGAGCAACGAAGCTGATGAAGGGGCTGGAAAACCAAGTCTTGAGAGGAACAGCTGAGGGAACTGGGGTTGTTTAGCCTAGAGAAGAGGAGGTTGAGGGGTGACCTTATTGCTCTACAGCTACCTGAAGTGAGGTTGTGGAAAGGAAGATGTTGGCCTCTTCTCCCAGGACAGGACAACAGGGAATGGCCTCAAGATATGCCAGGGAAGGTTTCAGACTGGATATCAGAAAAAAAAATTCACAGAAAGGGTCCTTCACAGAAAGGCACTGGAACAAGTGTCCCAGGGAGGTGGTTGAATCACCATCCCTGTAGGCGTTTCAAAGATGAGTAGCCGAGGTGCTCAGGGACATGGTTTAGTGTTTGATAGGAATGGTTGGACTCAATGACCCAAGAGGTCTTTTTCAACCAGGTGATTCTATGATTCTGTGAAACTATGCGTCTAGAAATAAAGCAAATCAGACAATTTGTAAAAAATTACAAAGTTGTTGCAGAGCCATCTCTCTCCATTGACAAAGATAGTGGATTTTCTCCCTAGACTGTTGAGACAATAGCCCACCAATATTTCAGAGATTCCCTGGCACCTTCAGGAAGCTGGGGCCATCTGTTCTCTTTGACACCTCTCCTATGTCATCCTGAGCTTCCCTGCAGTCTCTGCTGGGCACTCAGGAGGAGGCTGTGGTAAGGATCTTCTGAAAAGATGACTGCTTTTGCCTGTGAAACCTTTGCTGACTAATGCTCTTCCAGTTTGTGTGCCTTCCCAACAATCAGCTGCTGTATCAGGGGACAGACAGCATGATGAGGCAGTAGATGAGCGAATCATAGAATCACCAGGTTGGAAAAGACCCACCAGATCATCAAGTCCAACCATTCCTATTAATCACTAAATTGTGTCCCTCAGGACCTCATCCACCCGTGCCTTAAACACCTTCAGGGAAGGTGAATCAACCACCTCCCTGGGCAGCCGGTTTCAATGCCCAATGACCCTTTCTGTGAAAAACTTCCTCCTAATGTCCAGCCTAAATCTCCCCTGGCGGAGCTTGAGGCCATTCCCTCTTGTCCTGTCCCCCGTCACTTGGGAGAAGAGTCCAGCTCCCTCCTCTCTACAACCTCCTTTCAGGTAGTTGTAGAGAGCAATAAGGTCTCCTCTCAGCCTCCTCTTCTCCAGGCTAAACAACCCCAGCTCTCTCAGCCATTCCTCATAAGGCCTGTTCTCCAGCCCCTTCACCAGCTTTGTTGCTCTTCTCTGGACTTGCTCCAGAGCCTCAACATCATTCTTGTGGTGAGGGGCCCAGAAATGAGCACAAGATTCAAGGAGCAGTCTCACCAGTGCCAAGTACAGAGGGAGAATCACCTCCCTGGACCTGCTGGTCACACCGTTTCTGATACAAGCCAGGATGCCATTGGCCTTCTTGGCCACCTGGGCACACTGCTGGCTCATATTCAGTCAGCTGTCAACCAACACTCCCAGGTCCTTCTCCTCCAGGCAGCTTTCTAGCCAGACTTCTCCTAGTCTGTAGCTCTGCATAGGGTTGTTGTGCCCCAAGTGCATGATGGTCAGGATACCCAAAGGCAATTGAACCCTGTTTTCACATGTGTTGGTGATATCTGCGTACAGGACAGACCTAAATAAAGCAGTCTACGCTGGCTCTGCAGCAGGCAGGCATGAGATGATGATGTGCAGGTGCAAAGCCATAACACTGACCTTCATTCAGATCCCCAAATGCAAAGTCCCGAGGAATGCGAGGCCTTCTTAACAAACCTTTGGGCGAGGAGCAGGAATAGGAGCGTGATCGAATTCCAGATACTGTGCATTCCTACAAGAAATTGTAGCAAATTAAAACTTGTACCATTGTGAAACACACCAATGACAGAAACAGTGACAGAACTTGAGATGGCTGACCACATGCATACATTTTCTTGGCTTCATTAAATTTTTAAGTTGAAGTAGTTCTTGACAATTTTACTTGAATTCTTGGGACGTCTGTCATACTTTCTCCATGATAAATCTTTATATTACAGGGAATAATTTGTAGGTGCAAGTTAGACTAAGAGACTAAAAGAAGGCTTACATTCTTTCCCAGCTTGGTGGCAACTGTCATCCAAACAGTGTTGTTGATCATTGCATTCAATGTCCAAGCTGTCTTCTTATCAAAGGAGCCATTAATCTCAGCACTTTTAACACCTGAAGCATATGTTATGTCACTGTTGCCCTGCCTTAGCAATTATTGCTGTTCGGGTTACCAAAGAGAAGAGTTAGCCACCTTCTCTTTTGTCTCTGTGTGTTTTATTTCTATTGTGTGTGAAAATATTTTCTGAACCCCAAATATATCAATGGTAAGGCTTGAAGGGAAATCCCCCAATTTTTCATATATCATTCCCATTTCAACACTGCCTACTCCTAAACCACTTACCTTATTCTTTTTAAAAGCAGCCTTAACAGAATTCAGTGTTTCTCCTGGACTCTTTCTCCCTTCATGTAATCATTTGCTGAAGGTCAGATAAAGCTCTACAATGGCAATAAGTCTGCCTAATAAAAACATAAAGAATCCCTACAAATAAAAAAGGTCTACATATGTATCTGAAGATCTCAGAAATAGCACTACGATCTAGCAAAATTTCATGTAGTCAAGATACTTCAGAAAACCATAATGAAGAGGAGAGATTTGCACTTGTCAATGCACAAAATTCAGCTGAATTTCCCTCAGTATAGCAATTTTTTTAAAAAAACAGGCAGCAGTTTGGTTTTATGCTTTACAAAGCTGTCACCCTTTCACACAACTACAGTTAGTTAAACATTTCCTCACTCCTTCATAGTTTGGTTCGAAAATGCTAAGTTACTGAATCTGGGATATTTCCTTTGAAATGCTTCTGATAAACAATGCTTTTTCAAAGCAGAAGTGAATCTCTGTTGGACTGTTCCCATGGTGGCTGTTGTGCCCAGACACAACTGAGGAGCTCCCACTCCAGATAGACTAGCACTGCCGTCTGGGAACTCATTTTTCTCCTTTAGATGCCAACGTTTCTCACATGTTTTCAGTCATTTACTTAAAAGGACTATAATGCCAACCAAGATAGTATAAAATACCTTGGGCTGCAGACTGAGAGATAAGTCTAATCCATCTCTGCTACAAGCCATCATCTCTGAAGAGCCAAGAGGAGCACAGTGAACATGGGACATATCTGGAATACATCCGCTTCCACCATCTACTTCAAGGTCATCGAGGCTTGAACTGAAGTAGACAATGAATTTTTTAACTCCTATGAAGTCTAGTAACAATCCATTTCAAACTTAATGCAACAAGCAAAGACAGTGCCACATTCTCTGCAGTCACCTAGTCAAGGTACTCAATCGCTCTGTACAGGACTCATCTGACCCATCTTTATGGATCTGCAGTACAGACATTTTCTTTGCAATCATACAGACTCCAACCACAATCAGACACCTCTGGAAGACAGTTTTCAGATCCATGTTCAGCATTTCACTTAAAACAAGATGTTTCATTCCACAAATATATCTGCCTGTCTATATAGATGACAAGGAAAACTGAGACAACTAGCTCAGATTTCAGTATTAGGATATGTGGGTATATATGGATATTTGGAGGGTGTCAGTATTTGAAAGATATGGTTTAGCTACTCATAGACATATTTTTCTACTTCTGTGGCTTGATGGAGGATGGAAGACAAAACTAACAGGAGAGATGAAGGAAGTTCTGAGATATTTTATGATACATTTCAAAAGATACAAACTTAAAAACATACAGGACTACAAACGGACTGAAAAATTTCTTGCTAAATCAATTCTTCCAACACCTAGAGACTACTTGATTGGCAAGGGGTCGTGAGCAGGAGAGTGCAGTAAGGTTTCTCAGCAGTACCAGGACTTTTCAGGATGAGTCCCATTAGCTGGAAGTGCAAGTTCATGGTCTCTTAATCAGAGTGACTGGAAGTAACAGTTGACTGCTTGCAATAACATTCCAGCATTACAAAATAAAAATTTAATTTTTTGTGGTATTTCCAAATCACCAGAGTTCCTTCCAAGACTAGTAGCACAACTCCTTTACATACCACTACAATTAACTTTGTGAAAGAAGATCACCAGAAGTGCAGTAACTATCAGTTACTGTCACATTTTGAAACTGGAAAAGCAATACATGTCTATGTCAGTAAACAAGCACACAAATCTCACTAGGGGTAATTTACCCAGGGAAATTTTTTTTCACATAAAAAGCTGGTTTACAGATCTGCTAAGTAACTTGCACATCATCTCAGATACCTGAGGACAGGACTGCTGGAATTACATACTCACAGTCTTATTTTATGCATAGTATTTTGACAACTTACAGTTAATATATTAACATCAATAACATGTCTGAAAATTCATATAAGCTCTTAAAGCTCATTCACAGGTATGTGACCTAGGTCTTCAAAACAGTGAGAATATCTAAAAATGTATAGGAGGAAAATATAGGAGGAAAATGTTTACAACATAGAGGCAGAAGAAAATTATTTACAGCAATCTACATGATATCCCTGTAGTTTGGGTGACAAGTTTGGGGAAGAACAACTCTTAATCTGACAATAAGATCTGTTTTATCTGTGTTAAAATATTCTTCCTAGAGGGTCTTTATAGTTGCATAAGAAACTCAAAAATAAGGTAGGAAAAATGTTATTGCCCATCTTAATCAAAACAAGACAAACACTACTGTTTCCTTACTGTTTTTAAATAGATCTGACACACTACCTCCAACCAGTCCAAACTCTATTGAAAGGTGGGAGACAGAATCAAATTACCTCCTGCATAAGAATGAACTGATTTCATGATTCTTCTATCCAAAGAAGCAATTAAGTCTTTTTATTAACAAAATTAACTATGTGTTAAAACCAAAAACTATAGTTTCATATTCACAGCTCTCTACACTCCTGAAGCCAACCAGTTCCCAGCATAACCTAAAGCCATCTGGAGGAAGGTCCTCAGGCAACTGGCTCTGTTGCCCTGTGCACCCACAAAGGAGTAGAAAACAGGCTGAATCTATCAGACATGCAAGCTGTACTATGCACTGTGTCTTTCTGAAGTAAAAAAATATATATACAATCAGAGTTAAGTTGGTCCTTCTACAGGCCAGTGCAAAGAACAGAAAGATTCCTAAGGAGTTCAGCAGATTTTTGACTGTTTTCTTAATGGAAAATATAATAGAGGAAATCTATGGCAAAATTCTGGTTTCTAACAAAAACACCACAATGGAAAACCTTACGGTGACTACCTGAATTATTTTGGGGTTTTTTTTTCAAATACATACAAGAAAAAAAAGGTATAAGACTATAAATTTGCTTTACAAGTTAATTTATTTACAGGACACCTTTAATTTCTTTAAAATGCCTTCATAATTATTTTATGAAAACAGATCATTAAGACAATTTAAATATCAGTGATTGAAAACAGTGATTTTACCTCAGTAGTAGTATTAATTACTCCAGATTCTGCCTCATCTTTTGAAACAAAAGATTATCATAAATAATCTTTATTTTGGCTATACCATCAAGTCAATTCCATACCTTCTTTTTTTCACATCAGCATAAAGTTGGCCCCGACCCTTAATAAATCCATGGGTCTTGAATGGAAGGCACGTATCTGCTCTATATGGATCAGACGGTGAAACAGTATGACGTAAACCTCCATATTTTTCATTTTTCACTGGCCTTTGATTCCCTTCATCTGGAACGTAGGTATATTGGTCATTTTCCTCAAGGGAAGGAGATGATGAGCTCTTAGCCATTGGGATTGAGTTGGTGAGATTTAGACATGTTTCACTGCTGACACCATCTCCATGAACGTAGTTAGTATTTAAATCTCCAGCCTGCAGAGAAAAATGAATGCTGGTAAGAGGCAGTAACAAGAGGCGTTGTCAGGGAATAAAGACCAGATTAGTTTGCCATTTTATTTACGATTATATATTTTGCTCCCCTCTCCCCCCCATATTTTGCAGCACAGGAACTGAAGGCAAGTTTAAAAAAAAAATCCTTGAGTCAAGCAAAAAAACATGCAAATACATTAGTACAGGAGACATATAGAGGAGAATCCAAACATCGTGCAATTTAATTTGGAAAAATCAGCCTACATGTCATGCATTTTTCATTTTCTGACACCGATTTCAGAAGCTTTGAGGTAAATTTACATGACCTAGAGCAGATGTTATTCATGGAAGGAAGGGAAAGGGATTTTTGGTTTTTTGCTATTAAGCAGTTCTGGGCATAAAGCACTCCTCCTCCTGCACAATGACAGGTATGGAGTTGGTAATTATGTACACTCAGATACAGGGATTAGGATTTACATCCTGTTAACAAATAATCATTTGTGCAACTAAAGTTGAATTATCCTGTTGGCTCTGCAGAAGTTACTAAAATACAGTTTATTGTTAGTCTTTTAGCTAGATGTACTGTCATCTGTTTAGATGCCAAATGATACAGAAACGACGCACAGTCAGTGAAAACACTCAGCCTCCAAAAAGCACCTGTATAAAAGCTAGAATAAAAGAAAGATCTCGAGAGTCTTCCAAGCCCTGGTCATTCAGTCTGTTGACTTCCTCCTCTTCAGTGCCACCTGAAGTGTGTTTTCATCCCCTCTGTAAACTTTCTCTTGGTAAAAGAGAAAGAACTGCTAGTATTGTTACAGCAGCCTATATCAGCATGCTGAGGAACTGTACGTGTAGCTCTGGAAATACTTCTGTTACAGATTAATTGTGCAAAGGTAAAAAGCATCTCACAGGCCTTAGACAGCTGCTCCTCCCTTCAAAGTAATTCCTGCTAGGCGGCATTTCCCCTCAACAGCAGAGGGACCTTCTCCAGCAGTTATCTGGCTCCTGCCGCATGATGCTCAAGGGAGGATTTAGCCCCAATCATCAATTCAACAAAGTTGAGTGTGGCTGCATTTTGAGCAAAGGTTAGTAATCCAAGCTGAAGGACCCTCCAGCAACATGCTCAAGTTCAACGTCTGCATATGTAACAATGCTTCACTTC
The DNA here is from genome assembly GCA_033558105.1 of Coccyzus lansbergi. Lineage (NCBI taxonomy): Eukaryota > Metazoa > Chordata > Aves > Cuculiformes > Coccyzidae > Coccyzus > Coccyzus lansbergi. The sequence continues at coordinate 742,029 of JAUMJK010001042.1, forward strand.
TGCAGCTCTGTCCTTCCAACCTAGACATTGTCAAAACCAAGTGTTCAAAGAATGACTGCACTTACAGTGCCCTGCCAGCTGCTCATTCCCAGGTCATTATTTCATGGATCTCTCCATAAACTTACATGCGTTTTGAACACACTGGCCTCTGACTGAAATTCCATCTCAGGTGTCACAATGAGGTGTATGTGCAGTGAATGCAGTGGTTTAAGTTTTTGAAAGAATTAAAAAAAAAAACAAAACACTGCACACTTAAAAATTCTCAGCCTTCTTCTAACATTATTATCTGATCATTTCTTACTCCTATATTCCAACTTCTAACTCAGTGAGAACCCACAGCAGGTTACAAATAAGTAAAACACTTCATAGGTACATGCAGAATTTGGCAGCTGTTTAACTACACACAATCGCTATACAAAAGAGTAGGACTAGTCCTGCCTGCCCAAATTATGATACCTGAGTGTGACCACAGCAGGGCAATTTCAGCCGCAACACAGTGACGTAAAACATAATTCGATGCTCATTTCCATTGCTCGTGACAAATACAGCATAAACATGAATACTTAGCCAATATCTCCTGTATCAGAATGTTCTGTGCCAATTGTAGGACATCAACTTCACCTTTTCAGCAATATCTCATTTTTGTTGAGCCTCTTAGCTTAGCTATAAATGTATAACTAACTTCTGAAATCAGCCAGCATTAGTAAAATCACCGCTTTTGTGAATGTACATAGAATTCAGAAAATCTGAAGTACATATGAGCAAGTAACGTGTGTTCATGTTTCGTAGAAAAAATAAATACCATTTAGTTCACAAACACAGAGAAAAGATAGCAAGAGCTGCCTTCAAGTTTCCCTGCAAATTAGGGAGAGTAATTCCTATAATCAATTGACTCTGTTAGAAAATAACTTAATAAATGGGTCACAAAATGCTGCTGAGAAGAGTTAAGGTATTACTGTTTTTATTTCAGAGATTTACTAACTGGCTACATATCACTGCTATCAGATCCAGAAGATCCTTCTATTGCACAAGTAAGATACTTCAGCAGATGATGACAAAAAAAATTCCAAAAGTTGAAACATAAGCTTACTTGGTCTACTACCATGCAGTTTGCATATACTTCATCATTTTCACTCAGCATGGCAGAGAGTCTGGTTGCAGCAAAGAAAGCAGGTGGAGCCTTGAGTTTCCTGAGAATATCAAGGGTAGAGTGTCTCTGCTCTGGAAAAAAGAAAGTATGGAAAATAAACCATGAAATCTGGGATGATATGCATATGATTCTGGCCTATACACTAATTATCTAACATTTGATATATTATATGAATACTGTTAAATTACTGTCAAATGATTACTCTCCTAAAGCATTCCACCTACTGGGAGCAACATAAAACTTAAACCAGTAAAACAGACCAGTGTTATTCAAAAGAAAAATTTAAAAAACTCCAACATTTTAAAGGAGATATAAATAAAAAAATACTGATAGTGCATTTATAGAGTGACATCAACCAGACACAATTTGACCTCTCAACAAGGCGTTCAGGATGAAAATTGCATCTGATATACCTTGATAACAAAAGAAGAAATTATGAGTTTCATCACAAGTCATTAACAGAAGTTCAGAGTTTAGCTTTCAATTGTGTGCTTATGACTCCAAAAACTATAAAAAGCTGCATAGGCTGACTATTTTTCAAGGCTTTAAGCAGCAGAAAACCTAACCAAATGCTACAGAAATATTCTCATTTTGTCCTCCAGGCACACTTCTCTTAAAGTTGCATCTCATTATGCTTCAATTCAGCATTTGATCCAGTAGTCAAGGCTTCATATTATCTTCTGATCATAAAGACAACAAAATTTGACACAGTGGAAACAAGTCTTGTTCCTGACTGTGAAAATAAGCTAAGAAAAAAAACCCCCACAGTTGTAAAGTATTTTCCTTTTCTTAAGATGTTGTAAGTCAAACATTGCCATTGGAAGTGAACTGAGGTACCTTAGCACAAGAATGATGTAATAAGGAAAGTTTCCATGCCCAGCAAAATACCTGAAACCCAAACTCTCAACCAACTTGATTCCAGCTTGTCTGTTATGGAAAATTATGCAAAAAAAAGTCCTTCATAATCTGTATAATCAGTTTATTTTTTGTAAAACTGAAAGGAAAAGATACAATGGAAGACTTCTCCCAAGCTGTATTCCTACAGCAATGGAACTGGTTTTGGAAGATTATAGAACTGGAGAATGGTCTGAGTTGGAAGAGATATTTGAAGATCACCCAGTTCAATCTCCTAGCCATAGGAAGAAACATCTTCCACTGGATCATATTGCTTAACAGCCCATCTAAGATGCTTAAGGGCATCAGATATTGCAAGAAAAGTTATAACTAAGAAATGGCATTAGATTAGAAATACACTTGTCAAGGGCATTTGTTCTTTTTAAAATAAAAGGTCCCAAACCACTGCCAAAACTGCAATGCTACATTTTTTAATTTTTAGATGCTGTCTCATAAAGCCCAAGAACAGCAAGTTCTTCTACCAAGATCCCAAAGCCATTACTTATAAATAGTACAAAGCATTATTTTCTACGGCAGTTCATCAGAATTTGGCAGCTAAAATCATATGGAAATGTGATTTGCAAAACAGTTAATACTTTCTGGTAGCCTTGCTTTCCAAGGACTGGTCTTAAACCAACAATCAGGAAGACAAAAAGTTTCTGGTTGTCCATAGCTTCTTGTATGCTTATGAGCTTTTCCACCTCTAGCATATTAACCCACTGAGTACAGCTGGCAAGGGCAGTATTCAGCTACAGGGCTAAGCTGCAAAGGTCCAATGCACACCTCTGAAAAATAGCACAGGCATTAGAACCTCCCAGATCACAGTGTAAACTCAAGCCCATGGGGATAGTTTCTTGACTTCAGCAACAGTCCCCACGGCTTAAGTCTTACACTCAGTTAATGGACTGTGCTATGAATTACTCCAGAAACAAAATAAATCCTCCCATTACATCACATTTTCACGTATGTATAGTGATTTCTAATACATTCTATGTGATTTTAAAATTCTGTAAGGGACTAACAGCCTAAATAACAACTTCTGAAGGAAGCTGCCACAAATACGACAAAATGTAATAGAAATGCTACTTGCAGTACTTTCCATTGGTAAACCGTTATTGATTATCACTGCCAAATGCCATATGTTTTTGTGGAAATGTTGCAGTCAGTCTGTTGTTAGAAGTGAGATCCCTAAATAAATATTTCTTAAAGTTTTAAATGAACACACAAAAGAAACCAGGTTATTTTGGGCTTCATGTTGCAGCATGACCCACACTGTACCTCTTTCCTCCCACTTCCCCTCTGCAATTACAAATATGTGAAGGGGCAACTACATCACACAAAATTTGTAACAAGAAGTATTTCAAGACTTTGCTGAATGCAGGGGAGAGCATTATTAATTACACATTGACCAGGCTAGTAACTTATTTCCACTGGAAAGGCTCGCATAGTTTAAAAAGTGTCAAAACCATCACAAACATCCATATCATACTGAATTCCTACAGCCCCACTAATTGCCTCCAGCTTGCCTCACAAGCTACAAGTCATCTCAGTTTTACAGAGACATAAGGAGATCTTCCACCAGGTTAAAATGGCAGCAGATCCCCATGGGCTTGAGTCTACATTGCACTGGGTACGAGTAGTAATAAGCAGCAAGGCTGTCCTTGCCTGAAATAAGTTGAGTATTAACAAAATGCATTTTCAAACAAAATGCCTCAAAAAATCTGCCCTATCCATTGAAAATTATTATTTGCATTGCCAATGCAAAATTTCGGCACAGGATAGGGACAGACGGGTAAGACTGTCAGGGCAAACTGGCACCTTTTCTGACAGTGAAAGTGTCCCAAAGAATTCTAGCTCTGAAAGCTGTCGGTAATGGACTTCAAGTTGCTTACTAAGGCAAAAATGACCTGAGTACAACACAGCAGAATTGGCTCTGGTACCAAAACATCTTGGCAAGCACAGCACACCAAGCTGATCCTCCTGACACAGCTGACTACTCTCTGGCTGTATACTGTGCCATGGCCACAGAAAAAGAATAAAATAAGGGCATGTCTCCTTTAACAGAGCCTGTGGCTTTCTGCCATCTGCCTGGTAAACAGATCAGTAAGACGTATGTGTTATTTAGATGTAGGTGAACAAAAGCCACAGTGCTGGGCAGGATAATCTCCAAACATGGATAAAATAAAAAACTTTGACCAAGGAACTGGGCACAAAATGTCTACATCTCCTGCCATACTGTCATCAAAGTTATACAGAAAAGGATGCAGTTTCTTCCAGCACAAAAGCTTACAAAAATACTTAAACTTTAAAAAAAAACCAGAACATCACCATAGCAGTAATTCAATGCTTTTGTCAAGGAAGGTTGGACCAGATGACCCCTGCAGTACCTTCCAACCAGGTATTCTGTGATTCTGTGACTTGTGTTGGCATATGAAAATGTACAGCCTTCAATGACCTGTGTTGAAAAATGGTCAGAATGTAATACTAACTTTTTTTCCAGCGAAATAAAAACTTAATCATTCTATGAGAGAGACCACAGCAAAAGAGAAGTTAAGTATATCAAGGTGACCAAGTTGAGAAACAGGAAAGAAATTACAAATTCCATTCTCTAGAAATAATAAATAGTTTCAGACAGCTCATCACATTTACCCCCAGCAATCTGAGCAGGGGTTAATGTGTAACTAAAAGTAAGAGAGCTATGAAGTCAGGGAAAAAATGCAGAGAGTAACTGCATGGGTCACACAGGACAGCAGAAATACTGTTCTAAATCCAGAAGTTGTCATCAAAATTTGTTTAATTAAGTCCACATTTTCCTCATAAGGGGCTGATCAAAGTGGTGTGCTCACCTATAGATGTGGACTATTCAATCCATTTTGGTGGGGTATCTGCATCCATAGTTGAGGTGTCTTACTGCTTCATTCAGACAGTGCAACTACTTATAACAGCAAAAATAAGCAAGTACATAAGAACGGCACTACAGAGGTTAGAGTGAGATAGCCTTTCCCATGCTGTTGTCATAAAGCCAGACATTTAACTGGCACTATGTTTCCTATATACTACATGGAGAGCAACAGGGATCTGGGTGTTAGAAATCATATTCAAGGTATAAAAGATGTGCTCCTAAAGCAATCACTACAAATCAAGGACAAAGGCATCAGTTATTCACTGCTTTGGATCTCTGTTACCTGGACTGCAAGAAAATGACACCTTCCAACATGAGATTCACAGCCCTAAATGCCCTCCCTGAAGCAGCCACCTTAGTTACTATATAAATTAATATACAATGGAAATAAGTAGGTGTCTCATTTTGTACCATAGCACAACAGATAAAGCACCTTCCCAAGATATGGGATGCTTGGTATCAATTCCCACCTCTGCCCGAAGTGAACTCAGCACGTAACTCCTACCTTCCCGCACAGCCTAGGACACTTGTTAAGAGACAGACACTTTCAGAACCCCTGAGCGTTAAAGCCTCCAGAAAAGCTCAGTTACTGCCTCTGAACAACGAAGACTGTACGGTGCAAGGGTTAGGAATACCTCCAAGGGGAAGGAAGAAGAGACCTAACTTAAAGTCATTTCACATTAAGCAACAAAATAAATGCCATTAGGGGTCTTGCAGCAAGAAACAAAACTTTTACCATCCTCTTCAGCCCAAACATTAAGACACAGTCATGTTCACATTCTCTGTTGAGCCTAGTTAACCTCTAACTATGCCCTGTACACACAGCCTCAACAGGAGGGAGACAGCCTGCAATGCATGGCCTCGAAGGTATGCAGGTTGCACTTGGCTCCCACTGGCCCACAAGAGTTCAGGGGGAGGACAGAGGCTTCACCACCCAGTCCAAGAGGTCCTTGAGCAGGGACAAAAGCTGACCTTATGGTAAGCAGGGAACTTAAAATCTGAAAACACCGATGTGTATCATGCAAAGTGGGGTCTGAGAATTTCTACCTTGGAGTCTCCCACCAGAAGTCTACCGCAGCTATCTTGTCTCACACGGGGAGCAACTTCAGATCAGGAAACCAACAGCCTGCTGGTTCATGGGGCAAGGAAGGACGCTTGACACTGCCCAGATCAGCTGGATCATCCAACACGGGTACACGATGACTTTATGAGAAAAGGGTAGGAAGAATGAATCCTGCACCACTTTCCATCAGTCACCAAGTCTTTCAATAACTGAGATCTGAAATCCTGCACGATAGAAATAAAACTGCTAGGTGTGTGCCCCACACCTGCATGCCAAGAATAACTTGCCATGCTCAGGTACTACCAGAAAAAAGTATAAATCATGAGCACAGATCATGAGCCTGCTGGCCCCTACCACAGGCACTTCTCACATCCCATGAATAACCAGAATTGCAATTCCCCAATCACAAGCGAACTTTTAGACTTTATTACTAAAACATAAGTGCACCCAGAGCACCTTGCTCTAACCATCCTACATAATTGGCCATCTAGGCATACAATACAATACTCACATACTGTTAATAGCAATGGGAAACAAAATGCAGTACGACAATATGCAGGCACCAGGTGTGAATACAGTATGTATACAGTACTTTACAACAGGTGAAGTATTTTTTAAAAAAACAGAAAAACTATATAAAGGTAAATAATATAAGTGCCACAAAGGATGGATGTACAGCTACAGCATTAGCATTTACAGATAAAAGCAGTCCCCATGAGAAACAGAAAAATGTACGCCACACACCCTTCAAGCCATTTCTTCTTTGCAAATTGTATGTACATGCATCCGTACACATTACAGAAACACCTTTGCACTTAGGAAATAATGGCTTTTCCCCATGAATAAAAGTAAAAACCTCAGAAAGTGCTCTGCACATTAAAATGTGTGTTCTGTACACATTTTTCAGTCTAAAACTAGGTCAAAGTCTCAGTCTATGTAAACAACATTATTCTCCCAGGTCACTAACTTTAAAGACACTGGTGGATCTTCTCTTTTTTTTCTGAAATGCAAAAAAAAAAAAAAAAAAGGCAGTTTTATGGAAGGAAGTACAAATTACATTTTTTGCCATTCTTTCTCATTTCTTGGCTTCTAAATGCAGTAAAAACTGATTAAAGCTTTTAAAGATAATTCTTCCTAACAGAAACTTGCTAGACAGAGCTTTTCAACTTCCTTAAAACTCCCTTTATCATACTGACAACATTTAAAATGCTTACCTCCCATAGACTTCTCCATAAAGGAGGACAACCTCTAACTGTGCAAAGACAGTAACTGACCCTGCTACCAAAGAAAGTAAGTGACCCTTTTGTTTTCTTTTACAGAAAGCAAAAGATTTCCCTCTTAACTATGGTAAGATCTTTGTACGTAACTTTTAAAAATTACTGTTAGTTGTTGAGGCATATTTAAATTACCAAATTTCCCTAAATGAAAACAATTGTAACTAGCAGCGCTTTCTGTAACCACTGTTGTGCCATTCTGTAAGCTCCCAGGGTGTCAGAACTGCTCGGTGAAAACTAGACGTGCAACAAGAAGAAAAAAGCTCTGAGAGAGTAAAGAAATAAAAACGATTTTAAAGAACAGTACATAATTTGGAGAAAATGCTTTCTTCTTAGTTAACAAATTCTAACACTGTTACCTACAAAAGCATAATGAACAGTGAGGTAGCTTCTTGATAGAAAGGAAGAAAATCGACCTCATGCAAGCTGTGTATAGACACCTGCACACAACCAGACAATGAAAAAGAGACAGAGCTACTAAGCAAGAGTCATTTAAAAGAAAACAGTTTTTTCTACCTGGTTTGGGTGCCCTTCTTCGAATCCTCATTTTAGGTAAGGAAGGCCAAGAGTAATTAAAAGGTGAATCAGAGTCTGAGTCCATTTTTGAGCTAAGGAAACAGAGAGCAGATTCCCCAAGTTGCAATTTGTTGTTCTCAATAGCAAGTCAAGTCTACGAGTATGGACAAAGAAGGATCAAATTGCCCTCTAAACACAGGGGAGGGAGAAGCTGTAAATGTTTGCTCTCTTCAGGCGTCCAGGCATGTAGACAGATCAGGCTGCAAATATTAAGGCAGAAGCAAGGAGGTTAAAGTATGAGAGCTTCGAGAGGAGCTGTTGCATCGTGGTCCAGAGCTATTTGAAAGGTCACTGTGCACCAATGAATCATTAACTCACCTTTCCATTTCGATGTAAAAGAAAACAATAGGAGTAAAGAATGGGAAAATACATCTCAAATATAAACAAACTATTGCAAACATTTTCAAAGCTTTTTATCTTTGTTAAAAGTGGGTTTTACGAGGAGTCTCAACTTAAGAACAAGCAAAATGCTGGAATTAAAGAAGTCAATGACTAACAGTAAGCTAAGAGCACTAAAGATTAACAGTAAGCTAAGAGAACTAACCAATCTTCTAGGTCCTATATTACCACTGAGCAATACCATCCCTTTCAGCATTTACATCTTTGGCAGACCTCAGGATGTTACAGCTGGAAAAGAAGTGATAACACAGTCAAAAGTCTGTCACTCTCATCTTTTGAGTGAGTTTATAGCTTAAAGTGTTACAAAGAAAGATTGTGCTGTCATTAGAGGAGCTCTATTTCCAATAATCTTTAGTCTGAATATTATTTTCTCCTTCAGTCACCAAATTAGACAGTGAATCATAAAGATTTTGTGGAGCTGGCACCTTTACAGCTCTGGTCTAACCTCACAGCAATGCATAATACAGCTAGTGACTAATTTACAACAAATCCTCCATTCTTATACAGTCTCCCTGAACAACTTGTAGGCAATTAGTATTCAGTAGGAACTCATTATCCCTTCCCCCCACATCTTTACACTACACAAACTACATTTTTTTTAAACAGGCTCAAATGTGGCTATACAAGAGCTAATACAAAAATAACATGTCCACTGTTTCTTAACCAACTCCACCAAATATTTCTTTTAGTTACCCCACAATGTATGTGGTTTTGTATTCCACATAAAGGAGAAGAGGGAATGTGGATCAGCTTAAATGTCAGTTTTTGGAAGATGATGACATTTGAGCTTGTTAACATTCCTTACTTCACTTCAATTATTTTTCAGGCTGCTGAGGTCTGCAGCGCTACTTCTGTATTATGTTTCAAGTGATTCTTCATTCCACATTTCAGTCAGAGATAACAACGTATTTGTTTAAAGAAAATAATGCAATTCAAATGCAAATTTAATTCAAAACCCATTAGAAAAATATCTATCAGGTTTTCAGGGGTAAATAATTGTTGTACAAGCGCTTCATAAATGACAAAAAACAAAGTTGAAACACATCATTGTTCTGCCCTTCCCTTAACTGAAGTTCTGCCAGCTTTGTTAGGTCTGAAAAGAATAATTCAACCCAGATGCTGGAAACCTTAGACTTTCACTTTAAATATTAGACACTCCCATAGACTTTTTTTGATTTATATATATAATTAACAGCTCCAGGGAATTGCAACAGACAATGGAAGACTGAAAACACAGAGAGGATATAAATTCATGCTTTAAGCATCCACTTCAAAATATCCCCACTCCCTGCAATGTCAGGTTCAAATTGCATTGGTAAGTCCCCTGGGTACGCAGGAATGCAGGCACTGACATAACCCTCCCCACCTGCATGCCATTCAGGATACTTACCTACCTCTGACAATGGCAGTGGTTCAAGAGCAAAGGAAAGGACAGAGCATATTTGTTGAATTACTTGTTTGCTTAGGAAATGTCTTCCCCGATTGCTCCAACACAAAAGATTTCCCTTCTACACAGTAATTTTCCCTACCCAAGTGTGCTCTCTTGATCAACAGATGTATTTAATGCCAGCCCAAATAAAAGTCTGAATTTCAGACATATACAAAAGGCAGTACTAAATGGTGTAGGGCAGTTTAAAGAGAGCTGTACATTTTAAACTGGTTTTAAAATTTCTTACCAGTCAATTTTAGCAGTTATTCCTTTGTTATACTTTAGCACAGAATCGTTTAGGTTGGAATAGACTTTAAAGATCATAAACTCCATCAATAAATCTAAAATTTTGCTTATTTCTTTGATATCTCCATTTGTGTATCTTTTCTCTAAACTGATCAATGCTGGCTTTATTCATCTTATATTCAATAGAAATACACTTATTCACTCCCATTGTTCTTCCCAGACTTCTATTTAGTCCTGGCAGGTGTAACTAGAACTGAACAAGACAATCCCAATGCGGAAATGCAGCCCTTGTATTTAACGGCATTAAAATATTTTACATGCCAAGACATTTACTTTCCTGAATGACCTCTATAAGCTGAATAAATGTTTTCATTGACTGCTCAATTACTGCCTGCTTTCTCCCTTAAAACTTGTGATGTTAATTGATAACCTTCTAATATAAATGAATAGTTGAAGATAATTAAATAATTTTCCAACAGCAGCCCTATTATGTAATATTCAGAGAATACAGCTATTAAATTTCTGCTGTGATGAAAACCAGATAATTTACTCTTGCCACTTATCCTCTAGTTTTTGGCCAAGCTCTTATGTTTTTCAACCACCTAGTAAAATCTCCCCTGAAAGGATCTTGCACAAAATTTGTCAATGGCAATTTGAAAGTGCAGATAAATTATCAACCTTAACCTCTATTTCTGAAAGGTTAATTGAATATCACTCCTTTTACATGCCTTGAAGGATTAGTTTTTTCCAGTTTGCAGAACTTCTTTACGCATCCATGATAGACTGCATGCTGCTTTTTGCCATGACAAACAGCTTTGCCTTATGTTTTTCAGCTAAAAATATTGTTCCCCATTCTTGCACTTTGTGGGATGATCCAACCCACTTTTCACCTGCCACTCTTTGTCTTTAAAGCAGCAATAGTTCGTTGGTGGCATTTGCATGCAGCTGGCACATAGATCTGGCAGTTTATGAGATAAAATGTGCTTTCCAGCTGGAAAATATTAACCTTGCTTTCCACTGAAAAAATGTTTTCAATTATGCAAACTAAGGCATAGATGTGAAGATAAAGAACAAATAAAAGTTTTGTGTGCATTACCTGAGGCCAACGCTTTTGATAAATAATGTAATGTCTTAAATTCTTTCACCAGTGTTTGCCAAAACACATCCACAGGATGTAAATGTTTTTCAGACATTACAGTCTATAGCCTGACTGCTCCCTTGGCTTATGACAAGACAGAAGGAAGCAAAGGAATGTCACCAGTATTTGCAATCCCTGTGGAACAGCTCTTCTACCTCCCCAGCACACTCAGTGGACAATCCCAGCGGATCAAGCAGGTGGGCTCTCTCTTCTAAACACTGATAAACTAGCTCTAAAGCTGGTAGCTCTCTCTCTGGCCGATCAGGAGACAATCCCTCTAGGCCCAGTGTCCCCTTTGCTGATGGGGAACAGATGTACGCAAGATGGAAAGTGGGGCTACAGACCCCAGAAACAAGGTTGGCGAGGGTCACTGTCGGACACCTGTGATAAAAGCTGCTTCAACAATGACTCTGCCAAAAATGCCCTGCATTGTTTGCTCTGGGCAGAGGCTCCTCTGACACCAGGGATGAAGTTGACAACCCCCACACCTGGTTCTGCCTCAGGACCAGCGGAGCCTGCAGTTGTCTCCCAGAGCTTCAGAGAAGGCTCTGACAAAGAAGGATGTTATAGAAAGAGCTAGATGCACTTCTCCACATGCCTCTGTGACCCACAGAAACACGTGGTTTTCCTACTTTCTTCACTCCATTATTTCTATTAATTACTGCACATCTTCCTACAGAGAAGATCAGCCAATGTACCTGGACAAAATAACCACAATACCCTACCTTAGACTTAACAACTGTTTTAAAAACACAGCAAACATGAATTAAAGGTGACTAAAAGCAAAATGCTAACAGTCAAATCTCACAGAACTCACCCTCCAGCTGTCATTCTTCTTCCACTGTCCCACAACAAGGTGATGACTATGAAGACTGCTATCAGGAACAGCCTCACAGTTCTCATCTGATAGACATCTTGTCAGACACTTTTTTCACTACCTCTTTTCACTACCAAATACCTGTGTCTTTCTTATGCAAGTTTATACTGAATTAGTCAGAAAAACTTTGCCACATCACTGTTATCCCCTTCTCCCTTTCCCAAATCACTGCTGAATTGAAAAACACAGAACCAAGCCCAGATCCTTAAGATCTTTGTAGACAATCTCTCCTACTTGTTTTTATGATTTTCATAAATGCTAACTGCCTAATAGGTGACTCATGTCCAGTTTAGGGAACTGCTGGGTTTACTTCCTTATTTTGTGAACACAGATCTACTGAGGCAGTTTGGGATTTCATCTGTTTGGTAATGGATCCCAAAGGTGCAATACACTGCCCAGTGTATTACAGCATTAGGTGCATCTTATCTCTCTCATTAGAACCCTGTGGAAAGCTTCTTGTTTCACATCACCCATAGAGGAAGAGGGCTGAAAAGGACAAGGAGCAAGGCGAGTAAAGGCAGAACAGGTAGTATCTTGCATTATACAATTCCATTTCAAACATGCCTACTTTCTAGTGTTTCAATCCCAATGAGGCCAGAGGTTTCAACAACATAAAAGATAATTAGTGTTTAGTGCCACTGAGCCTCTTCCTCATATCAGTTTAAAGATTTTGCTCTCCAAAAAAAGGTAAAGTCCTGGGTGAATTCAGGTATCAAATCTGGTCATATTCTGATATAAGCTTAAATGGCCCTGACCCCTGTCCTCTTAATCACCCTTGTGCCTCCCCTTATGTGGGTGTTCATCATCATTCCAGTTCAACAACTGATGATGAAACCCACCACACTAGATACGTACCTCCTACAGATGCTGTGCAGACAGACACAAGAAATATTAATGAAAAATACAAAATTATGATACAGTACAATAAATTTGGGTTGATTTTTCATGGACTTACTTGTGCAGTTTCTTGCATACTAGCTTGGAAATTAATAAAGAACAGTTGCTGCCTTCACAGACACCATGCTGAGAGCAACTGGCCGCCCCACTCATCTCCAAAAATGCAGTTCTACACAGACCTCCACGTGTAAACTCCACAGTCAGGTCAGGCTTTAGGAGACGCAGAGTCAATCTGTGTTCACCACTTTCTGATCTGCTTTAAGCTAGACTGCTGGTTCAAGTGTTTTTATGCTCCACTGCATTTATTTCCACATGGATGTATCCTTTTACAATCCCCAGATAGGCACACAGACCATAATGCTGCTGTAAACCATCCAGACTGAGAAGATCGTGAGATCTGAATTTATACCTAACTTACTACTGTTACCCTGCAGGTATATTTCTAATTACAGTGTCAATTATGAAATTAGTTTTAAGGTTGTTGCTCTAATGATTTCTCCGAAAGCAGAGTGGCAGCTACAGTTAGAACAGCTACAATAACACTTTCATGCAAAAAATATCATGTTTGTGATAAATGGATCATGTGTTATCCTACAAAGAGTTATTAGCAATACTTTCCTCTTTTGAAACACAACTGTTTGTCAGTGGTGGGTACTTAAATCTTGTTTCTTTGACAAATTAAAAGAAACAGCTTTGCATAAACTACAGTTGTACTGCAAAATCTTTGGAGAACACACTGAAGACTGGGATCATGAAGGGCTCAGAGCTTTTAAGAAACTCAGATAAAAACAGCACTAATACCCAACCCTGACTCAGTGTCGCTCCAAAGAGTCAGTATTGGGCATACTCATTTCATTACCTCAGGCTTCGTCCCAACCTCTTCATGTTGTTCAGTTCACTGTCCTGCTATTAGGATTTCACAGTGTTCCTCTGGCTCAGAAATCTCTGATGTCTAGTTCATGACTGATTGCAGATACTTTTTTTTTCCACCTTTTTTTTACCAGCACCATTCATCTGATGTGATTTAGAATAACAAGCTCATTAATACTACTTTCACATGGCAGTGGTCAGTATGCCCTGACTCTTGAAACAACTACTAAGCACTTCCAACAAAGTACATAAAGAGATAATTTGCCTAAATGCTCTCCTTGCACAGTATCTATTGACATCAAAAGATTAGCTGGGATATGTTGTAGAAATGTGGATGGAAAGCTTCTTGATGTTTGTCCTGTACCCTGATGAAAAACTCCCTTGACTTTATTTGCAAAGTTTGAGAATTATGGGCAAGAGTAAATAAAAATTTCTTCCTGATTTCACCTCCTTGGAGCCCTGTGCAAGCCCCAGCAACATGGAGAAAGCACATGAAAGCAAACTCAAGTTTGAACTGGACCTCACTCATGCTGAAGTTTTGCCAGTGACTTGGTTGTCAAGTCTACACTTACACTGGCAGCCTGCACAGTCAAGAAGTTCACCAAAGACCTGTCGTGTTAAAAATCCAATTTTCCATGTTTCAGGGAAGACTTCAAGGGAAGATCTGCCTCTCAAGGAAGAAGAAATCTCAGAAATGTGTTCATATGTCCACTTTCAAAACTATAACTGTTTTCTTCACAATGTATTTCTGGAATATATTTCACATTTGAAGAGTAAGTTGACATTAGATATATCCCAGATTATTTATTTTTGTTAGCATAAAATGAGACCGGGAATAGGAGCTTATTTAAACATCGGGGCAAAAAGTGCCTCTTCTTGAAGGATTATTTTCTTAAGCAAATTTAGCTTGGATTTTAGGCAGAAGAGGAGGACAAGTTCTGGGAAGCTAGACAGCACGTCTGTAACATGCTCATTATTCTTTCTGTCTTCCTTTTGAGGTTAACTTGAATTATAATGTCTCAGAAAATCAAGAGTGGAGGAAACTCCAAGAAGCAAGAACAAGCTTGTTCTAGTGCCCAATGCTGCTTCTTCCAGATTTCCCCACAATTTTTTAATTAAACTCAGTTCAGACTTACATCCCAGGAAGATTTTACTTCCCCCATTTTTTGTAGTTCTCAACTATTCTGCAGCCTTCACTATTTAGTTGTTTATAGACACTCTAAACAAAGGGAAATACATTTTATCTACTGAAATAAACTACTGCTGTGTTTAAAAGTTGTTTAAAGATCACTTCTGCCAGGACTCTAAGCCTTTCTTCTGCAGGCTTCAAGGAACTATGGAAAGGTTTTGCAAAAGCAGAAGCAGTAACAAAGATCTCTGAAAGCTGCAACAAAATGGGGTAAAGTGTTAAGTGCTACAGTTGTTAGCTGCAGCAATAAATCTACAGTTTTCTACAACTATTATTTTTCTCTACAATTTTCATAAAATTTACTTTTCAACAAAACCCATGTTTTTTTAAAAAAGCCTCCTTTAGTACAAACTGACCTTCCAGAAGCTCTTCAGCACTACTAGTCTATACATTTGCACATCTCAAATCATCCAAGCATTTCAGTGCCTCCTCATCTTACTCTCTACAGTCTTCCTCATTTCAGATGAACAACTGAGACACAGGGAAAAGGTGAGTGACATACCCAAGGCACTGTTGTGAAATCCATTAAAGAACAGAAACCAAAGCAAAGGTCTGTGGTGCCTGGACTAAAGATGCTATGGTTGGATCATCCAGCCTCTCTCAAGGAGAACATAAGTGAAAGACAGACTTGGAAAAAAGAAAAAAAAACTACTACAATCAAAAAAGATCTGTGCACCCTTAACTACTCCTGTAACTGTCTGATACTTAACATGTAACTTTTGCTTTTGTCTATCAATAACCATAAAAGTATTTCCTTTCATTCCAGTGTCAAAAGAGGCACATTTGACTCAAAGCACTTCCAAAAGCAAACATTCTGCCCACCGAAACTAAAAAATGCAATGAAATGCTAAAAAAGGAGCAGAAGATCTGACCTCAAATCAGCAGAAAAACTAACCATTTCACAGACCTAACCAAAGCTGCATCAGGGCAGGACTCCCCATAACAGGACTTATATTTTTTTCTAATCTTACCAACCAGAGTAAGGAAATGTAATTAGTAAAAGAACAAAACAGTAACATTAAAACCAGATTTTTCTGCAGATTACAGTACAATCCTACTGGTTTACTCAGAGATGATGATGATCATGTTCTGTTCCTTAAACTGATCTGTGGTTTGACTGGGATTTCTGTGGAAATATGAAAATCAAAGACTCTACTAAAACTGTTTTGTAGCTGCCTGGTCACGTATAGCAAGCTGCCAAAAATTTGGTGTCAGTATTTTTATCTCTTGAAGTGCAAAACGTGGCTTGCAGAACTTTTTCACCACCAGCAGAGCAAAGAGAATAGATTAGACAGACATCACTAGGTCACCGGTCCTGTAACTAGGAGAGCAGGGAAAATATTTTGGAAAATTAACATCATCCTGCCATTCCTGAAGTTTAGGGATGAAAAAAAAGGTAATATTTCCTTGAAAGAAAAACCTGGGGTTAGAATTTCCTTATTGGGAAAAAAAGGAACTTTCACAGATTTACAGATGTGAATATCCTCTTCCCAAATTAGCTATGGAAAACAGGAAGGAATTATAGCTGTTTAAAAACATATGCCCTGCTAAACCCATCCCATGCCCAACAGTAACACCATTCAGCTGTCAGCTTCTAAATTCTCTCCCAAAACCTACAGGGTTGCTGACTCTGAGTATGACAATGCCTGGCATTAATACATATGCTTAATATTGAAAGAAAAAGATATATTCTTTTTTTTGTTGCTTTCCATTTTGTTTCTTTCATTCATTCTTCCCAATTGAATATAGTTTTTGTCCTTTCATCTTTCCAAAGTGTTTTCTTTAAATGAAAAAACCAGCATTTTTGGGGTTACCTTGTAAACACAGAACAGATCTCTAATGATTTCCAGGGCAGACGGGAGGGGGACCATTGAGGGAATCAGGAGCAAGATTGCCAGCTATGACTAATGCTAAACTCAGGGTTCTCCATAAACCCTCTGCTCAGCCTTGTCTGGCATCCTATTGTGCCCCACAGTCTACTATTCCTTTAATTCTTGAATAAGGCCAATGTAAAAAACCATGATCTGTAGTTCACACAACTTCTTATTGGGCCCATCCTTATCCTGGCAGTCACGGTGAGGGGCAATCCACAGACTCTCTAGCAATCTTGGAGGATAAGCAGCCTTTCAGACAGCAGAAGCTAAGAGGAACAATTCTCAAAATCAAGCTGCAAGACTCAAACTGTGCCTAAGGAACCCAAGTCCCAAACAAAAGACAAAGAAAACAAGGAGCAAGGAGAGTTGGTATACTTGTTTCATCCTACTGACTCTTACAAGGGCGCTGTAAAGATACTTTGCTGGGTGTGGGGAAAGACAGAGCAGTCTGGGGAAGAAAACAGAGCAGGTACAGAAGAGCCCGTTGAGGAGCTACAACTTCTGTAAACATCCCTCCCAACCCAAACATTCTATGATTAGACTGATCTTCAGTAAAGATTTCTAAAAGCAAGAACTACATATTAAAAAAGAACCGAGAAGCAGGAGAATTTGTACTCAAAGAGCACTCACATTCTTGCTCCTAGAAGTCTTCTTTGATTTAACCATTCAACTTGCTAGTGAGATTCCAGAGTTTGCTCATCTCTATTCATTCTGCTCCATTCAACCCCCTTTAGCTGTTTTCCCTCTTCCTCTCCGACTGACAACCATTTCCATTTCTCTCCTAATCACCCACTGTGTGCTTTTCCAGCCAAAAACATTGCCATTTAAACACACTGCCAAGCAAATAATTTTTTAAAACGTAGTTTCAAAACAATCCAGGGTGACAAAACTACAACACTTAGCAACATGGATGCTATGAGTCAGGGTAGAATATAAAATGATTTTTACATTAAAATAAATTATCAACACCAGATGAAGTCAACTTATAAATTTCTGGTTGTCATTAAACTATTTCCAACCTTCTTCAATCCCTTTCCACTTCCCCCTTTTATTGCACTTCCCAGCCTTGCACTTCAGCCCCATCATACTTCACACATTATGCTGACTGGAAGCCACTCAGGAACTTCTAGGGTCAATAGCAAAATTCCACTGGATGTCTATAAGTGTTTCATCCAACTTTAGTGTGCAATGGGAAGATGGGCAAGGAGAGCCTACAGTGCAGCTGGCAGTAAGTCTGTGTTCCAGTTTTTAAAACCAATTTCTCACTTACAGTGACTTATTTCTGAAACATGAAGAACCAGTTTCAATGTCGTTTCTCCACAAATAAGTCATCTTCTTAAATTTACTACAAGGTAATTAGAACTCAGGAAAAGAAAAAACAGAAGGGTTGGCATTTTCCAGAAAAGGGGTACAACAGGGAATTTTTCTTAGTTCAATATAAGCTGAGCCTGTGCTCAGGATAACAGGTATTTATATACACATGTATTCGTACAGATATATGTATATCTACACACTTTTATCCATATTTATCATTTTACTTTATCCATATGCCTAAGAAAATATATTTAAATCATTTTAAGCACCTAAATCTTGTTTTACTTTGTATACCAATTCACCACTTTTTACCCAAGAGCTCCTCTGAGATTCTGCACTCTACCACTTCAAAGTAACAATTCATGCTAGGGCCAAAGTTGCTTGCTTATTCCCTGCAGAGGGCTCAGGATCTGCTGCAGCTGCCCATCCAAGCATTAGAGTGGACACTGAGCTGGTTCAAAGCCAGAAGACCTGGCTCCTGTTTCAGCTATCACAATTAACACTGTGGAAATGACGCTTTGGAAGGAAAAAGCATTTCAAGCATAAGAAACATCAGCTATAATTTCAGGGCAGAGAACTTACCCTGTGTTGGCTTTTTGGCTACCATTCGTTCCCTCTAGATGGTGTAACTGGAGTGGAGAATGGAGCAGATATGTCTTCAGATTAGCAAACCAAAATCACTCCCCAGTGCCTCTAAACTCTCCTACAATGATATGCAGTGCAATACTTTGGTCTTGCTTGAAAAAACAGATGTATCATATGGGCATTGATATCGCACGTACACATCCTACATTTTTGTGCAAGACAAGGCCTGCTATGCTTGTCCTATGCATACAAGCAATGAAGACAAGATAACTGTGTACATTAATATGTTTGCTAATATTCCCAATTCCTTTACGCAGCTCCTGTGTTCATTGGAAAGGAGTGTGAGACAAACATGATGAAATAGTTGAAGCACAGTCATTTGGCATAATAGTGAGTGAAAACAGGGAGCTAAATTATTTTAAGGAGAGATTAATAAAATGATGTGCCAGATTCTTATTTTACGTTATCTTATTTCCCTCTAAGATACACTACACCAATTCACAGATGTGTATTCCTGCCCTTTCCACACACCCCGAGCAACTCTTCATTTTGCACCTACTGAAGTTTGCGTATGAGCTGTCTGAATGCCATTATGTGGACTCCTCTGTCCTGACCTCAGCACTGGAACACAGGCAAATTATGCCAGCCTGGCACCATGTGGGGCACAACAGTTCCACTGACACAGCTGAGCTACTTGCTGTCTCTTTCTGAATTGTTGTGTTTTGCATGAGCCTGTGTTTGCAAGTTGTTATTGGAGCTTTCCCCAAACTGAAAAAATACTTGCCTTTCCATTTGTGCTGACTGGAAGAAGCGTAACAATGTCCCTATTTTTAAAAAAGGTAGAAAATATGACCCTGGGAACTACCAACCTGTCAGCCTCATCTCTGCGCCTGGGAAGATCATGGAACACATCCTCCTAGAAGCTATGCTAAAGCACATGGAGGATGGGGTGATAATTAAGGTCAAGTCCTGTATCCCCAACTAAGCAGCTTTCTATGACGGGGTGACCATAGCAGTGGACACAGGTAAACAAATGGACATGATCTATCTGGACTTCCGTAAAGCCCTTAACACAGTCCCCTACAACATCCTACTCTCTAACTTGGAAAGATATGGATTTGATGGGTGGGTGATGCGGTGAATAAGAAACTGGTTGAATGGTCATATTCAGAAAGCAGTGGTCAACAGCTCAATGTCCAGATGGAGACAAGTGGTGTCCCTCAAGGATATGTATGGGAATCGGTGCTGTTTAATATCTCCATCAATGATATAGACAGAGAGATCAAGTGCACTCTCAGCAAGTTTGCAGAATACACCAAGCTGAGTGGTGGTGGACCTGCATGAATCTCATGAGGTTCAACAAGGCCAAGTGCAAGGTCCTACACCTGGGTCAGGGCAATCTGCAGTTTCAATACTGGATAGGGGATGATGTGATTGAGAGCAGCCCTGTGGAGAAGGACTTGGGGGTGCTGGTCAATGAGAAGCTTGACATGAGCTGGCAATATGCAGTCACAGCCCAGAAGGACAACCATATCCTGGGCTGCATCAACAGAAGCCTGATCAGCAGGTCGAGGGAGGTGATTCTGCCCCTCTATTCCTCTCTTGTGAGACCGCATCTGGAGTACTGTGAACAGTTATGGAATCCTCAACATAAAGATATTAAGCTGTTGGGACAGGTCCAGAGGAGAGTTGCAAGGACGATTCAAGGGCTAGAGCACCTTCCATATGAGGACAGGCTGAGAGAGTTGGGGTTGTTCAGACTTGAGAAGAGAAGACTCCGAGGAGACCTTATAGCAACCTTCCCGAACCTGAAGGGGCCTACAAGAAAGCTGGGGAGGGACTCTTTACAAAGGCTTGTAGTGATGGGACTAGGGAGAATGGCTATAAACTGGAGAGGTGAAAATTTAGACTAGACATTAGGACCAATTTCTTCACCACGAGGGTGGTGAGGCACTGGAATATGTTGTCAAGGGAAGTTGTGGCTCCTCCATCCTTGAATGTGTTCAAGGCCAGGTTGGATGGGACCTTGGGTAGCCTGATCTAGTGAGATGTCCCTGCCCATGGCGGGGGGTTTGGAACTAGACAATCTTTAAGTTCCCTTCTGACTCAAACTATTCTATGGTTTTCTAAACATCTAGTGCAATTGACTATATTCTTCTACCAGCCTCGCAACTCGCTCACCACTGTGGAACATAAATATTTCTACATGCTTTATTTAATCATTAGTCACATATATTGGCTCTATCAGAAATAATTTTCAAAATTTTTGTTCCTATACCAGTTAATGTACTACTGAGAAAAGCTAGGATACTGTGATACTGTTGGATACACCATCCATCTACACTAGAGACATTTTGAAAGAGGTTCCCGCTCTGACATAGATACAAATGACTGATCCTTTACCAAGCTGTGCTGCAACATCAACGACCTTCACCTCCTTTAAAGAAACTGCCTTGTGTGTATTTCACATCATGTCAAACAGCTTTTTGACAGTCAAAATGATTAATTATTTCTTACCTATGTCCAACAAGACATGATCTCCATTTACTTTAAAAGGAATTATTTGGTCTCAGAAAGGCTAGAAACAGAAAACTTGATCTATAGCTTTGAAGACAATAGTTGTATTTGTGCTTAACCGCAAGCTTTTCTACAGGTTTTCAGAATTTGGCTGAACCACTGTCAAGCAGTAGTCATTTCATCTTATCCATTTTAATAAATGCAACATATGCAGCATGCCACTCCCAGACTCTAAGATACATGCATGAAACTTACGGACTCAAACTCTAAACATAATTGAAGAAGAGATTAAAGCATATCTCTCTGTGCAAACTTCAGTTTTCAGCATGCTATTCTCTTACAAAGTTTAGCTGTGCCCTAATCAGCCAATATAGCGTTTTGAAGAAAGGAGCAATACATTTCACAGAATCACAGAATCACATTTAGCAGTGGTTTTAGCGGTATTAGGTTTACTTGTACTTGATTTTAAGGGTCTTTTCCAGCCTAAATTATTCAATTTCTAAGGTGCCACCTTCACTAATACCTGAGCTGCTCATAACTGTAAAAATATCATAGGTCAGTTCATTCTTTAAAGGGTGAACTCCAGTCCTTATGCTAGCTCAAAACAAGACATAGTCAACATTCTACGCAAACCCTTTCCCCCCAGCAAGACATGCGAACTGCAACCCTCTGGCCCTCAATCTACATTTTTAATGTAGACTCCAAAATGTCTGTATATTGCAGACATACAATTGTTAGATTATATAGATAATACTAGCAACATGTGAATCCCAAAGAAATGGTCAATCTTCTGCATTGCTGTTAATTAAAAAAAAATCAACAACCTAATGATTATTATAAAAATAATGACCTAACAAAAAAGGAAGTAAAAAAACATGCTTTTAAATTGAAATGTCATTGAAAAAGTCAATAGTTTTTTGCTATAGAGAAGATATCATTTTTACTAGCTCTTCCAGGTTTTATTAGATTTTTTTTTCTCTTAAGCTAAATGATTTTTTTAGCTTCATACCTGGTTACGCTAAATATTACTCTCCTGGTACAAAACATGATAAAAAAACACTGAGACAAAGATTTTCTGGTTTTGTAAACAGATCAATATAAATAAGAAGCACAATGTAAGACTAGAGATGAAGCACAACTGCGTAATGGGTCTTCTCAAAAATACTGGTCCCATCAAAACCTCTTGGATACCTCCATGCAGAAGGCAGTGGGAACTGCCATAGTTTTTCACATCAAGCACTCTTCTCAGCTAAGGACCCCCAGTTATCCATAAGGTTTCTCTCAGAGACTGTGTCCCCAGATGTAACGAATCACACAGTCTCAAGGATGCTTGTGCACAGAGGAGATGGGTTGTGCCCTCTGCCCTCAGCTGTCAGCTGAGTTGCAGGCTCCCCAGTGGGACTAAGGATCACCACAAACAGAACAGCTTTCCAGTCCAAAACTAGAGCCTGCTTCTTGAATTCATCTTTCTGGTCCATAATCACAAAACATATTCCTTCAAATAATTATAATCTACACATGTCACTGTTTCCACAGGATAGGAACAGGCAGGAAATGTTGTCTGGCAGACATTAGTCACCTTACTTATTTGTTAGCTCTGGGAGGTGATCAGATAATCAGGCAGAGGTTGCTGCTTCTCAACCTAGACAAAGCTTAGTATTTGTATAAGTAGAAATGTGTACCTTCCCATCATCCTAGGACAATCCATCAGATGCCAAGTTCACAGGACCTATGAAAGCAAAAATTCCTGTCTTTAATAACAAGCAATGTCAGTTTGGTTCTGCTTTGGTTTATGCAGCTGGTCTCTCTCTATTTTCAAAATAGGAGGGGGGCACACAAAGAACAGGCAAACAGGCAAGCAAGTCAAAACAATGGACTTGGGCAGCCCATGCATCTCCCCATGGTAGCATTCCCATAAGCAGCATGCAAGCTGGATTCACAAGTGCTATGTCACTGTCACAGGTCTGAACAGGCTGTCTAAACATGATGATTTGTCAAGCCAGCTGCTGGTCAGACACCACATGCTCAGAAAAACAACAGTTCCAGTACAGTGCCTCACACCAACTCTGCACAGCAACTGGGCTTGCTTTTCTTTTAGAGATCTTTTCATTTCCTGAAATTACACTTGCATTTTTACCCCCCAAAATAATCATCTCTGATGCTCTCTTTTTAATGGTTTTTTTTCCTCAGGGCTTGGAGGAAGGACACAGTTTATGAAAAAGGCAGACTACTCTTCATACTCTTGCCCAAACACAGCCTCAAAGACTATTGTGAAACAGCAAAGAGGAGTAACCTGGCTACAGTATGCAAATGAACACCAGCATCCCCCAGGCTTTCGGAAACACTATTATTTAGTAAATATATTCTAATAATAATAATTATATATCCGGAGTTATGCTGGTGAATGGAGGGGGAAGGAGGTATTGAATCTTTCAAGTGAAGGTTCACATCTGTTCTCAGATATACAAATCCCTCTATATTCTCCAGCTCTAGCAAATAGTTAAACTAAGTATGATTCATCAACCAGTATAGGATGGGTTTGAGAATTGCTTTTAGAAATATGGACTTTTGGGACTTCTGCTCTCTTGGTACTGCCCAAAATCTATACTTAACTTTAGAAAAAAAGAGCTGAATCAATATATCTTTGGAAGAACAATTCAGTGACAGTTGCCTATTACCTAAATCACACAATCTTCAGCAACAATGACTACAACTATCCTGCAGGTCTCCGAGATAAAATTCTAGGATGCAATTCTGGGCCTACTGCAATCAGTGTGCCTGTTGTCCCTGACCTCAGCAGTGCCCCCAGATGCCGGCTGGAGTCAGGACTGGGTCCAATGTTCATCAATATCTTGACCATTAATTCGTAATTAATCCACTTTCTTTAATTAACTTTCTGTAGCAGTCAAATATATATCTCCCCTTGCATTCCAACGGAGTAAGTACAACCACAAAGCACAAAATCATTAGTGCCACGAAGTAAAGCATCCCAGGCATCATCTTTCAGCTCAAAGGAACTATTTCTTTTGTAATTTTGACTGCAGAAACTTACTTTAAAAAAGTTTGAGTAAGAAGCATTCAATTGAAGAAAAAAAATAAAATTTTGAATGCTTGTTTCCAGAAACTAAACATCCAGGTTCTTTTATATATGTTTTGGTTTTTTTTTTTTCTTACAGTACTGACATACAATTGGTATTCTTATTATTCAGTCTTAGAATTGTCAGAAATAAAAAGATGTTTGATCTATATATAATAGTTATGCTGCAGAAGCAAATGACTTATCCTTCAAATAACATGACTTCAGTCAACTAGAATTTCAAAGTCAGAAAACAAAAAAAGCACAAACTACTGAATTAGCCAAAATACCATCTGTTTCATCTTTTGTTCTGCATCCTCACTGGATAATGTATCACTCCATGTACTTAAATTTAATTAAGTTGCTATGGGAGATGCACTGCTAAGCTAGTAGCATCACCTTACATTGGCCCACTGCTTTAGAATGATTGCATTTCACAAGAAGCAACATGCTGCTATAGCAACCTCTACTAGATAACAGCTCAGGGCTTCTAATAGAATTGTGTTTTAAGGGTCTCTTGATCTTGAATTTAGGCCCACCCAAAAGTGAGTAGTTATTACTCCTTAGAATGGCAGCTGTTTTAAAATCTGAGGGAGATCCTTTCATGACATGAATGTACTAAATTAATGTCCTGAGCTCAGCAAGGAGTTCAATAGATGTAACTGAGAAGGCATTAAAAACGTACACTGGCAATCATTTCATACCATTTCTGCTACTAGTAGCAATAATTTGAACCCAGTCTTCAAACAAGTCATTTTGCTATCCTATATGCCGGCTAACAGAACATATAAGACATGCTACTAGTCACCAGTAATGACTATTAATGATTTTTCAGAGTCTGGATTCACTTTCTCTCCCTGAGGAGCTGCATGAAGACACTGGTCAGAGTACAGCACTCGTGTGAATATCCAGAATCAATATACTTGCACTCTGAATAACCAAAGTAATTCACAAGCTTTGTATGGTAAACTGTGGATTGCACTTACAATAACAGATGCATAGTTTACAACTGCTAACAATTGTTTATTATTTCTCAGCAAATTTTTCTTCTAATGCCAGAACACTTGTTACCTGAACACTGCTATAGAAGACGGGCATAAAACTCCTTTTCTAGTTCTAACAACAGCAGCTTATTAGTCTAAACATGAGATACATAACTGTGTGTCCATTTTTATTAATTAACTTCAAGTTACTAGCTGATGCCACCTGGAACTACAGTCTCACTACTTTTACTCAGTCTTGCCCAAATGCTGTCATGCAGCTGCTCACATTTTTGCTGCCTTCAGCAGGGCTACTTCCAGCAAAGCCACTGAGCAAGACCGAGCCTCTCACAGAACTTAATTTCAGTTTATCACATCATTCAAATATACAGCACCAGCCACACAAGTAAATGGTAAACTGATGAGAATTTTAAATTAATTCCTAAAAATCACATATTAATGCCTAAAGTGTCTGATTTCTGATACCAAAGAGTAACCTTTTATGATGTTTTTCTTTTTGGGTCTAAGAGGGTCTTACTCCAAGGCACACAAGGATGTGTATTTTGGTAATTAAAGAGCATTCTCACTAACCAGCACAGTGTCACAATCCTTACAGAGGTAAACCAGTCACCAAAATAATGAGTGTATTATTGAAACACATGGGAATTTTGCCACATTAAGAAGTGTGGGCTGACTCCCTAAACTATTCATACAAAACACTACTCTTTTTTTCAATCTGCTCCCATCTGCCTTAACTTGATAACTTGGCTTTCCTGGACTTTGCATGCTAGAAGGTTCATTCAGTTAAATACTGCCCTCTCCTGGAACCTACTGACATCTTTCTGGCTCTCACAATAACACTAGTTAAGGTTTTTCCAGTCACCATAAATGCTATATGTCGTGAAAAAATCAGTCTGACGTTGTAAAACCGATGCTCTGTAGAGAGTATCAAGATTTAGACAACCCTTGTAATCTATGACTTGTGCATTCCACTGCTGTCTGCTTACAGATCTCTAATGTCACATGAAACGTGATCTTCCTGAATAAACTAGTGTATGAATCTGTGCCAACTTACCTGAGCTTTTAAGGACTGTGATATTATGTAATAAAAAACCATACCTTCTACAGAGCCTGTAGCAGGGCATTTCTGGACCTTCTACTGTCTCAACTTGGTTTGAATTAATGCTCTTTAACAAAAAATCAAAATGACAGTAACTATATATGATGCCTATGACATTTATCTGAAAACTCAAAATCAAAGATTAGCAAACAAATATGTTACAAGCAATACTAAAATGATTAACAAGAGATTCCATGGAGTATTTTATCAGTTATCCTTCAAAGAAACCAACAGCAATACCTCAATAGAGAAACCAATAAAACACTTTCAACTAGAGAGAGAAATTACCTCTTTCTTACAATATGCAAGGAATCTAAAGGATCAGATTTAACATTTTTACTTCATTGTTTATAAACTCCTTCTCTATGAGAAAAGCAACCCAGCAGCTACGCACAAGATCTGGAAGTCTAGTTAACCTCAAAAGCATTGCTATTAAGTGAGCAACTTTGACACACAGGCAATACAAAGAGCCTAAACAAGGCCTAAACACGGACTACATGGCAAACTCAGCCTCGAAGGAAGAAGACACTCTCTTCCCACATCTGTGCACCCCTGGGCAGACTGACTCCTCACAGAGACACACAGACACTATCCCTCCTGTTACCAAAACGACGAGGAGGCTACAATCTGTTCCCTTATTTTAGCAATTACCTGCAAAGATTACAAAAAAAGGGCGTAGAAGAGAGAATGTGTGTCTCCTTTTGTGCAGTTTCATCTACAAGTCCACTTGCTTCCAGTCTTTTCCTCTAGTTAGGTTGCCTGTGCAATTGCTGTCGACCAGAGCAGCAAACTGAGAAAAGAACTTGTGTTTTCAGCTGTTCTCTTCCTTACTTTACTTATAAATTTAGACATGCCCTGAATAATATCACAGAAATGCTCCAAATACCTTACCATAAAATAAGACCCACAAGACCGAAACTAAACTCCGCTACAGTGAAAGCCTGTACTCTGTATTTCTACTATAAATAATAGACTGGAGTGAGCTCTTGATAAAGGCTCCTACGTGTTACACTACTAGAAAGAACACTGAGACTAAACTAAATATTTCAAGTACAAAATATACTACAATGGAAGTGCAGTTCAAGACACTTAGATTTCAGGGAAAGATATTCACTGTAGAGTCAAAAAAGATTCAAAACCAACTTGAGCTGTAAAGGTGACTTTGATAAATTTCTCAACATCTCTTATCCTCATGCTTTACACATACAATAGGCTACAGTTATGCAAAGTAAAAGTCCACAGCAGTAATCCTGCAATTACACTGGTCATTAGTAAAACAAGCAGCTTAAACTAAAAGGCTTCTCAAGAAAAACAAAACCAGCCTGTAAAGCCTAATGCTCGAAATCATCAAAGAAAGCCTGTGACAACATCCTGAGCTAGACAGGTACCTACCAGGTAAAGAAGAGGTCTATCCCAGAAGTATTTTCTGAAGAGCTTAATGCCTGGCTCAAGCAAGTGTGGCTCAATGTCAGCATCAGAGCTCCTGCTGAATGAGCAAACTGCATGCAAGCATCCCCACTGATCTCCTCTCTTGAAACGTCAAGCAAGCGACTGTCCTGGAAACTGGAATAACGTGCTGTTTAGACCAAAGCCCATGCTCCACACTCAGGTATAATGAAAACACAACTGCAGCAGGCTTGCTGCTCTCCTTTGGCATGGCTTACCACAATTCCATTGCACCCACTGCAAAAACTGGAGGTAGAAAATCCACATCATCCACCAAAACCACAGCTGGACAAACAAATACTCAATCATTACTTCTTTCAGGCCTAAGAAAATCAGCTACTTCTACCCACTGGCAGGGAAAAAACATGTCAGCTCCAGAAACTATGGTCTTTGTTTGTAAAATAAGCCAGAATGGTGAAGCCATGGTAATATTTATTTTTTCTTATTGCTGTTACTTAGCTAAAGTACCTTCTCCTGTTAATGCTGCAGCTTGATCTAGTGGGAAGTGTCCCTGCCCATGGCAGGGGAGGGTGGAATTAGATGATCTTTAACATAAACCATTCTGTGATTTTATGATATAGCAGTAGCATACAACTGGCAGCAAGCAGGTTTGTTATCCCATGACAGTGAAAACCAGAAACTATCTCAAGGGAATACCGCATTGTTTGGATGTTACAAAAAATGAGACACTCACAGCATAATGTACTGTGCAAGTGCTTTAAGTAGGTTTTTTTTTCAAACTGAAGTATGGATAAGTCTCATATAAATCATATGCTGCATGAAGCCAGAACCAGAAGAGCCACATAACAAAATAAAAATGTAATCCAATTCTTGCATATTTCTATTTGTACAGAAAAGCCAATAGCATCTGGTGCTGAACATTTGGTGGCTGGAGAAACAGACAGAGAACACGAAGCTTCTCAAGACTGTAGAGAGGAAATTCCAGACAACTGAAACGTGTCAGAAAGCACCTGTCCTTTTAAGTCATTTATCAGTGTGGCAGTCCTCTGGCAAAAACAAGAGTCATAGCTGCAGCACTGTCTTTGTTGCTGACTTTCCCTTTTCTACTCAATTTAAGTTTTATGCACAGCTCAAAGTCTGCTGAGGTTTTGTGAAAGGCTGGTCCTGTGGTTCTGTTTATAACAATATATCTTTATCTATACATATATACCTATCTTTATATATGCAATATACATATTTTAAGGGATATTTTCACTTGTTAGAAACATGTTGGGATCCAGCTACAAAAGTGCTGGGAGGGTTACCTCCCAGTACAGCTGGTTCACTGTCACTTTACAGAGAGCACAATCGGTATGGTTAATGGAGGATCCTAGACCCTCCCCTGCCATTAAACGCTCTCCAGTTACTTATAGAGTTAGAGCACTACCATAAAACTCTTCACAGCCTTTCACCACTTAACTTTCTCATTATCTAGCCCTGTTTTCCAAACTTAGAATATAAAGGAATTGTCCTCTGAAAAGATACTTGTTGCTCATTCCTGTCTCCACACCCAAGCTATAGCAACATCACAGAGCCAGAATAAAATACTACCAAGGGACGATATTTAAAGTTATCTAAAAGGGCCAATGTTTATTTCCTGTTCTTTTAATAAATTCTTTATTTCATTATACACTTCTACAAATGGCAGGTGTCATTCAGCTTTAGTAAAAATCACCTTTCTTTAGAAGATGGAAGATAATGCACTTTGGTTCATGTTGTTAGTAGTGCACTGATGATGGCAGGAACTTCAAACACACAAAGGGTGTCACTCAGATAAAGACAATAACATTTTCCAGACAAGGGTGTTAACTAACAAGTCCGGGAACATGACTACATGCTATTTAATAAATTCTTTCTAGCACTCTTATAAATCCAAAATTATTAAATACTACAACACTGCCTCTTAAGGCTACAAGTTAACATGAGACACCATTTATTAGTCAGGAAGGGAGAAACTAAATAATCCTGACAATAGCTTAAAATCACATGAGCGCATATGTAAATATTAACACTATGTGTTGACTTGCAAATGTAATGAGGGGGACACACCATAAACTTCCTTCAATAGTAAATATAAGTTTACCACTTAAAATGGCAAAAAGCCTACCAAAACCAACACAAAATAGGCAACTCTCTTAGGCAAAATAACAGTAGCCCCCAATATCCCTTAAATGATAGGAGTTTTTTAGAGGAAGCTGCAAAACATATTCAGTTTGTGAAGACCTCAAAAGTTTGGAAAGATTGTTTTGTAAAGCCAAATCTAATGGTGTTGCTCCATCCACATTAGGTAATGTTAACAACCCTCCAGGCTGGCCTGCTAAGAACTGGGAAAGCTTAACCAAGCCCAGTTTCATCATAAGGTGGAGAAGCGTTCCTTTGCATCTAGACTCCGAAAAAACACTGCAAACAAAATCATCAGTAAAAAAAGCCAGTATTTTATTTGCTAATAAACACAAAATGAAACTTGTTATAGTTTGCAGAAATATCACAGCTGAGGTGCAAACCAACGAAAGTACTTGGGCAGAATCTTTTTTATGTGAAATCAACAGAGTTAAGCAAGTAATTGCATCTGTGGAGCTAAACTAGAATATGTAAATACCATCCAGTTTCAGCAGTTAAATAAAACACTTTTAATTGGATAATCTCGCTATTTCTCATTTTATTTCTACATAATACAGCATTCACTACAAGAAATGCCCCAATATACTGCAGGAGATTGTCAAGAGGCAACTTTCCAGCTGCCTTGAGTTGCCTCAGCAATATGAAACATCTAGCAGCATGGTAAGTATCTAAATTGAAAAAGAAAAAAAGGTGTAATGTTTAAATGCAGACTGCTTATAAGCAAAGTATGGCATTCTTAGCAGCACAGTAAGGCATAACATAACACACGTGATAACTCTTGTGTCTCTCTTTTCACAAAGGTGACTGACCTCATCTGCCAATACGCCCTCTCCACTTTTAAACACATAATAACCAAGCTTAATGGAGTGAAGCCTAAAATAAAAGTGTACACAAATATGGTTCAGTCACTAGATGCTGATTCTCCACTCAATTCCTTCCTTGGCCTTTACTCAAAGAAGGGTTTGTCTGGCTACATACACTCTCAAACACAAAACCTCTGCAAATTAAAGGCAATAACTACAATTCAGCTCAAGTGCTACTCCAACTGTTCCTTACACTAATAATCTGGTATGAAGTTAAATATCAAGGTACATTCACAAGGATCAAGTATTTAATGGCAGTCACTCTACACCTCTCAGAACAACTTATTTAAGTGTACTAGGTTAAGTGGAATCAAAACTTTCAGTCAGAGGAATTCAAATTCTAGAAAACCAGCTCAAACATCCTTCCACAAATGAAACAAATTCCAGACATCAGATTAAAAGGGAACTTCATAACACAGACTCTACGACTATAACAGCCAGCAAACCTGCTTTTAGTGTCCAAAATGTTTATTTCACTGCAGTTCTAACAGAGGCAGACACATTAACAAGATGCATCAGGGATTATTTAAACAAGAATATCACCAAATATAGACAATATATACCTAAGTATTTCTAGAACACACATATAAAATGTCACATCATTATTTCCTTTTAAAATCATCTTCAAACTTCTGTCTTACTTGTGGCTAGTCAATACATGATCTGGCACAGTAACTTGCTCATGCAACATTTATTTTCTCCGCAGGTTTAGGGCGATAAGATTGTTTCTTTGTTTCCCCATTTCAGATATCTCCAGCTGAACAGCTGCTGTGCTGCATGATCCTCGGCCACAGAGAAAAGTCATGAACTATGGAGTTTTTCCCTAAAAGGTCTGTAAAATATTTCTAATTTCAGCCTTTGGTGACAATGATCATTACTGCATTTTGTTGACTAATATTAATCATTAACGGTATGAATTATGTTTATATATCTATTAAGCAAGCTGACATACACATTTCAAAGTTTTTAAGTCCGTACAATCTGAATCCAACTCAAGGATTTGCAGAACTGCTTTGCTAAACAGCTGTATGGAACCACAAAATGGCTTGGGTCAGAGGAGACTTTTAAAGATCACCTAGTCCAACCTCCATGCTGTGGGCAGGGGCAACTTCCACTAGATCAGCTAATCCATAGCACTGACAAACCTGATTCTGAACATTTCCACAACATCTCTAGGCAACCTCTTCTACTGTCCCATCACCCTGATCGTGAAAAATTCCTTCCTTATATCCACTCTAAATACACTCTCTTACAGTTTAAAACTGTTGCCCCTTGCTCTGTTGCTACAGGACCTAATAAAAACTGTTTCTCTGTCATCCTTACAAGTCCCCTTTAAGTACTGAAAGGCTGCAATAAGATCTCCCCAGAGCCTTCCCTTCTCTAGGTTCATGAGAGAGGTGTTGCAGCCCTCTGATCATTTTCATGGCCCTCCTCTGGACCTGCTCCAACATATCCATGTCTTTCTTGTGCTGGGCATCCCAGAGCTGGATGCGGTACTCTAGGAAGGGTCTCACAAAAGCAAAACTCACACAGTGAGTGAATGGTTGGCTAAAATCAGCCTATAGGGAACCTGAAGGCATAAGGATCTGATTCCATATCACAACTTCAGAGCCTAGCCATGTACTTCACTGCTAATTCTTTGTTCTGCTTGGATCTGAGATCACCTTCTGTGGAGGAACACTTGAATGAGTAAGTCTCAAGCTCCCCAAAACCTGTCCAGTGATAGAGGAAATGGTGGCTGACATGCCAGTTCAACTTCCTTCTCAATCAGATGGAAGTTGAACCCACACACATCTTCAAACTTGCTCTGATCAGCCACCTGGTGGGTGCACACCCTCTCACCTCCATTGCAGAGTAATTGAAAACGGGTCATGGTGCAAAGGGATCCAACGGAAGTGCTGCAGAAGACCAAAAAAGTAGCAGACTGACTACAAAGCAACAATCAGCTGGGATAAGTCTCTTCTGTTTGGATGTGGATACATTTCTCATTATACTATCATCAGACACAATGCTGCGAGTCTTGGTGCCTCCCTTGCTCAGAAAATGACCTTTACCATTCAGAAACAGTACAAAAATTTTCCCTTTCCCTGAACTGTGTTTCTTAATAGAGATTGATAACACCATTTGTGCTTTGTGCTGGCCTCAGTGCTATCTCTGTCCTTCAGAAAGTCTCCTCGCAAGGACTTCAGTAGACTCAAGGCTGTGCTGCCAGTCTGGACTCCAGCAGAGCACAGGCAGACACCAGGCATCAGCACTCCCTTGCTTGATGTGTTTGTATCTACACTGGGGAGTTAGAGTTTAGATGCCCAAGAAATGCTGTGGTCCAAATCATAGCCTCTGAAAAAACATGCATTTCCAGGTGAAAATATTCACTAAAAAATGACCTTTCAGAATTGCTCCGTGGTCTGAAGTACTTAAATTCTGCTAAAATCATACTTTTGACATCAAACTGGGTTCATTGGATGTTTCCAATTAGGCTGGTTTTTCTATACATAGTATTAACAAGCAGCCAGCCCATAAGGACATCTAATTAAAACACATGCAAATACATCAAACAGTACTAAGCACACTAAGCACCTGATTAGGTACTTACCACACCCCAACCTTCAGATTAAAAACACAGAAACAAAAAGGTAAACTTTACTCTGAATTTCTTCTTTGGCCTGGGGCCACTAGGTTTCAATGTATACTGTAACACTGTAAAAACGCCAGATAACCTTATTCTGGGAGACCACAGAATCACAGAATCACCAGGTTGGAAGAGACCCACCGGATCATCGAGTCCAACCATTCCCACCAATCTCTAAACCATGCCCCTCACTACCTCATTCACCTGCACCTTAAACACCTTCAGGGAAGGCGAGTCAACCACCTCCCTGGGCAGACCATTCCATTGCCTAAAGACCCTTTCAGTGAAGAATGTTTTCCTTATGTCGAGCCTGAACCTCCCCTGGCAGAGCTTGAGGCCATTCCCTCTTGTCCTGTCCCCTGTTACTACGGAGAAGAGAGGCCAGCTCCCTCTTCTTCACAGCCTCCCTTCAGGTAGTTGTAGAGAGCAATAAGGTCTCCCCTCAGTCTCCTCTTCTCCAGGCTAAACAACCCCAGCTCTCTCAGTCGTTCCTCATAAGGCCTGTTCTCCAGCCCCTTCACCAGCTTTGTCGCTCTTCTCTGGACTCGCTCCAGAGCCTCAACATCATTCTTGTGGTGAGGGGCCCAGAACTGAACACAGTATTCAAGGAGCGACCTCACCAGTGCAGAATACAGAGGGAGAATAACCTCCCTGGACCTGATATCTATTTCTGAGATATAAGATTACAACTTCCTTCTCAGCAAAAAGGGAGCCCTTAGGAAGCCTTTCCTAGTGAGGAATGGCTTTTCTCTGCTCCAACACTGCAGCGAACAAAATTACTCTACTAGCAGTCAGACCTTTGCTCAGGGACATGGTTTAGTGGCAGATAGGAATGGTTGGACTCAATGATCCCAGAGGTCTTTTCCAACCTGGTGATTCTATGATTCTATCTTAAAAACAATGCAGCATGGAACAATTTTTCTACAAAAGAACCTATTTTTAAATATAACTAATAAGCAGTAATTAATCTTTACAGTCTTTTAAAAAATCCGCTATAATAACTTCTATATCTCACCACAAATACTTTAGTAACTGATTTTTTATCTGCCCAATCTAACAAGCTTCATCTACGCTTAAGATAAATTTGTTTACAGTTAGCCTGAATGTACATGGTAGCAGAACCAACCAGTAGCTTCACTGGCTGTTTTCACCCCGATGCACTTAGTTAGAAACAGCAGTGGCATTCCTCCCTGTCACTCACCTCTTATAGTCTATGTGTTTGCCCGGCTACTTTACTCTTACTACTCCCACCTGGATTGCCCAGGGGTAAGCAGGACCCAAAAACATAAAGCAACTACTAACAGATTTATGATACTGAAATCTGAAATATAAATTGCAAAGTTGGAAGGATAAACGGAAAGGTAAATATGTTCTCTCAAAACAAGGGAAGTATTTTTTACCACTAGGACAGTCAAACACTGGGACAGGTCACCCAGAGGTGACTGTCCTTGGAAGTGCTAAAAACCTGAGCCACCTCATCCAACTTTGAAGATAGCCCTGCTCCAAGTAGGAGGTAGGACCAGGTTACCTCCAGGGATCACTTCCATTCAGATTCTTCTGTGGTTCTGTTCCAGTGTAAGCAATATCAAAGAAAAAAAAAAAGAGAGAGAGACATGAGGATGGATAATAAGCTTTTTAAATATACCTGCCTAAAAAAAAGATTTGCAGTAAAGAAAAAATAAAGTTCTGAAACAACTGGGGGTTTTCTTTTTTTTTTTCTTAAGTTACAGTTTTGGTTCTCCTCATTCACTACCTCCTCTTGTAGTTCTTTACTATGACAGAATATATGGTATTTTCCCACTCTTTTCACTTGCTTTTCCCCTTACTTCACACAGATTTTAAAAATGGCAAAACCAACATAATTCAATTGCATTCACTGGCAAACAGAAAATAAGGAAAAAATCTAAACACAAGGCTTTTTTTCAACAAACTCATTTTTAAATGATATAGAATACCACTCTCCATTGAGGCACATAACCAACAATTCCTAAGATCTGAAACATTCACTCCTGGCTGATTCATACAGGGTCAGCTCCTGCAAGGCAGGGGTTCTGTAAAAGATACACATTACTAGGACATTGTTTTGAATTGCATCCTGATTATCCAGTCAAAATACACTCTTTGAGTTACACAGAGCACAGCCAAACACAGCCTGTTTTAAACATTAGTTAAATCCTTTTGTTCTTCCTTGCACCTGAATCCCTTCCTATGTACAAAACAATAAGCGAAAAACAAGTATTTCTCTGGAAGAGAAATGACTAAGCCCTTTCTGGGCTACAAATCTCATTCATTTCCTGGAAGGAGACTAAAAACCTCAGGACTTGTGACGTGAAAAAGAGGGAGACATCAAAACTGGCTGACAAATTACATATTTTCCTGGCTTCATATTTTACACATTACTGTTCAGTTTTTTATTTTTCCCTTCAGTCTGTGATTGTTTATAAAGCTGCTTTCAGTGCACCCCACTGCTGCAAAAACACACACAAGCTATTTTGTGAATAGAGAGTGGCTGTGGTGCATGAAGTCAGGTACATGATAGCCCACTTGAGGGAAGGGCTGCGGTGGCATCTCCCCTTTCACTGAACATCCTCCTTTTCTTTAATTAGCTGTATAATTAGTTACCCTATTCATCATACCTTTATCAGCTAACATCCAGAGGCTAGCATCAATACAGCAAAAGAAAAGGAGAGGATAAGGGCAGATTAAGCTCCATGTGAGGGCAGAGTTCAAGGAGTCTTGCCCCAGCAGTTCGAGCAGTAGAGTTGCTAGAGAAGACTCACACCCACCAGCCCCACTTAGTCAAGGCAGCACATCTACCTACATCGTCAGATGAAGCTTCTGTTGATTTTACTGCTTGGGTGACCCCCACAAAGATGCAAAACACTGCAGCAGAGGGTTTCTGTTAGCAGACGAGTATTCCCCATCCTTTTGTACTGAAATTAAACACTTACTTTAGTTGTTTGGTTTAAGGCTTTTGTCTATTGAGCATCACTAGACTGCTAAACACCAGATGGGGACACTCTTACAGCCAAAGGCAGAGAAGGGCTCTCCACTCCAGTGCTGACCACAGCTTAACAGCTGGTCTCTCCAGTAGCAGAGCAGGCTCTTGAGCCCTGTTACTTACATACTGCCTCAAAAGGAAACTTAATCCAGTGTATCTCTTACAGCAGTTGCTCTCCTGTCATTATGGATATCACCATCCCCTCCAAGTGCTAAGGGCTTTTCCCAAAAAGCCCGTTCATGATCAAGGCGGATCGCAAACATCTTGTCTGTGCTATTATTACTAACCAGGAGATGAAAATCACACGCTTCCTGGGGGCCCATAAGCCAAAGCTTGCTTGCC
Source organism: Coccyzus lansbergi (assembly GCA_033558105.1). Classification (NCBI taxonomy): domain Eukaryota; kingdom Metazoa; phylum Chordata; class Aves; order Cuculiformes; family Coccyzidae; genus Coccyzus; species Coccyzus lansbergi. The sequence continues at coordinate 778,801 of JAUMJK010001042.1, forward strand.
AACATCTTGGCTCACAGAACAGGTTTCTTGGCCAGTAGCAGGCACTGGGAGAGAGTCCTCTGCTTCCCAATACTCAGGCTAGCATTTTCTCTGCCACATGCAGTTCCCAGAGGGGCAGATTCCTACAGAGCCAAAGATTTGTCTGCTTCTCTAACACTCTCCCAGTGTTTTCCTAGTTCCATGAAGGAGAACAGGCACTTTGCCCCCATCTTCCCTTCTGCACAAAAAAAAAAGAAATCTGCAAGTTCAACTGAGGAAAAGACACATCTTTAATTCAGACTAAAAATACAACATGCATCAGCCAGGTCTGAACACGTGCAGCTTAGCAGGAATGTGTTTAACACTGAGTGGAAACAATAACAAGTTTACAAAGAACATGGCAGGGAGAGAACAATGAAGTAAAAAATGTCATTGGAAATGGGAGATTGTTCCCAAGGGCAAACTATAATGCAGCAAGGTTGGGTACTTTAGTTGACTCCACGAAACCTATTCCTAGAAAACTGTTAGGAAGCATGTATGAAATAAAACAGAAATTCTTCTTCATGAAAGGGAATTTAACAAATATGGACACTACTCCATTCTCTATGATGCACAACTAATTTTCATAATTCATGTTGAAATTTTGTTACTTCTACAAACAGCCCTAAACGTAAATGACCTTCCTCTTGAAAATAACTGTAAATGGTGGCAAAGTCAGCAGTGGCGATTCTTGTTTGATTACCAACACAGTTAAATCAACCTGAACTCACCCTCCTTATAACAACCACACACTGAGATGCATTCAGCCTCCTCTATGTAAGGCGGACTCCTTGCAAGGCTCCTGTGCTCCTGCTGCCCCTCAACAGCCAAGGGACATAAGTCTGAGTATGTCAAGGTCGAAAACGTTGCAGTTGAAGAAACTGAATGATGGGTAGCAACATACAATGAGCAGCTCAAGCAAGCACTGTGGTTGGGTGTAGTTGGGAAAGATTTAGCGATGATGCTTGAGTTTATAAAATATTGTAATGATTCTGTTGTGCTATGCTAATAAACAGCTTCATCTGGGTTCGTATTGATCGTGGTTGTGTTGTCCAGTTGCTACAACTGAACCTGTGTCTTGACAGTCCTTGGGGACTGCTACTCCTAAAAGTCTGTCCTAATTTGAATGTACTAAGAGAGGAAAGGTTGCTTGGAACAATCTCATTTGGATTATATCACTCCATCTTTATTCCTTTTTTTTTTTTTTTTGGTAACCTGAAAAACTGTTGGGGGATCTTCTTTTCTGTAACAAGTTTTTTGGCTTAATATTTAATACTGATTACCTCCAAACATTTAATAATCCAGTTTTCAAAAGGAAAACTCTGCCTATTTCACACAAGCATATATTACAAGTGACGATTACCGGAAGGCTCGTGCCTTCTTGTTTGTTTTGCTGAACTTTAAATAACATGGTTAACAAGTCCTGACCCGTGCAACTGCATTACATTCTGGAATTATTTGCAATGCTCCCTAGAAAATCTAAGCTCTCTCTTTATCCAAACCTTTTCAAGCTTTATAAAGGGAATACAAACACTTTTTATGAACAGCAAAACTCCTATGAATAAATTACTTTTCTGTCTTTCCAACCCACATCTCTAAATCCTCATAAAACTGAATGAGGTCCAAAAAAGCCAGATGGTGCAATAATTTTCTCCAGCAATGTGTCACACAAAAGTAATTTTTTTCCGAATGAAAGTAGCCCAGTAACTCTGTAAACTGACAGAATCTCAGAAGCATGAGGTCCTAACTACAGGCGAATGATAGCCCCTGTGTTATTCACAACACCAGTGCTAAAAAGAACATCCTGACTTGTCAAGGCAAAGAGTTGCAGGGATAGCAGGTAGGAAAAGGTCTTATCCTCTTTCTAAATCCTTGTGAAATCCCTGTTTCTCATCCATGTTTATCTTCAGCTTTGAATCAAGGTCCTTATTGCAAATATCCAACCGCTGCTCCACCAGTTAAGTAATGTAAACAAATATTTACTACACAACAGTCTGAAACAAGTAATAGCTTTCTTTTTTTTTCCTTGTCTCTCCTGTCTAGCAAATATTCAAATGAGACTTGATATTAGGTGGGGGGTTTTTTTGTTTACAACAAACCAACACAACACATCATTCTCCTAAGGAAGGCAGTAGCAGATTTCAAGCTACCTCTCATTAAGAATTAGAACTATTTAAGATGGGGGAAAAGCCCTCAACTAAAGAAATTGCTTAAGTGCTGTGTTTTTACTTCCCAAAAGTTTGCAAGAACCTCAGTTTGGCTTATACAGAAACTGTCTGTCCTCCAGTTTTTAGCAATTTAACGTACCGAAAGGAAAACAGCCGAAGTACCAAATTTTCAATGGAAAACATGTGAAGCCATCAAGTTTAATACTGTTTCCAACCTCAGCTATAAATTAGCTATGTCTGCAAAAAGAAAAAAAATACTCTTCAACAAAACGTAAGTACAGTTTTCTTTTTGCAATGAAACCTGAAACCAGGAAAATTCCACTTGATTTTGTTACAAACGTTTTTCAATAGCATACTCTAATGTAAAGTTTCATATATATTTTCATTCTACTTCCTCTACAATAAATAAACAAAACTTGTTTAACGATATTCTCTCCAAAGAATGATCACAGCCATAAATAAAGCATAAACACTCAAAGTACCATGATAAAAATTCTGTTTACTGTGTGCACTAGAATTCCTACAGTAGCACGTGCTTCTGTTATATGACTGTCTCCTTTTTGTCTGTGCAATTAAAATATCTCACTTGGTTGTAATCATGGCGGTGATAGTTCATGGCTACAATTTGTGTCTTTTTTCAAACAGACAGCTCTTTACCCTTGCAAAGGCAGAGTTTATAGAGAACTGTATTCACAGTGAGTCAAGGCACAAAAGGCTTCTGGAGAAACTGAGTTACAATAACCATTATTATACTTTTTTAAACCTCTGGGCATAAACCAAATCTCTGGTTACCTCTCTTGTACATGAATAATTTTTCATCTTAACCACAAAATAAAGCACAAGGTTGAGAATCTGGGATAAACAGTGAGATACTCTGAACTGTGCACTGTTAAAAGCTTTCCAATGTTAAATAAAACCATACCACCTTCTGAGCAGCTTTCAGTGATGTTGCAGATTGATGGCAATTCTACATGAGCGATCGCCATCACCAGATCATTATCCAAAGACTACAGATCTTTTATCCTTAATCCAAACTTATCCAGCAACATCTTATGGCTAGCAGCAGTGACACATTCTATGTGACTGACCAGAAAGCAAAACAACTTGCAAGACACATTCTCTCTATAAGCAACAGGGACAGCTGCTGAGGACCACAGGTGAATATCCCCTTGTACACATTAACAAAGGCAGAAACTGCTTCTTGATATCCATGGTCAGTGATTATAATGTAAATTAATCATTTACCTATGTCCAGAAAATACACTAGTTTTTCCTCATTTACCCAACCTCTAAGAAGGTGACTACTCATCCAGAACTATTTTATTCTCCCCCCTAATTCGATATATTTGTCATAGACCATTCACCAACCATTTCTGGTAATACACTAGATTGTGTCAGCCCTCCCGATTATACTGCCTTAATTAATCCTACAACCAGTCTTTGTAGGTAAAGGTTCCCACAATGGGAAGAAGAGGCAATCACATCACAATGAAACTGATCAAAACAAAAGCCTGAAGCTTCTTGGATAAAAGTTAAGAAAAATAAGACACTCATGAAAAAAAGCAGAGTGGCCTGCAACACAAACTCTGTGTAATATGTCTATTTACTAACACTCCTTTTGTACTTACCCAGTCCAAAACACAGAAGCTTTTAACTAATGCATACCTCACGCTTTCAGCAGCCTTGATTAAATTTTGTATGAACTCTCTAACTTATAGCTGGGACCTTCAAAATTCAAAGGAGCTTGTCTTTCAAACCTCTTAAGCACTTTGTGCATTCCTTTTCCTCCTTTGCCATCTAAGTGAGGGTGGATGCCATACATCTGAAAAAGGTACAAAATGTATATCCTACTGGAAAGCTAACCATGACATACTAAGGGTTCAAATCTAAATTTCAAAAATGTCCTTAAATAACTACAAGTACATACGCAGTCCAGTAACTGCAGGAGGAGGCAGGCACTTACCACATCTGCAGTTGTTTTTAAAGTGCTTTGCACTGCCTTATGTTTAATTTGGCTGCTACAGAAAACACTAACATCAGTACAGCCATACTTTAACCTCACACTTGACCATCATCTGTTTGTGGCTGCTGCTGGGAACAGGCAGAGGATTAAGTGTTGCCTATAACCTCCTGTTTTTATTCCTAGCCCAGAACAAATTACTGAACCGTGTCATTTCAGACTACTTTAAAAAAAAAAAAAAAAAAAAAAAAAAGACTGAAAGACTGCTACCCTGGAATAAGCCTAGCATTGCATTTTTCTCCAGTTATAATCCATGACTGTCATTTACTATTTACGGGGTCAAAGGATCCATCAGGAGATGGCAGCAAACTTGCCCTCTTTACTCAGTAGTTACCTTCAGACTCTAAATCTCCCTTAGAAAATAAGAATAAATAACAAGCAGATCCTATTGCACAGGTACATATTGTTTATAGCCATCTACTCACACAAATAGAAAGGTCACAAAGAACACAATACCCTGCAGATCTGCCCTTTAATACACACTCAACTATGCAAGCCCAGTAACACTGTCTATACCTTATACTCTGCTGGCACGGATTGCCACAAAAGGCAGGCTCACTTATGCTCAGGCAAACTGACTGGATCCCGCAGACCGTCATTTAACTCCTGCATTTCCTCTACTACAGAGCCATAAATCAGAGTTATACCGTATCATCCAGTTGTGTCCAGCTTTGAAATGTGGGTGAGTTTTTGCAAAGAGATGCAAAACGTAAACAGGAGTTAATGTTCACCTGGAACAACAGACCTAAGAGTGTTGTCATTAACTCACTTAGCAAACATTATCTGCTTCTTCACAGATCCATCATAAACAAAGTAAAACTTAGTGTCCTCTGGATGGTAAACGTCTTTGTCAAATTTTGCATTTATAGCTACCTGTCCCTGAAAATGAAAACGCTTTTAGAAACATCCAGTAAATTTCTCACCTTCAACAAACCCCAACAGATACATACTGCAAATATAAGTTATTACAACCCTTTCCACTCCACTATTTAGAGGCTGTGATCCAATAACAGATCTGCAGTTTTCCACTTCCACTTAGGAAATAATAATGGGTTTATGCCTGGACAAGCAAAGGTGATTTTAAAAACTGCTTTTTAAATAACGTTTTTCAACTTATTCCTTTCATCATGACCCACACAAATTTAACTGACTTTTTGTTTAAAATTCATCAGAATGAGTCAGAATTTTGCTGTTTACAAACGCAGGTGTTTTGCTAAAACAAACAAACAAAACCAAACCACGAGTGCTTGAAATTATCTTAGACTAAGTTTACAAAACAAAAGCACTTATGGAATTCTACCTAACTATGCTGGTTTCAAAAAAATACTGGTTCCCATGTACCTGCCCATGGGTTTCTTTATACCAAATAGAAAGCAACCAGCCAAGAAAAATCTGTCATACAATAGGTTAAAAAAAGAACAGGAAAGAGATCTGAGAAACAGCAAACAATAACAAATGCATTACATGTCTGAGGGAGGAAATTTAGATTAAGTTGCATTTCCTCGAAGAGGAAGACAGCATGCTCCACCACAGTCCCTGGTTGCCACAGTTGTTCTAAATAAGACAGAACTGCCCCAACATCTGAAAGGATTGTTGTTTTCTAGAAAACATGCTGCAGAAGAATATCTCATCTGTTCACATTTTCAAACGACAGCTGCATTGCCTCTGGTCAAGTCAATTATCACAGCACTGACTGCACCAGGTCTATAAAAAAGCCAGGTAAAAACCTGCACTCAAACACAACACAGTAGCACAGAAATTTCTGTGGCTGAAAACCAGTTATGCCCCTGACCATCCTGATAGGCATCAAGGCTCCTTCCCCTGTTCATTATATGGCAAATGTACACTTCACTGTAATGAGATTCTTGCTGCCCCTCACAACACCATAGCTTCCTCTGCCTTCCCCAAGGACATCTTTCTCATCACTTAAAACAATGCAAATCTTTCATTTGTTTTTCTCTTAAACACAAGCAGGTCTACTGAACTAGGGGTGAAAAGGCAAAAACTAGTTTCAAAATCTTCCTTAGATAAGATGGCTCTTGTGAAGACAAAGGTAAACAACATAAGGAGTACAATTTGAGAGCAAACGTGCCTATTAATCCCAAAAATTGATGCATTTCTTTTTGGTAGCCTGAAGTACAATGGTAACTGCCAAGTGTTTTCTCCTATTTGTCACTGAGTTTTGCACTGTTATACCCATAACAAAATATCTATTATTATTATGCCTTTTTAAAACAAATATCTTTTTATATCAGCTGTGAACAGCCCTTTTTGTCTGTTGAGTAATACTATAAATGGCTTTTTTCAAAGATAGGAACAGTGAGTGACTGAAGACATTCCATAGACTGCTCTAGTGAGTGCTCAGCTGAAAGCAGCCTGGTGCACATGAGTACAGCAGAACTTCTTCCCCACAGGCACTTCTGGACACAAGTTCCGAACGTTTATACCCTCTGGATCCCTAAGGCTGAGAGATTATATAGCCATCTAGATTTCACGTTTTCTTTGCACTAAGCAAATAAAATAAAAAAAAAAAAAAAACAAAGGGGGAAAAAAAAGCACTCAAATTGTAGCTATTTACTTGTAGCGCTCCTTTTTAAAAAATGTTAGTTTAGTCTCAGTAAGCACAGAGGAACATCTTAAACAGATTACACTGCATAATGTACAGACCCAAGGGAGAATTTTGCAACCCCTTGACTTATAATGGGTGATGGAAAAAAGAAAGAAGGTAAAAGATGGAGTGGAAAGTTCCTTTGTATATGATAAAATGTAGGTTTTTCACAACCCCCTCCTATGATACTCCAGAAGTATCATAATGCTGGTAATTTAGGCAAAGATTTTACGAAAGGAAGGTAAACTGGCAGCTAGCTTGTACCTGATTCATTTGGAAAATCCCACATGATCCAAAAAGAGGGTTAAATCCTGCATTACTGGAGAGGAATAAAAGATAACAGAGAGCAAGTAACTTTCATAGAGTGATATTAAGCTGCACTTTTTTTCATGCTGGATGGTTACTACATCTGGCACCAAAACCAGTTGTTATATAAAGGACAACTTCCTCTTATTATCTCTAGCACTTTCTATTTGCCATTAAATCTGTCCTGTCTTCAGACATTCTCATTACATGTTCTTCAATTCCACCACTTACTTCCCTACTGCCACTCCAAAAAGTCACATCAGTTTGCTGTTCATATCACCGTATGTGCCTTTTTTTCTAGCTTGAAAGTATCTTTCTTTTCTCCTCACCTGCCGCTCTTCAAAATACCTTTGATGCAGTTGTATTATCTCTCCTGTCACCACCTGAAAATCTTTCACAATTGCATCTTGCTTCTGCTGGAGTTCACCCCTACACTTTCATCCCTTCCTGTCTCTCCATTGCCTTGCACATTTGTCCCACCCAGCCAAACACTACATCAGGCAAGCTGGTGCCTGCCCTCTCACAGGACAATTCCTCATCTACCACACACCAGCTCTTTCCCTTCATCCTCTCAGAGGAGTTACAGTCTCCATGGAAGCTTTGATCTTTATAGGGTTAAGATATGCTAGACAAGCTTTGTGAAAGACATGGAGGGGAAAAAAAATCATTTGTACTGAAGGGAGTGCCATGGCTGTTCAAAATGTACCTCATACTACTTTTAAAATTGAATATTTAAGCATCTCTTCCTCCAGCATGATCTTCCTTCAGCACAGAATTACATTTATTTAATGTCAGGTTAGAATGCAAAGCAATAGTTAAAATAAAAGCACTAGGGGTGCTACTGCTAAAGAAATGGAGTTAATAGGGGAGAATAAAACCAGAAAGAACCATCTCATGCTATGTTTGATCCTTTCCTCTATTTCCAAAGTCGAGTTTTTCAGATTCTTTATATATGTATTGTACAATTAATATTAATATTAGACAGTATGTTGCATACGTAGCATACATATAATATAGAACCCCACGTCCTATGTAGGGAGCAGAAAACACCAGACTCCTCACAGCCTCAGGAAAGGAGTTCCCACCTGCAGCCACCCTCTTCTGCATCCCAGCAAGGGAGTAGGGCAAGCTGAACACAAGGAGAAGAGGGAAAGGGAGGTAGCAAACTCTCACGTATGAGACAATGACATCCAGAGCAGCAGAATGGGCTGAAGGGACAACAATGGCACTTCCACTGTGCCTGATCCCTACTCTGCTGCAAGTTACCCTATGCCCCAATAAATAACTGGCCTTTAACCTAAACAGAGCTTCTTCTGCTTTGAATTCACTTAGGTAAAATCATCTTCTTCACCAGAAACCTGACTCAGCAAACATGTGCAATGCATAAACATTTTAAACAAAAACAGGGGCTTTTTTCCCACAACTAAATTAATTAAGAGAAGAAGGAACTGAGTATAATCAATTTATTTTCTATCCAGAGTGATAGAACAAGCATAATTCCCTGTACAGACTGTAGATAAAATATGTGCTTGGTATTACACATGGTCTAAAAGCCTAGATGTAGGTTTTGATAAAAATTGCAGATGCACATACAACTATCTGCTGTAGTGGACACCACTGCACAACGTACCCTACTGCCATCAAGCTAAAATGGGGTAGAACTCAGGATACATCATGTACTCAAAAGAACAGCAGGAGTCTTTTAGTATAGCTGCCTGAGAGACAGAGGAAATTAAACAGCTGTCTGCCTTACCCAGTCTCTCAGAGGACCCTTCTATCATGCAGTTGCTGAAGGCTGAAGAACAGATACTCACGGCTACCACAACAGTGCACTGGCAGCACTACTGCATCAACCAAGACTCCACAATTCCCATTCACAAGCTGAGTCATCAACTGGAGAACACCAAGGAGTGATCAGCAAGATGTGCTCACCCTTTAACAGTCCTATATGGCCACTGCAGAAATCAAACCCAGAGGGGAGACTACTGCACCCGGAATTAAACCCGCAAATGCTTCTGCGTCAGACTTCAGTAATAACTGGAGTCAAAGGCAGCCCAATGATATACCACCACCGATAGTGCAACCGAACAGAATTAAGAAAAAAAATTGCAAGCATCTAAATCACTGCTTATTTACCGCAAACTCAAACACAATCCCTCTAAAAAAAGAAGAAATCCAGTAACAGGTAATGATGTACATACGCCTACAAGTCTTTATGGTGCTCTGCACTGCTACGTTGCCTCCAAAGCTATCAACTGTAAAAAGAATCACGTATTAGACATATTGATGCATTTCATTCAGTGCATATGCAATATGCCTGGATGCTTCCTAGACCCTTATTTCCTACAGCATCATGCTATCATTAAACACTGACCTCCTCACTCCTGTTTCTACTGTTGCAACCTCTCAGCCAGCCCTTTGCTTTTTGCTTAGCCTCTGTGGGCTCTTACAGCTCACATAGCTTTCATACATGCTGCAAAGCACCAAACTTGAAAAAATGTCAGGTGCAAACACAGCAGGACCTTACAGGTCACCAAGGTTGCAAAGGGAAGCCTGACACAATTTTAGGCCACAAACAAACAGCAGAGCATGCAGCAAGGAGGCGGCCAAAAAAGCATAACACTGCAGTGTCATGCAGCCCTGCTGTACTGGTACAAAGGGTGATGGGAGGGCAAAGGAACAACAAGGATATCCATGGGATTAACTCAGAACACAAAATCAAAAGGCACACAGATACAGAAGAACGAACAACCAGCCACTACAGAAACATATTCTAGTGCTAAATGCAGAAGTTCAGACACTTTGGGTGATCACAAGTAGATACCTGCACAAATTCAGCCAACAGTGAAAAGCCACACAATGATTCTACAAATCATAAACAGAATGAAAGCGAGCACCTCCCATATGAAGGCAGGCTGAGAGAGTTGGGGTTGTTCAGCCTCGAGAAGAGAAGGCTCCAAGGAGATCTTATAGTGACCTGCCAGTACCTAAAGAGGCTACAAGAAAGCTAAAGAGGGATTTTTTACAAAGACGCATAGTGTTAGGGCTAGGGAGAACGTCTATAAATTGGAGAGTGGAAAATTTAGACTACACATAAGAGGAATTTCTTCACGATGAATGTTGTGAGGCACTGTCATGGGTTGTCCAGGGAAGCTGTGGTTGCTCCATCCCTGGAGGTGTTCAAGGCCAGGTTGGATGCGGCCTTAGGCAGCCTGGTCTAGTCAGATGTCCCTGCTCATAGCAGGAGCGTTGGAGTTCTATTATTTTTTTTTTTTTTATGATCCACTCATTTTTGATGCAGCACAGGCTGGCAACACTAACCCCTCATTCAAGGGTACAGCTGGCGGCAAAGCCATTTACTCTTCACCACATGTAACACCCAATCACATTAACCCAACTCACACCAGACCTAGGCACACAATCTCATTTGTGTTGAATTACTGAGAGCACATGGTGCAGAGCTGATGCCACCTATGTGCTTTTTATGGTCACTGGACACATCCAGCAGGAGAAGAGACAGTACCTGATCTGGCTACAGGTGCAGAATAGTTCTACCAATGTTTTTAAACATCGGAACCAGAGAGTAAGTTTATAGTAAATCAGCACTTTGCATCACATTGACTCTACCATCTTTAACTTGTCACCAGCGGTTCTAAAGCTGTGTCTAGCACACCAGTAGGTAAGGTGGAGAAAAGTTTTTAGTCTTGCATAAGGCAAAGTAGGCAATAAATGTGGAGAATGGGGCATGGTCTAATTCTGGAACTGCTACATAGAAATACAAATAGCCTGGATGCCTTTATCAGAAAGATGGAGAAAATAGGAAGGAATGACAAAAAAAATCTTTTGAAGCATTACCCAGTGCCAAAATACGTATTAACATTCTTGCTGGTCTGTTGTTAAAAATATCATTCAGTGTTTTGCTGTCAATGGCAACATAATTTATATTGGTGCATAAAATAATACAGAGGAATTAAGAAGCTTGGGAATGAGCTGCTCACACACACAGACCAGGAAACTTCTATGTAAGGCATATTAGTAGAAAATTAAAGTCCATTCTGACATGCAATTGTTAATTGCCAAAAAAAAAAAAAAAAAAAAAAAAAAAGAGTTACCTCTTGATAAAAAATATACAAATGAGATTTCTTATTATTCTCATGTCCTGTGTGACATCAGGGCTCCAGTGTTGTGGACACAACACAAATGCGTGCAAGTACAAAGTCCCTCACTAAAAATGTTCCAACCTAAGGATCAAACAAGAAAACAAAAAGTGATGGAAAAATAATACACCATGGGGGCAAAACACGATCCAGCCACTGATGGACATGCTTTCAAATACTCACTCTCTCCCTTCATGTCTTTTAAAATCAATCCCATTATTTCCTCAGTCTCGTTCTGGCAGCAACTATGCATCCAAACACAGACCAGCTTGTGCACTCTCCTGTGTGCCCCCATGCGAGCTGCCCACAACAGACCTGACCAGGCTCCCACGGAGGTCAACAACAAAAAAACCCTGACTCGAGCCAAAGTCAGATCAGGCCAGCAAACACAGCTCTGTGCTTTAGCAAATGCATGCTGGAAGCCCAACACACTTCTACATTTTAAACTACAATTCTCTTTTGAGTTTTGAAATCCCTGTCTAAACAAGACTGCGGTTTCAGCCGGGTTGAACACACAGACTGGCCCAAGATATGGCCAAACCTACTGCAACAGCAAAGAATGTGAAAGCACAGGATAGGCAAGATGGGCTAGAAACTGGCTTCTTTCCACACAGTGCTGGCCAGAAGAGACTGAATACGTGGTAAAAGTAGAAAATCCAAAAGTTGTACTCCACCATGGAAAACTGTATCCCTTTTTACCTCACTCCCCATATCAACTCTTCCTATTTCAGCATGGGAGAACTAGGAAGGTGGACAGGTTTGCAAGGCAACTAATCAAATACTCGCTTTGGGATCAATGTGTAGGTCCCACTGACACCTCCTTCTCTGGAGTCAGGTATCAGTTTGATCTTCAATCATTTAGCAAACAGTATAATATTGTTTAATTAATTTTAGCTAATTCTGTTTCCCAGTTCTCATGCAAATCTCTTCAGCATGAAGCAGCTTTGTGAGAAATGTAGAGGAAGTATTTGAATAGATGCCTCTGGGCACAAATAAGAAAAGGAGAAGCATGTGATATCTTAAGAAGGTGCATTTGGAGAATAGTAAGCAATTTATAGTACAGGATGAAGGGGAAGATTTACTTTCCAGGAGATCTTGACTCTCAAAGCAGGGAGACTGTGTTTCTGCAAACAGCTATTTTAAAGTCCAAATACTACCTTGGAAAGACAGCATTGAGACTGAACCTCCAGCATCATCTCCTCAGGAGATGAGGACCTTCTGATGCCTACAGGGAACTGCTGTAGATATCCTTCATGACTCAGCATGTCTTTATTTCTCTCTGATGCTCCCAGTCAAGCTCTCAGCAGAGTATAATTTACAATCTTCTGAGATCAGTTATTTTCTGCTCCTGAGTGTTGACTACACCCATGGTACATTTGCCCTATGAGGGCAAGATATTTCTTTGCCAGTGTCAAAGATCAATGTTGTGGACCAGTAACATTTCTTTCAAACAAAAAAAACAACCGGAAAAAAAAATCTATACCAGCCACCTACTGTTAAATAACAAGGAAGGATTTTATATGAGAGAGATTTGTTTTTCCACACTACTAAAACTGCTTTCACTACAAGGAAAAACTGCCATAAATTCTTTTATGTCTGTAAAGTGTTCTGTCAAATATTTTGCTTTTTATCTTTCATGGATAGTCTTTTTTCTGTCTACAATGAAACCAATAGCTGCGTAGACACACCATAGTCTCATTTCATAGACTGTGTTTAGTACATTATGAAATCAAGACTCAACCTGCTGCTCTCCTTACAGAAAGTACTGGATAAATACATTCTATTTGTGTCAGTTAAAACCCATATTTTAGGAGGAAAAAACCTGTTTAAATTCAAGTTCTGCTTACTTACACAATGTATTATTAGCACTGATATAAGAGAAAACATGTATGCTGTTTCAGTTTATCCTTGGCTAGTCAACCCTGAAAATTAGACTGGCTTATAAGGAGTACTTCTATGATGTGATTAACAGCATTTTGCTGTCTAGAAGCTGGAAACAGGCTCCTCAAATTAACTGAAAAGCATGTGCTTCAAATATTTCATTTTCTGTTTCATGACCATTTATTTTTTAAACCATGACATTTATGTGCTTTGTAATTAAATTTTAATTGTATTTTTGCCAAAAAAATTACAAAGTGTGTCAAAATAATGCAATTTTTAAATGGAGTAATTTCACAGAGTATGTTTAAGACTATATTTACACAAAACCTATATTACCCAGCTACATTAGACAAAAGCTATATCACCAGTCCTTGAGCTTTCTGAATGCATTCCCTCTTACAAAACAAAAAGGAAACAGCTGTCATTTGGTCAACCAGATTACACACAGTATTCTAGATTCACAAAGAAATTTGGTACTGACAAAGTATGACAGTTTGAAGTAGCAATGCTGTAAGGATGCATCCTCCAGCTGTGTAACTGCTGCTCGCATACAGCAAGACAATAAAGTACCTTGCATACAATCTTTAAAAATAAGTATTACAAACACAGAACTGCAGTTATTCTCAGATAATTTGACACAAAGTACAATCTTCTCAGACAGATATTCTTAGAATAAAGAAGAGTATAATATCCACTTGATACAGTTGCTAAGCACATTTATATACAGTGTCAAAAGCATCCTAATTTTGGACCCAGCATAGAGTGGATCTCTCTTAAAGAGCAAAAAACTGTCTTCAGAGCTGCACAATCAGAATGGACTTGCATGTCTAATTTAAATGCTGACGTGATTGTGTCCTCCAGTTAAGTCATGTAAATAAAGCAGGAGCAGTTGGAAGGAGTTTCCAGAACCAATAAAGTAATTAGATCCAAATAAGACAAGCCAAATGCATTGACTCAAAGATTTTCTCAAAACGGATATATCTCTTTGATCTTCCCAAACACACTGTGATGGGCAAGACTATGAAGCCACAACACAGACACCTTGGTAACCAGCAAGTTAACAAAGTTCAGGTCCAGCAGAGAAGATCTTGTTCATTAAAAGCTTAGGGTCAATGTTCCTAGCTAAAATCAGATTCTTGTATCCATCACTCCAGAAGTGACTAATATGCTCCAAGAGCCCTCCTTGCCTGCACCTGATGAGTCTCTAGTTCAGAAGAGATGTATCACTATTAGTCCCCAAATATACAGCTTTGTCCATGCTCTTTGTAGCCAGAGTGAATATAAAAGGTGAGAAAATTCATTATTCAAATGTAATAATTGAATTCTCCTCAGTCCTAACCAATATTGCCTGGTATTAAGATGTCCAGAAAATTTAGACTGCTTTCACAAGCCTACATCTGGCTCACAGGGTTATAATCAAAATACTAAACAGAACTGGCCTTGACTATGATCCTTAAGGACTACCACTTGTAGTATCTTTCTCTCTACCCTAATAACTGTTTCTGTAGTATGCATATATCCTTACCTCTTTATATTAATCCACATATTTATCTTCCATATGAATTTCCTGCAAGGCATGGTATCAAATGTTTCATTTTCAATTATTTGGATTCAAACCATTGCCCTGCTGTTCTCTAAATGGCCAGTTACCTTATCGTGGGAAGATATCAGATCAGTCTGAGGCAGCTGCTACAATAAAATCATGTTAAATTTTACCCATTAGCACCATGTCCTTGATTATACTTTTTGTCAAAATTTATTTTTAAAATCTTGCCTCACAGTAGCAACACTAAGTGATCAGACCCCCTAAACACCTTCCCACTACTGACTTTAAAGATATTGCATCAAATTTTTGTGAGCCTGAGTTTTCCACTCCCAAATTGACAAATACAATGAAAACTGGAGTTGGTGAATTAACAGTACCCTGTTCCTTCAATACTCCAGGGTACAGATTATTTGTACACGTCTCTTTCCAACTCCCATCTCATCACAATAAGCAGATAAATGGTTTGTTTCTATCTTTGTTTCACCTTTCACCAGCATTTTGAAGATCATTCAGTGTACTCCTATACACCAATATTCACATGCCACTGCTTTGACCATTCTCATTTTAAAGCCACAGCAGAACAAGGCAAAAAAAAGACAACCATGGTTTACTACTAATAATGAGTAGATTACCCAAGTTTTAATGCTCATGCTAGCATCTCATGGAAAGCACCAAGTTTATCTAATGCATACCCTCAGTCCCATTATTATCTGAGTTTGAACTCTGAGTTCACCTATTTCAAGCAAGCAAACATTTCAGGGTTTGCAGAAAAAAAAAATCCATTTGATTACAAACTTCAACTTACTCATTTTTGACATAACATACAGTTTCCTGCTTTGAGGAAGTGGAGAGAATGGTAAATTGGAATTTTACAGGGGGAAAAAAAACAGCCATAAATTTTGGGAAACAGAGTGAGTTGTGTTTTTTCACAGGCAGTAGCTCTGATTTTGAAAACTGCAATTGAGCCTACTGAGGGAGAAGAAAATGTTGATCACAAGGGCGATATAATTTTAAACTGACTTCGCAGAACTGAGCCACATTCCTGAAAAAACACCATCCCCACATGTGCCTGCAGTAAGCAGCAACATTCAACAGCCAGCAGTCTCAGACAACCAGAGAATGGGTTTTTGTTTCATTCATTCTGCTTTTGAATAAGCAGCCACCCAAAAGAAAGCAACTGTCCAGGCAGAAGCCTACTGTTGCATAACTTACATAAAGAGGTATTTCAGCGCAGCTCAACTCCATTGTCACGGCATCTAGAAACAGAATAAATCAGTGAAATTATTACACACCCATCAGGAAGCATTGGTATCATTATACCTCTTTCATGTCTACTAGCTAAGTCGATGTTGTCCAGTATTAAGGGGAAAAAAGATATTAAGCTTATCAGATATCTAGTTGCCCCCAGTTTCCCCAGAACTAGGAAACTTTGGTGTAATAATGCCTGTGTAAGGCTGAAGAAGGAGTGGCTGGTCTTAGTTAACATGCTGTGTGCTTTTCACACAATAGACATAGTAAACAAAACAGGTCAGGCTGAACCTAGTCACTGAGACATTCATAGCTGCAGCAAATGAAAACGGTGGAAATTGCAGACCAGTTTATTTCTAAGGGCAAAGAAAGGAACTTGACCTCCAGATGTAGCTGTAGCAACTTTTATTTCTCACCAATACCCCAGGTGTCTGAAGCTGATTTTTTAGCAACTTCATAGGAGATATTACCATGTCAGGGAATGTCACCTTAACTACCCTAAACAGCAAACTACTGATACAAGCCATCACTGGAATTACAGTAATTACAGTCATCATATCAACCCTGATTTCTATTATCATATTTTAACATCAGTACATCCTCCAAATTCATACTCTAAGAATAATATTCCTGTCAAATGACAGAAGTATACCAGAAGAAACCCCACATTTTTGAAACAGCAAGGTGGGCTCAATAACTACACAGAGTTTTCTGCTTGCTAAAACAAGCTACAAAAAAAGGAGTCTGTGTTAAGAAGACACTGTCTCCACTCAAGTGTGGCCTTCTTTACAGCTGAATAGTTTCCAAGGACAACACAGTTATGTATCTTATTGTTTGTTAATTCATAGGTACAGCTTGCTATGAGTCAGACATAATTTGATAAATACGTTGCCTACAGACTACCGAAATTAAATGCATAGCCTCAATCAAAAAAACCCAAAAAACAAACAACAAAACACACAACCATAAATGACCAATCCACCATCCCAGCACATGCTCCTTATAAACCATGATACTCATCTCCTGATGCTCATTTAAATTCATTAACAAGTGCCTACATTATTACAGTATGACTTCAGTAAAATTTTAAAAGAGATGGGAAAGCCCTTTAGAAAATAACTGGTCACAAATGTTCGGCCAAGAAAAAAAAAAAAAAACTTTTATCAAGGAAAACATTAATCCAGCCATCAGACTGGGGGGTTTCTTATTTTCTGCAGAGGGAGGCACCCCACAGCTGACTGGAAGGCATTTCACTTTGACAAAGATCCGCAGTTTCCATCAAAAATATCCTGAACCCAACCTGAAAAGCAGCAGCATGAGAAGCACAGTCAAAAAAGCTTGTACAAAAGAAAACAAGCGAAATTAAGGAACTGTGATATCAATTCCAAAAGGAGTATTTTAAGGTGGAGTTTTCCACAAGTGACACCTTATGGAACAAATGAAGTATATTAACTTCTATTGCAGACCTGTCACCAACTCACAATTACTCCCACACATAGATCACATAGATTGCTTATACACAGGTCATCACTTTAGGGCTGACAGAAATAAAAGACATGCCAGCCAGCTGGTTTACACGATTGCTTTGTTCTGCTGTATGAAACCATAGAATTGTTTGGTCACGGAAGACCTTTGAGACCACTGAGTCCAACCTGCCTGCTACTAAACCGTATCACTAAGCACCTCATCTACCCATCTTTTAAATCCCTCCAGGGATAGGGACTCCATCACTTCCCTGGGCAGCCTGTTCCAATGCCTAATAAGCCTTCCACTGAAGAATATTTTCCTGATATCTAATCTGAACCTCCCTTGGCACAGCTTGAGGCCATTTCCTCTCATTCTGTCACTTGTGAGGAGACCAACACTCGCCTCACCACAACATCCTTCCCTTCACCTGTAACAGTTCTCCCTCCTTAAAGGAACATGTTCCAAATAAACTTCAATATCTCCTCTGCAGGAAAGTAGGAGCATGTTCAAATCATTATGTCATGTCAACAGAATAGGACCCACATCTGGTTACTTCTATCATATAAATCTCTTGACTTCCAAAGCCTCAAGAGACATCTCAACATCCTCCTCCTCTGTAAGGATGAGAAAGGCAAGTATACAGTCTAGTCTACTAAGTCTACTGTAAGCGTACACAAGAAGGCACAGTTTAGCCCTTCCCTTGGGGTACTATCATTGAACCACTAGTACAACAAACTCCTCTTATATTGGATAATACAAACAAAACTAATTGTAGAGATGGTGGCACGACAGCGAGCCGACTCTTCACAACATGGCATACAGAGATGATGCCAATCCTACTTGAGCTTCCTTCACCCTTTGCGAGTGTCACACTGTGGATCCTCTGGGAGTTTCTGCTTTGAAATACTAAGTACCTAGCTCAAAGTGGATCCTAAGTGTATAAATAACCTGAATATTTAGCTCATCTGAAGCAATCAATGTTTTCCATGTAATATTGAGTACAATTGTGTTGAAATAAAATCGGTACTTTCAACATAAGCTTCTCTGACAAATGAGCTTATAATGGTGTTTCCCAGACACAAAGTTGTACCTAATGGTACCCATTTTGCTTCCTGCAGAAGAACCAATAAACGTCAACACACAGTACTAAGCAACCTCTTCTGCTTTTCTCACGCTCTAAAGAGTGCTAGTTGTTTAGAAAAAAGTTTTGCAAAAATGGCTCAGATCTTTCCTCCATCTGGGGCTTACAGGAACTCAGCTTGGCTGCTGGAAGTGGCTGAGAGTGGCAGGAAGAAGAGGAGGATGCAAGTAGAGAGGAAATACTCAGCCCTGGCTACAGAGCAGCTCTTGTGCAACCTCTCCTTCAAAGTGAAGGACTGAAGGAGACAGTGTACCATACTGCTCACATCCTTCATATGGCAAAAATCTAGGCTCCCAGTGTCCAAGAGGCATCATGTAGATAACCACTCCTGGGTGCTGCAGAGCAGTCCTACTCCATGCCGTAAGGAGAGAGTCAAGCTGCACAACACTGTGGACACACACCATTTCACAGAGCAACACTCAGTCTCTTCCTCTGTCATCTGTGCATCTGACATAGAAACCAGCAGGATGGGCATTTAACAAACAAACAGGTCCAGTTTCAGGCACTGTCCACAAATATTTATTGAGATGAACATCAACAAGTATTTTGGGTTTTATCAAAGATGCAAGACATTTCAACAATTTTCCTCAACTAGTATTTCATTTACTCTTTGCCAATTATGGACTCCCATATATCCAACTTATTTCAACATTACATATTTTAGCATTTTATAGCATGGTTTCCTCTGTTATCAAGATACATTAAAAAGACCACAATAACGAAATAAACCAATGGAAAATAAAAACATCAGGTATTGACTTAACTGCATTTTAATGGAAAAGACAGTTATCAGATTTTTTAGTCTGCACTTACTGAAAAAGTAGATAAGAGAGAGCATTATCTAAACCTCAGCAGAAAGGCATTTCTACTGCTTGACAAGGTGACCCTTCAAGACAATACTGTGACTGTTTTGGCTGTCATAGCTCCTACCGTGTATCTGCATTTTCCCAAACACAAAAGGACACTCCCTGAATTTACAACAACTTGACTTACAACTTGCAACCTGACTCTCTTCTTCCCTGTAAATAAGGTACATAACTGTGGGATAAAGACACAGAGGAAGTTAAGGCATGACTCTGGCTTCAATGCTGGTCTGTAATCCAGTAGCCACTTCTATGGACTTCACTTTAATCAGGGCTCTGCTACTGTCGCAACGACCCCCACAGTTTGTTAAGCAGTTTGTGTAAGCCTTACAAAAAGCTGTGAAGTATAAGCAGTGATATAAAATATATATTTCTTTTCCATGTATCTGTTCAAAGATAACAAAAAACTAGGGCTTTGGACCCTGTTCCTTATACTCCTCTTTCAGACTATAATCCTAAACCTCTGTGCCACAGACCACTACTGCTGTTTCATGAATTGTAAAGCAACTGTCTGAATGCAAAACTGTCAAACTATGTAAATAAACTCCCAGTGATGCTTTGCAGGTGACTTGGAATTTAATTCTTCATTTTTTAATTATGTTTCTTTTTGGCAATGGTCATATTTAAGCTCATATCTATAAAAAAACCTGAGAATTACAGTCTTATTACCACCACGAAGGCAAGCACACAAAGTCTTTATTTCTGATCAGGTGAAGCAATAGGAGAACAAGAAACCTAAATCTTTGTCTAAGTAAAATGTCTTGTTCATTGTAAAAGTCTAGCAGTACATGCATATTAAGATGTTTTCCATGGAGCTCTTTTCCACTGGAGGACTGTGTTACACATCATCATTATCACTGTTCTAATTTTTTTACTACACAATAATCCATAGGAGATACATGCTACATCAGCCCATGTTGGACAGCCTGTAACATGGATATGAATTATTGCACATACTGTGTTTATGCCTCTCAGATCTTAATCTTAGAAAACTGAGATTCCAGCATGGTGCTCACAGACCAACCAGGTTCCATTAACGGTGTTCATCCCACTGCTTCCTCTCAACAAGCCCAGCACTTGAACCAAACGTGATTTTTTTAATTTAGAGATCTTATCTGAGCTGCATTACATATGTACACCTCATTCACACCTTCCCAAACACCAGGAACCGTGCTGTGCAGCAAACAAGTCTAACATGACATAGAACGTTCGTTTACATGCAGATTCTTGCTCTGGACCTGATTAAAAGACCTCAGAAGAATTAAATGAAAGGAAAAAAACTCATAAACTGAAAATATATGTATAAGAAATACTACATTCCCAAAGTCAGCTTTTACACCTTTACAGACAAGGTTTTGACACAATCTTTCATTTCCACGCTTGGCTCTCCTGAACACCTAGAGCAAGGGGAATAGGGAGGGGACAACGCAAAATCCTCAGCTAGCAGCTTTGCGAGCACATTCTTTACTGCCTTCTAACACTAGTCAAACTGGCAGACAAAACAAACCCTTGCCTATTAAATTTATAATGAAGTAGCTTGCACTAGTGTTGATTACTTCACCAGAAATTAGTTGCTCTTGAAGTAAGTGAACAGAGGAAAAGTAGCGAAAGGCCTTTATAAATAGCTCTTTTTTTCAACAATTTGAGACAAAAAAGAAACTTAAATCTTCCTCCAAAAAAATCACCCTATTCATGACTATCATATTTCTTTAATTTTTTAAAGCCACAGCTATTTTGTGCTCCTTAGAAGGGAAAATATTTAAAGAGTATCCAAGGAAGGGTCACATTTTTTGGCCTTTTAAAAATACATTTGGGTTTTAAAACGCAAAAAAAAACCTCGAAAAAATGCCTCTTAGAAGCCTGTTCCTGAGGTTGGCAAAAATGTATTCTTTATGAATTTTTGATTATTATTAATTCTTATTAACATTCCTGATGTAGCATTTTTATTTCAATGTTTAAAAGGGACTTTATATTTTAAAAGCCTTAAAATGTGAACACAGGTTATACATTTCTGAAAAACAAAAACAGAACCAAATGTATATTTAAGTTTACCAAAATGAAATAATATCTGTTGGCATTCACCACCAAACATCTGTCTCACCTTCTTTACTCTTTTGAATGCCCATTTTGACAGAGATAGTTGCTTTCTAACAATAATTTTCTAATAGCCCTTAGAATTTAATACTCCCTGGTTTGGGCACTGTGAAGCCATGAGACCAGAGCAAAAGCAAACTCCCTAGAGGGTCCAAACAGCACAGTTGTATAGCTTACTGACAAGACAGTAAAGAAGGGGACCAAAAACGTTTGGCTCCACAAAGGCATTCAAATGCATGCTCCGATTTATCTGTGACACTTTTTCATTACTGAGGCTTGGCCACTCACCAAACTGCTGTAACTGACAAAAAAAGTTAGGTGATATATTGTGCGTTTAATAACATTTTTTAATTCGCATTCCATCTTTTTCAAACAGATAGAACAGCACAACAAATTCTACGGTTATTAAAGGCAAGAAACAATTTTTTTTTATAACAAAAGTCACTAGATATAATTCTGATTTCAACAGAAAGCAGCTTACATGGACACAGGTGACTATTTCACTTCACAGACCTAATTACCTAAGGTAATTTACTGGCAATCGCTTCTCTTAATGATGCTGAGCATGAAAGACACAACTCATGCAGCTCAAACAGTTAGAAGAAACATCTGTAAATTTCTGAAAATTCTGTAATCTTTTAAGAATTTCAGCAGGCATTGAGGAAAATTCAAAAAACTTTCCTGAGTCTTGGGATGAAATGCTATATAAAAACTCAGCTCAGTGCAAATGAAGACATCTGTAATCTCAAAACATGTGCACAAACATACACGGTGATAAAAAGCCTGCTTGCTCTTCTAGATAGCACCTTAGCACCTAGAACATTTATTTGCAGAATGCACAGAGAATGCACATTTCTGCCCCGAGATCACCATAACCCCCATCCTTAAACGGGAAATCGAGACGTGCAGGTGCTGACTGAATGACTGACGCGTGGCCATGCAGAGAGCTGGGTTTTGCCTGGTAAAGCCAAAAATTAGACCTGGATCTTTTGAGTCATTGTATTAGTCACAGTACATCCTGCCTATACCCTCGTGCAAATTCTCGTTCAGCATAATATTCAAATCAAAGGAACGTCGGTCCTTTTCACACACCACACCCTGCTGAAACGGCCTCACAAGCGAACATTGTGTCCGGGGACACAATGGGAACTTCTCCTGAATAACAGCAGTAGTTTCAGGAAAGAAATACTCCTCCCTGATGCCGTGTAACAAATTGTTGCCAGAAAAGTCTAATTTACAAGTCAGCTAAGGCTGGATGAGTTTTCTGGTAGATTATTACTAAGACACATCTACACAACCTTAATATTCCAACACTGCTTCCGAAAAATTAAAGCCTTTAAGCACTCAAGTCCCTTCACCAGATTTTTCTTGTCCATTTTTCACATCATTTCACAGTACACAGTTCATTTTCTTACCTATGCAGAAAAATCCCTCTTAGGCAAACATCTGCTGAAATCTTATCTCCACAAAGGACGGTAGAGAGCAAATCACCTCTACAGAAGAAAAAATATTGTGCCCAGGGAGGTGGTTGATTCACCTTCCCTGGAGGTGTTTAAGGCACGGGTAGATAAGGTCTTGAGGGACTTGTTTTAGTGTTTGACGGGAATGGTTGGACTCGATGATCCAATGGGTCCCTTCCAACCTGGTTGTTCTATGATTCTATGATCTGTTACCCTTTCTTAATGCACCTTTGTGCCTTATAATGATTTAGAAAACCTACCTCTATTTTCATACAGGACCAAATACATTGGAAGAAGTAAGTCCATAAAAAAAAAAAAAAAAACAAAGAAGGATTTTAGAGCCTTTTTTTTCTGTATAAGAATCACTGTGTGATACAGAAAAAAACGCAAACTAGTGTCCCAACAAAACACTACCAAGAAGTGCTTTGAAAGTTGTTTCTCAGAATTTTACTCTTAGAAAACGTTAATTTCCTTTCCGTTTATTCGCTTGTTAAAGTAAATATATTCAAAAACTTCTTGTGCACCGTCTGAGAAGGTCAAGCGCCTTCACGATCAAAATCAAACCCGCTTAGGGGCAAGAGCTGAAAGGCACACACACACACGGCAGTGGGGAGGGAAGCAGGTGACTTTTTTAAGGTCGCTTCTAAACCAAACCATCCCACAGTTCTAAGGCTTTTAGAGCAAAATAATGAATAACCAAAAAATTATATATATATATATATATATATATATATATATATATATATATATATACATATATATATACATATATATATATATATACATATATATATATACATATATATATATATATACATATACATATATATATAAAAGTACATACGTATATAAAAGTACATACGTATATAAAAGTGCATACGTATATAAAAGGGGAGGCGGGGGGAAACCTCTCCCGACTTCTCGGAAGCGCTTTCCCGGGACAGATGCGGAGCCAGCGCTTAGCCACCCCCCGGCTGGACGTGGAGCCCCGAGGAAGGGCGAGGGCCCCCCCCGGGGCAGGGGCTGCCGGGCAGCGGGCGCTGCGCTCGCCTTACCTGCGCGGGGAGACGCTGCGGAGGAGGAGAAGCCGCCCCCGGGGCGAGGGCCCGAGCCGGCGGAGGGGCCGGTGCGCCGTGCTCGCTCGACGGGGCGGGCGGAGAGGCGGGACCCCGCGGAGCCCCCGCGGAGCGGAGCGGGCAGCGCCGGCCCCAGCGCCGCTCGGAGGGGAGCGCTGCCCCCTCCCGGCCGCAGGCTGCCAGCCGGGGTCACACCGCCTCCCCGGAAGCTTTAAGGCTCCGGCGACTGCCCGGGACCTAACTTCATCTGCTCTTAAAATCGTCTTTTACTGCCGACTCCCTAAACCAATCCTGTTTCCCTAGCAAGGAGCGCTGAAGATGTGGTGTTGACGGGCAAGCACCTACCGAGCAAGCTCGCTCTCGCTGCACTATAGAATCACAGAACAACCAGGTTGGAAGGGACCCATCGGGTCTTCTAGTCCAACCATTCCTTATCTAACACTAAACCATGCCCCTCAAAACCTCACCCACCCGTGCCTTAAACACCTCCAGGGAAGCCTGTGAATCAACCACCTCCCTGGGCAGCCTATTCCAATGCCCAATGACCCTTTCTGTGGAAAAACCTCCTCCTAATCTCCAGCCTAAATCTCCCCTGGCGGAGCTTGAGGCCATTCCCTCTCGTCCTGTCCCCTGTCACTTGAGAGAAGAGGCCAGCTCCCTCCTCTCCACAACCTCCTTTCAGGTACTTGTAGAGAGTAATGAGGTCTCCTCTCAGCCTCCTCTTCTCCAGGCTAAACAACCCCAGCTCTCTGAGCCGTTCCTCATAGGTTCTGTTCTCCAGCCCCTTCACCAGCCTTGTCACTCTTCTCTGGACTTGCTCCAAAGCCTCAACATCCTTCTTGTGGTGAGGGGCCCAGAACTGGACACAGTATTCCAGGAGCAGCCTCACCAGTACTGAGTACAGAGGGAGAATCACCTCCCTGGACCTGCTGGTCACACCATTTCTGATACAAGCCAGGATGTCATTGGCCACCTTCTTTATGTCTGGTTTTTTTTCTTTATGTCCTGTTTTGTTGTAGCTGGATAGCTTACTTTCTTTGTAACTGCAGCATTTTAGCTCACTACCACGGGAATAAAAAGGGCGGTGTTAGCGATGTGTGAAAGAATTAGTGTTTTATTGCGGAGCAGTGGCTGTACACTATGAAAGTGTGAATTCCCTTAGTATCTGAAATATCTGAGAAACGGGAGAATACGGATAATCAGGAAGAGATAACAAAAGAGAGCTGGACCTGTTCTGTCCAGAATCAGAGCTTAGTTAGGGTCTAAGTGTCAGTTTATTAAAAAATGCTACCACTTTAAAAGTCATTAGGGTGATAGTAAAAACTATTATCCAAGCTCTCCAAGAGAGGATAAGATGATCTGAGAGGAATGCATGCTCTTTGCCATCCTGTGCTCTTTTCCAGAACCCTTAAGGTTACTTGAAGGTCTTGGCTTTTATATCCATAGCTTATGATAAGAATAGAAAACACACTGGCTTTACTTTAAAGAAATTATACACAGGAAACAGCCACACAACTCAGAATGACATTTTCCTTAGCTGGTAATTCAAAGGCCTATTAGTAGCATATACAACTAATAGAAAATCTGTAGCCAACCTGGTAAATGCACTGAAAGTTCCCAGTTAAGAGCACAAGGTCACAATCTTACTTACATTTCACAATCAAAAATTCAAAGTCCTGTTATTGACTTCTAACCAGATGTCCTCAATGCAATTAAACACCTATAATTCACTTAACTTTACCCATCTGAATCCATTATAGTTTCACTGGTATTTTTTAAAAGGAAGTATATTATAGTACTACAACAGAGCACAGGTGATGATGGTTGTCCCTGATGGGGAGAAAGAAGCCAGTGAAACACCATCACCACCCCTTTACGTTTCAGCAAGAGTTTCATGCCTTTACATAGTGTGTGTCCATGTTTAAAATTTTCAAACTTTTTATTGGTTCACTTTGGGTGGCTTATCACGGAGGCAAACATCTGCGGGAGCATGAGCAAGTAGGGACTTTCTCATTAGCATACTTGTCAGAACAAGTCTAGAGCTCTGAGATTCCAGTAATACACCCCCCAGCTGCAGTGTGATACAATTTTGGAAAGTTAAATTTGCAGGGATGAAAAATAAGACATAAAAGTTGATGGAGTGCAGGCAAGTCAGGGTTTGCTTGTAACCATCTTACAGCACCTTTCTTCTACACCTAGCCCCAGCATACTTTACTGGAAGCATACGAAAGCATTGCTTTACTTCAGTTATTATATCCACTTACCAACAAATGCAGTAAAAATTCCAATTGCATACTATCCAAGAAAAGAAAACAAAGCATAGGTGCATCTGCAGAAGCTGTAGACCCTCTGGATTTCCATTCCGAATTTTCCTAATTGAACCAGTTATAAAAATAACTGGTTACAAGTTGTAATTTAATTTACCTAATTTTCAAGACCATATAGTATCACTCCAAGGCACTGACTGGGACCTTAGTTCCAGAGGAAGCCACCTCTTGCATTTCCATTGTGCAAACAAGGATTTCCATCAGCTTTTTGTACCTACTGGGACTATATGTGCAATTTAACAAGAAAGTTTTGTTACACAGTTTCAGGTATGAAAGGTAAAAAAAAACTACATGCACTCCAGAGACTATCTTCAAAACACAATACTGTGCCATCAAAGTAATAACTTGTTGCACAGGACAGCGTGTCACTGGCTAATGTTTACTCATTTTTTTGTGATGCACAGAATGGTTTCTGCTTCAATACACCTGTTATTAAATAAAGCTTAAACCAAAAAATCTGTGATTTGCTAGCTCCTAATAAGAACTGAAATGTTTAGAATCATAGAATCATCAAATCACCAGGTTGGAAGAGACCCACTGGATCATCGAGTCCAACCATTCCTATCAAACACTAAACCATGTCCCTCAGGACCTCATCTACCCGTGCCTTAAACACCTCCAGAGAAGGTGAATCAACCACCTCCCTGGGCAGTCTGTTCCAGTGCCCAATGACCCTTTCTGTGAAAAACTTCCTCCTAATCTCTAGCCTAAATCTCCCCTGGCGGAGCTTGAGGCCATTCCCTCTTGTCCTGTCCCCCTGTCACTTGGGAGAAGAGACCAGCTCCCTCCTCTCTACAACCTCCTTTCAGGTACTTGTAGAGAGTAATGAGGTCTCCCCTCAACCTCCTCTTCTCCAGGCTAAACAACCCCAGCTCTCTCAGCTGCTCCTCATAAGGCCTGTTCTCCAGCCCCTTCACCAGCTTCGTTGCTTTTCTCTGGACTCACTCCAGAACCTCAACATCCTTCTTGTGGTGAGGGGCCCAGAACTGAACACAGGATTCAAGGAGTGGTCTCACCAGTGCCGAGTACAGAGGGAGAATAATCTTCCTGGACCTGCTGGTCACACCGTTTCTGATACAATCTAGGATTCTATTCGCCTTCTTGGCCACCTGGGCACACTGTTGGCTCATGTTCAGTTGGCTGTCAACCAACACCCCCAGGTCCTTCTCCTCCAGGCAGCTTTCTAGCCAGACTTCTCCTAGTCCTAGGACTGCATAGGGTTGTTGTGCCCCAAGTGCAGGACCCGGCATTTGGCCGTGTTAAACCTCATCCCATTGGTCTCAGCACAGTGGTGTCCAGATCCCTTTGCAGAGCCTCCCTACCCTCCAGCAGATCCACACTTCCACCCAGGTTAGTGTCACTGCAAACTTGCTAAGGGTACACTCAATGCCTTCATCCAGGTCATTGATAAGACATTGAACAGGGCTGGACCCAGCACTGAGCCCTGGGGAACCCCACTTGTCACTGGCCTCCAGCTGGATTAAACACCATTTACTACCACTCTCTGGGCCCAGCCATCCAGCCAGTTTTCTACCCAGGAGAGTGTGCGCCTGTCCAGGCCAGAGGCTGACAGTTTCCGTAGCAGAATGCTGTGAGAAACTGTGTCAAAGGATTTGCTGAAGTCCAGGAAGATACATCCACAGCCTTTCCCTTGTCCAGCAGCTGAGTCATTTTGTCATAGAAGGCAATCAGGTTAGTTTGACAAGACCTGGCTTTTGTGAACCCATGTTGGCTGCGCCTGATTACCCGGTTCTCATGCATGTGCTTCATGATAGCACTCAAGATCACCTGTTCCATGACTTTCCCTGGCACTGAGGTCAGACTGACAGGCTTGTAGTTCCCTGGATCCTCCCTGTGACTCTTCTTGTAGATGGGCACAACATCAACCTCCAGTCCAGTGGAACCTCCCCAGTCTTCCAGGACTGTTGGAAGATGATGGAGAGGGGTTTGGCCAGCACATCTGCCAGGTCCTTCAATACCCTTGGGTGAATCCCATCTGGCCCCATAGACTTGTGAGTGTCTAGTTGGGCAAGCAAGGCTCTGACCACCTCTTCTTGGACCATGGGAGCCTCATTATACTCCTCTAGTTCCATGGTTTGTACACAGAGGAAACAACTTTCTTTACAATTAAAGACCAAGGCAAAGAAGGCGTTAAGTACCTCAGCCTTCTCCTCATCCTCTGTAACTGTTGATCCTTCTGTGTCCAAAAGGGGCTGTATGGTCTCCTTTGTTCTCCTTTTATTATTTATATATTTATAGAAAGATTTTTTTTGTTATCTTTCACAGACTTAGCCAATCTGATTTCTAGTTGAGCCTTAGCCCATCTGATTTTTAACTCTACACAATCTCACTTCCCTCCTGTAGTCCACCCAAGAGGCCTGTCCCCTCCTCCAGAGCCTATAAACATTCCTCTTCTTCTTAATGTCACTCAAGATCTCTCTGTTCAACCAAGCTGGTTTTTTTCCCTGCCGACTTTTTTTCCGGAACACGGGGATGGCTTTCTCCTGAGCTGCTGGGATCTCCTTTTTGAAGAGCTCCCAGCCCTCATGGGCTCCCTTGCCCTTAAGTACTGTCTCCCAGGAGACTTTGCCAACCAGCCTTCTGAAGAGTTCAAAGTCTGCCTTCTGGAAATTTAATGCTACTGTCCTGCTAAGCACCCTCTTCACTTTGCCTAGAACAGAAAACCCTATCATCTTGTGATCGCTTAGTCCAAGTTGTCCTCCTACTGCCACATCACCCTTCATGGCCTTCCCTATTTACAAACAGCAAGTCCAGGAGTGCACCTTCCCTTGTTAGATGAATGCATAGATGAATGCTTAGCTTTCAACACACACATGGAAAAAGTAATGTAAAATGGAAAAGACCGTAAGTGAAGAGAAAATGAGATTGTTTCTTGAGCTTACTAATGTTACTATTATTTAGTACTTCCTACTACTCTCCCTACTAACCCCTCCTGCTCCTCCAGCAACACAGTTTGGAGAAACTTCTCCGAGTGAACTTCGCAAATTACAGTCTTAATTGCTTACAATAATAAGTTGCAATAAGTTTACAAAGATGCTGCAATAATCCTTGCCTAAGGACCAAAGTTGGTGTTACAAGTCACAGTACGTTAAGCTCCAGAAAGCAAAGTAACTTCCACTGAAGACACTAAAACAAAACAAAACAAAAGGAGGGAGGAGGGGTAAATGTTGTTTCTTTAGTTTTGCCTGGTTTTCAAATGTAATATATATGTGATCATCACTGAAAATCTGCTCTGTAGCAACAAAATTGTAATTTCAGTCATAAATTGCAGTGTCCTATAAAATCTGATTTACTTTCATTAAAACCTTCAACTTCTTTGTTTTTGCAGTATTTCAGAAGTTTAGGTTACAGGCATCAGCCACAGAATGTCTCTGAAAGGTAGATTGTGATTGACTAGAGCAACCTGAAAATTGTTCAGCTCACTATTGCAACTATAAACTTCACATAAACTCAGAGCTGGAAAGCAAGTATGCAAATTCAAAATCAAATATTCAGCAAGATTTTGGGGGTTTAAATTTTATTTTCAATGAAAGAGATATGAAAGACTGAAGACTAATGAAGGCTATTTGCTGACAATAGCAATGCCAAATTTACTATCTCCAGAACTCCATTGGTGACTAGATAAAAGTGATAACTCTGTAAGTAGGAACCTATTTCATTTGAGGAGGCCTGGAGTAAGTACACACTAGAACTGAAAGAACTCTCTTGTGACTGCTCATGCACTGAGTGATGAGGGAACTCAGCCTGGTACAGACACAGCAAGCATACTTCCATTTTATTTCAGTTTATGTGTGTTTATAAATAATTAATCGTAAGTGCTGCTTTGCTTGTAATTTTATACCCATCTGTGTCCCAGCGCATCCCATATCAATCGATCAGAAGTTGCTGGCTTTATGAGTAACTTCCACAGCATTACTTTTTCCTTCATCTTTTACTGTTTTCATCATCAAATTCTTTATGCTTTGTATAGCTCCCTTTCAGAAACTGACGTTACCAATGCACCTTCACAACTAATATGCTTTTGAGTATACCTCAGCCTTTTCCAATATAGGTTAATTGTGCACAATGCCAAAATTACTCAGAAACTTGTATGTTTTCTGCAATGAAAAAATTGAGTACAAATTTTGCATTCATTTTATCTTACTCACTGAGGCAAGTTTATTTAATATAAACGTGTTATAATGAGTAAACTTCAAAAACATAACCCAAGCTGTCTTATTTCATATGCTGTTAGCACCCTGATGGGAGCAGTGATAATCTGGTTAGAAGGAGAAAAACAGTAACCAGATGTCTGCTAAAATATTGACTGATTAAGTGCTGCTAGCTCAGGAACAAGAGTGTCCTTGAGGGGCACATCTTTGAAGTGCAGCTGGGCACCAAGAATCTGGAAACGTCCCAAGCTGTCTGTGCTCAATGTGCACGAACCTAAGGAAATATAACAGCAACTGATTTTATCCAAAGGTGAAAAATACTCTGGAAAAAGGGAAAAAAAATCCTGACAAAACAGGAACTGGGAAGTGCCATTGGCTGTTCCAACAGAAAGACCAGGAAACCAGCCTGAAAAAAACCCCCTACTTGGTCCAAGAAAATAGAATAATTTTCAGTTGGCTGTCCCACCTGGTGGTGTTCTATGCATTCTTGTATCTTCGCAAGACAAAAATGACTTTTTATTTATAATGAAGCCTCTCTCTCTGAGAATTTCCCATATACGCACCCTTTCGTTGGGGATCTCCTAGATAGATGAGACTCTTTCTGAGGACACCTGGCTGCCTTCAAACTCCATAACAGACAATCTTGAAGCAAGACATTGTCCTTGGTTAAACTGGTCCTGTTTTTAGGATTGGTTTCATTGGCCCAAATTTTGTGATCAGTTTATGTGTATTTGTAAGTAATTAATCATAAGTGCTGCTTTACTAGCTGTAATTTTGTAATAGCCTGCAATACTAAAATATACACTTGCTTTGTTATTTATTGTTGTGACTGCCAACAAAATAATGTAATCTGTATATTCCTGCATCCAGTTAAATTTTAAAAATATGGAAGAGAATTAGTGCACTGATTAAAACATAGTGCTCTAAAATCGAGCACTGCGGAACCCCAATGGTGACTGGTCTGATACAACTTGTTACTAAAGCTCTTTGAGCCTGATCCATCAACCAGTTGTTTACGCAAGACATTATGAACTTGTCTAGCTGTATGTCAGACAGCTTATGCAGTACAGTGCAAGTCAGCACCAGCTTTTCCAAACTTCAAAAACACATCTACTGGCTTCCCCTGGTCAGCTAGATGGATGACCTTGTCATAAAAGCAAATTAAGTTGGTTAAGCAGGACATTCCCCTCATGAACCCGTACTGGTTATAACCAATGACTCTCTTCTCTGATGTATTTTTCAATAGTTCCCAGAATAGCCTTCTCCCATAATTTTATCAGGCACTGAAGTGAGACTGACAGGCCTGCAACTATCCTCCCTACTCTTCTTGAAAATAAGGACAGCTTCAGGTCAACTAGGACCTGTACAGACTCCCAAGACTATTAGAAAAATAATGGAGAAATGTTCCGCAATGACATCCACCACCTTTTTCAGTACCTGCGATAAATCTCATCAGGCACGATAGATTTATGGCACACACAGCTGGAGCAGTGAGTCTCACACATGTTTAGAATTGGCTGGGAGTTTATCCACCCCACCCAGCACCATCCAACACAGTGTTCCAGAGGTCCTAGGGACTAATCATCAATGTTGAAGATAGAGGTGAAGGCGGCATTATAAGGTTGTTTCAGTTTCTCATTTTTGAGACACTTTGTATAGTTCACTCCTAACATTGAACCATAAATATTTCATACATTTCTACTTTCTCATCATTAGTTACTCAGCTTTGAGCAACTTGAGTAATACAGTGTATAAATTCTAGCAGCATGGTCTTCAAAGCGTATCTGTTAAAAATACAAAGGTATTTTACCCTCAAAAAGTTGTAACTCGAATGATCTGCCAACAAAAGTTTCACTCACTAGTCCAGGGAAAACAGTGTCCTTTCTGACCAATGTTCAGTCGAAAGCTCAACATCAACCAGTTCACCAACCAGATCACCTCTTTCTCCCATGTAATTCAGCTGGCTGAACACAGAAATGTCCTCATTTTACTCTTCTTTTTGAAACCCAGTCCATGTCTGATTGCATTCAATTAGATAAGCCTTTTTTTCTGGCAGCATCAATGCTAACTGCACTCCTGAACCATTAACAATATTTGGGGGTGCAGAGGTGTTCCTTCTGTCCAATAAACAGCTGGAAAAGTGTGTGTGGGGTGGTTTATGAAAATGGTATCAAAAAAGTAACAGACACTTTTTGGTTTTAACTATCCAGAAAATATAATTTATTAACTGTATCTCAAAGACAAATCAACCTGGTAATTCCAGAATGACCCAGAAGTCAAAGAAGATTTTGTGCAATTAATCCCCACTTTTCTATATAAGCAGAACGTATAGAATAAAGAATACCCTTTCCCCAAGCATGACACCCAGCATTACACTTCCTCCAATCACAATTAACTCTTCTAACTCACTTGGTTCACAACTTTCCATCACAGTGCTTCCAAATATTAGATTTCAGGGCATAAGGTAATGCACTGCTAGAAAAATAATTACAATTTCATATAAATAAAATTTTGACCTTTAAAACAAATAGATGCATGCCTGGCACTGCAGTAATGTATTTAAACATTCATCTCTACAGAAATACCACTGTGAACTGTTACCTGAAAGAACTTGTTTCCTGCCATTTTATTCAAGCAGCAGCTTCAAACATTATTAATATTATAAGAAAATAAAGTCAGAACATGAATGATAGGCACGACAGTGGTAACAACAGCATCTTATTCTGGCTCCTATGTAACTTAATTATGTAGGTAATGAAAAAAACCTTGCACAATGAAAAAAAAATCTTACTAAATATTAAAAACCATAAGAAGCAGCAAAAAACCCCACATTAATTTTTGTAACAGATAAGCAGAAACAAAGAACAGACAAGGTTGGCAAGCAGACTAGGAGTCACCTTAACAAATACAAGCTTTCAATGCAGAGAGAGCAAATCCAGCAGAACACATAATACAACTGGCTGCTTTTATTCAAGTAGCAGAAAATCAAATGGTCAGCTAGGTAAGTCTTAAAGATTTTATTTTAGTGGTCAATATCTTAAAATAGTATTTGTTTTTCCAAGTTTTGATCAGAACTCTATTTATGTTTATACCTCACACCCGCTTCCAGCCATAGCTTGGCAAATTTACTTGGTAGAATAACCAAGTTAATAGTAAATATTGTAATAAATCAAAGATAAGATCATAGAATAGTTTGCGTTATAAGGGACTTTTAAAGGTCTTTTAGTTCAACCACCCCTGCAGTAAGCAGGAACATCTTCAACTCCATCAGGTTGCTCAGAACCCCATCCAATCTGACCACAAATATTTCCAGGAAAAGGGCATCTTCCCTTGCACTCCTCTCAGCAATCTCTTTCAGTGTTTCACCAACCTCATGGTAAAGAACACCTTCCTTATATGCACGCTAAGTCCACCCACTTTTAGTTTAAAATTGTTACCCCTTGTCCTATGACAAGAGGCCCTATTAAAATATTTGTCTCATCTTTCTTGTAAGCCCCTAAAGTATGAAAAGGCCATAATAATGTCTCCCTGGAGCCTTTTCTTCTCCAGGTTGAAGAGCTACCAGCTGTCTCAGCTTTTCATTGCAGAAGTGTTCCATTCCTCTGACCATTTCTGTGACTGTCCTTTGGACCTCTTCCAACAAGTCCATGTCTTTTCTGCGTTGATGATTTCATCACTGGATTCAGTACTCCAGGTATAGACTTCGGTACCAGAGTGAAGCAGAGGAGCATAAGCACCTCCCACAACATACTGGCCACACTTGTCTTGATGTAGCACAGGATACAGTTGGTTTTCTGGGCTGTGAGCGCATATTGCCAGCTTCCCAAGTCCTTCTCCATAGGGCTGCTCTCAATCGCCTTTCCCCCTAGCCTGAATTGATAGTGGGGGTTGCTCCAACCCGGGTGCAGGACCTTGCACTTCGCCCTGTTGAACTTCACAAGGTTCACACAGACCCACGTCTCAGGCGTGTTCACATCCCTCTGGATGGCACCCTGTCCCTCAGGCGTGTCAACTGTACCACGGATCTTGCTGTTGTCTACAACTTGCTGATAGTGCACCTGATCCCACTATCTGTGTCACTAATGAAGATATTAAACAGTACTCATCCCAGTAGACCCCTGAGGGACACCACTTGTCTCGAGTCTCCATCCGGACATAGCACAGTTGAGCATTACCCTCTGGGTGTGACCATCCAACTAATTCCTCATTCACCACCAGTCAGTCTATCCATCAAATTCATCACTCCATTTCAGATCAAATTAATTTGCTATTTTAACCCAACTTCCTCCTATGGTTCTGCTAGCCATATATCAAACTTCAAGGCACTAAAATGAATGAATACCATAGACATCAATATTGTCAGTAAGATTTAAGATTATGTTTTAGTGGTTCTTAAGCCATGGACCACTAGGCAGCCAAGAAAAACATCTTCAAGTGCTTCAACTCCAACTCAAGTCACCTCCTCAGACTGCTTAGCGTTAACCAGGCATGGAATAAGTCAGCTGCAGGAAGGGCCTTTCTTCCCTAGAAAACACATTTTGTGTTGTCTTTTAACAGATACTGCCTAATAAGTTCACACAATTAAAAGCAGCACATAGATTTCCTAAAAGACAAAAGAAAATTCGTGTCTATTAGCAGAAATAAAATAAAACAGCAAAGCACAAGGAAACTATGAACTTGCTCCTTATTATCATTTTAAGTCTTCAAAACCAGCATATCACTGTAGCCAGGAACATATTTTTCATATTCATTTCAGGGCAGACCAGGTACTGCTCCATATTTTTCAGTCTAAGATTGTTAACATTTCAGGAAGCAGTTGCAAAATTGATATAGTTATTTTTACCACTGTTACCCAGTGCCACACTTGAGCAAATTCCTTTTGCAAGGAATTCATATTATCACTCAAACACCAGGCCTGAGACAAAGCATAAATCACAGGAAACCGGTTATGGATAAAGTTCTACTCTGTCAACCTACATGGGTTAAGCAGTATTTGGCATACCTGTCTTTCCAAAGTATACCAGCTTCTCCAGTACTGCTTGAAGCCAAAATAAACCATTATCCCAGTACTGAAATATAGACGTGATAACAATGGAGACTCCAATTGCATCTACTGTACATTGAAAGTGAGATCATTCCACAAAAATTGAGTTCTTTTACTTAATTGAGGGGTTTCACATTAGTGTGCAGTTTACTTACTCACCACATTAATTTTAATTCATTTACATTTAGAAGTAAAAATAAACTATTTTCTAAATTTTTTAAAAAATGAAACTAACACATTTTTCAATATGCATATTTCTTATATGACATTAAATAAAACAGAACAAAAAAATAACATGCACTTTTATCCCCAAGTCTTTATAATTTCTTACAAATTCACTGATATCTGAAATGCAGATGGAGCAGGGAGAGAAAACACAATGCAGTCAAGTTTAATCAAAAGCATACATGATTTTCTTCCTGCATCTCAATACGTGAGATGGAACACTAACCTTAAATAAGGATAATGACACATTAAAATCAGACAAACCTCAATTATTATCTTGTAAATAAAACTGAAAATTGTTGACTGTTTCTCTAAATCAAATAGTGACTTAGTACTGGATGCCCAAAACAATCTTTAAAAGTTAAGTAACTTTAAGTTAAAACTTTGAAATTCAAATATTTAAAAAATATTGCATGGAAGATTTGGAAAAAGTCCTTTCTCTGTCTTTAGTAATTCTGCCTACTAAAAAACCACAGTTTGGAAGACAGAACTTCAACAAAGAGGGGTATTTTGAAAGTCACTATTATAAAAAGTTGCAGGAAAACAGCTGATATATTTCACGTCCACATTATTTTTTGTGACAATTCATTGCGATGGTTGTCAAGTCAGTTATTTTTATTTGTTTCAATAGTATCTGTAAGACCGTTACTTTTGTTCTCATCTAGACAAGTATCTCTTTTCTTAGTAAAGGTAGCAAACAGAGTATCCATCATTCCCAAAACTTCTAGTAGTTCCTCTTGATAGTCAATCTCTTTTCCTATGGCCTCCTTAAGTCTCAGGAATTGTCTGTCAACAATCGCTGACTGCCCAACCACAGGCTGATAAATGTCTGTAAAGAAAATAAATTACTTAAGAATCCAAATATCTATACAAACATTAAAATTACATCAGCTAGTGTGAGATGCATTTAAGGAATCTGGCATTGAGTCCAACACTGCAGACAAATAAGACAACTTCAACCATGTTAACTATCGGTATGTATTCACAATAACAGTAAGTGAAACTAACAGAAACAGAAGTTTTTACAACTTCAAATACTATTTTTATCTCATTGGAGAAGCAAAAGTCATGTGTACAATGTAACTATAGAAACATGAAGTATCAGAGATACTTAAAAATAATGAGGCATTTCCTGCAGCTGGTGCAAATCAGATACTGACTGTTATCAAAGATATCTGGCATTAATTCTTTTTGGATCATTAACTTGACATTGACTTCCTACTTAGAAACAAACCCATAACACTTTGGTTTCTTTAAAATGTTGCACCTTTTACCTTATTTCCTAGATAACTATATAGCTTGAGAATCTTTTGGTTTGTACTTACCAGTAATCATATCTGCAACAGTCACTAGTATAGGAGTAAATCTAGGCTCAATCACCCGCCTGCAAAATCAGAAGACCAATTGAACTGGTTTTGCCAAATGCACTCCTCCCACCAAAAAGCAGCATATTCATACAGGCATAGACAATTTCTTCTTCACAAAGAAATGTCAAAGGCAGATTAAGACATGAGTCAAAAAAGCTACGTGGTATTTACATTCCTTTCAGCAAGGCAGTAGGAATTGGAGGGCTGGCAAAAGTCTCAAGCACATGAAGATACAAATGTGATTGAAGAGACATAACAGAAAAAAGTAAGGGTAAAATGGCTAGTAATGCAAAATATCCTCTGTCATCCTGTTTGAATTTTTGTTGGTGCTAGCAAGTAAACTAGTTAAGTACTAAGTTAAATCCCAGATCTCGATATCAGAAAGCAGAAGGGATGTCACACAGGAGTACCAGTGCTCCATCTATAATGTTTTGAGGCTCTGTGGCAAAAGCTATTAAAAAACAGTGATCTTACAGTAGTCAGAAAGAACTCTGGTTAAAATAATACCTTGCCACAAAGGTAAGGAGGAGATTAATTTGCTTCTCGTCTCGGCCTGCAAGCGCACTCTTCAGTGTTCCTCTGCGATGTAGCTCCTGCATGACCGCAACTGTAACTTCAGGAGTATGAAGTCGGATGGGTGG
Organism: Coccyzus lansbergi; assembly: GCA_033558105.1. Taxonomy (NCBI): domain Eukaryota; kingdom Metazoa; phylum Chordata; class Aves; order Cuculiformes; family Coccyzidae; genus Coccyzus; species Coccyzus lansbergi. The sequence continues at coordinate 816,630 of JAUMJK010001042.1, forward strand.
CTGGACATACATAAGAATTGCTTAGTACCAAAGAAACATCATTACACACAAAACAGCACCCACAGAAGTTTGATTCCTATCTAGTTATACCCTGAAATAGATTTGGTTTCTCATACAGAAAAATTCCACATCAAATCACAGCACACCAGTCTAATGAGACAAAACCCAATGCCTTACCTCCAGTACTGCATCAAGAGCCTTAGAAGACTGAAAGCTCTTCAGCAGCCTGTCGTATTTCCTCAAAACACGTTTTACAGGTTTACTGACACAGAAATCTTCCTAGATTGAAAAACAATATCAGATTAGGACAGACACAGACACAAAGAGTTACCATGAACAAGCTTGCATGCCTTCCTATCTTCCCTCCCTTCCCTTTCTTCTATTTTGAAGAGTGTTTCAGTACACATTTTTCCTTCCCATACCTGTTTTGGCATGTAAGTCTTCCCTTTGATATGGGTCCTGTATGCTGGCCGTCTCTTCTTTTGAGAGTCTTCATTCTTTTCTTCAGGTTTTCTGTGTTTAATATTTAGCACCCCATTGGTCATGCCTACAACTAAGGTTTCATCTTCAGGCTAAAATAAAGAAAACCACACAGTTAGGAACCTAGCATTTTATTTGATGATGTGTGCTGTCCCATGGACATTTTTAAATGTTACGTTTCATGTTAAAGCTCTATTCACAGAATAACTTAAGTTGGAAGACATGTCTATGAGGTCCCATGGTTAAACATCTTGTTCAAAAGAGGGACATCACCAAGGCTCTAACTGCAAGCAACATTATGCATCTAACAATGGATACCTATAGGGACCACAGCCTGACTAGTGAAGCATAAGTATAATCTATGACAGGTTGGGGTTGTTTTGTTTTTTAAATCTACCACTGCCTTTGGCTGTAACCTGCCATACAGCAGATATCAACACCACCAATAAGAAAGCTATCATGAAGCAGCAGGATTTTGAGAAACAAGTGGAAATTGTTCAAAATACTGGTCAAAACACTGGTACAAATTTCACCTACAAAACAAGGGTTGCATATATTTGATGCTAAGTTATAATTTTAAATGATGCACTGGAGAAAAACATTGACTTCACAAATAAAATAGTGAGTTCTGACCTGTTACTGTTAACAAATAATTGTATGAAAACATTAAACATGAGCTGAATATGTTCAACTGTTGGTAAAGGGAAAAAAAACCCCACAAACAAATTAGAGGTATTAGAAATTACTACATAAGAAAAAAAACATAAAGTCATTATGCCACCGAATACATCCATTGTTTACACACATCTTAAATCCTATACAACTCAATGCATTCTCAAAAAAAAATGGTAGCAGATTCAGCATAAAAGAACAAAAAAAAAACCCAAGAAGGATCAAAGATTGGCTCAAATTGAGACAGAGCTCTTCAGTATGGAAAAAGAGACAACTGAGAAGGGGAATAAAATAAAAACCCATAGAATTACAACAAGCATGGGTGGAGATCAGCTGGTCAACATCTCATTTAGAAGCATCAAATAAGCTAACAGAGCTTCAAACAGAACAGAAAGAGGTAGTACTTCACACAACAAGTAGCAGAAATGCTGAACTCCTTTCCAAGGAATCTAGTGAAGGTTAGAAGTTTGTCCAAGCTCAAGAAAAAAACAAGCAGGTTTATGGAAGGGAAAATCTTTAAATTATGCAGATAATACAGTCTGATGAGCTAATATCTCATCTGAAAATTAGTTTGGAGTTTGGGAGAATATCAGGAAAGTTATGATACACACTTAAGCATGGAAAAGTTAAAACAGGACATTTACTTATGGCTATAGTTGGAAGCAGGAGCTGGAATTAGACCAGCCACTGGTTCAAACAAGTAGAGACCACAAGCAAAATAATTCTAAACTAATTTAGGGAACAATATAGGAAATGAAGAAAGGAAGACATCCCTTTGACACACACTGTCCCCTAGATTCCAGAAGAGGACAATAGTAAAATAGCAAAAGCTGTAAAGATCCCTTACCAACCCTTTTATGGGCCCTTCAGAGGCTAACAGAGTGACCACATGACAACATCATCGTTTTATAAAGTGGTACTAGCTTCTGCATTTCTGGCCAGTAGATAACTTATCCATTGGAACTCAAATGCTTCAGAGAAAGAGGTTCTGCCTTCTCTTTGCAAGACACTAAGACATAAGCATTGCCAAAGAAGTTTGTTTATGATTATGCCTCATGCCCTCTCTTTTCTCTCTCAGACCAACCCTACATCAAATATTTTCAAGACAAGCTCACTCTATTCTAAATTTTTCAACAAACGAACACATTTTTTTCCTTTCATCACTGCCACGCAAAGGGAGTCGCAAGATTTCTGAAAGGCAAAACACATGTAGAATCTTCTTACAGTCAAAGGACTTCCCTTCTACATAGAATACTTTCCCTGTGATATACATTGTCCTTGATAAATGCATCATGTCAAAGAAAGAGCGATGAACATGTATCAGAAGAGAAAATCAGCTGCTGCTTGGTAAGTATGTTATGGTTTTTCTTCCCTGTGATATACACTGTCCTTGATAAATGCATCTTGTCAAAGAAAGAGAGATGAACATGTATCAGAAGAGAAAATCAGCTGCTGCTTGGTAAGTATGTTATGGTTTTTCTTCACTGCTGCCATTTGGGTCCTACCAAGTCCAGCACTGACTGTGAGCATCAGGGATGAGACCTCCTTTTTTTTTGTTGTTTCATCTTTTAAAAGGACAATGGTCCTTAGGGGGGAAAAAAAAAACCTCTAGGAATAGGATATCAGCTCTTCAGAAATATTTGTATTAATTCATTTTTTTTTTTAATTTCATTTTTGTGATAGGAATGGTTGGACTTGATGATCCAGTGGGTCTCTTCCAACCTGGTGATTCTATGATTCTATGATTCTGTGATTTTGTACTAATAAGTTAACATCTGGCATCCAAAAGTATTATGTTTAAAACCTCTTAATACATTTCTTACTCAGAAGGAATATATTCAGTAATCATATTTCACATGTACAGCATTCTTCTAAAACGCCCAACAGCAATGAAAGCAAAAATTACTTCAATGAACTTAAAACAGTATCAGTAACAACCTTGCCAATAAAGATTTCTAATGTACTTACTGACAATGCAAGACTGAGGATGGACGTCGCATAGTTAAAGCTGTGTACTACTCTATAGGAAGTAGTACTGTAAATCTTCACATGCCTATACAAGAGAGTAATGATTAAAACCTCATTACTAATGTGTTACTGTAGACAACTGGCAGGAATTTCATCACTTCCAACTTCTAGAAATCATTTAAGGAAACAGTGTTTATAGAAAGCATTCTTCAGACTTCTTAGTAACTACTTACCTCTGCTGTAATAGAACTGTTCTGTTAAAAGATAAACAAAAGTCAAGAAAGTATTACCCACACCCCTCCAAAAAATAGGATGAAAATGGGGAAAAGACAGAAGAAGAAACTGAAGGTAGATGTAGTGACTATCTGCTTATTAGGAAACACTAAGTTAGTATGTCTTCTAATCTATCCTATAATTTTAAGATCTATTGACAACTTTTTGAAGTAAATCTACAGATATTTTTCATCAGGCTGTTGTTCTTTAATGATTTGATTGAAGGAAGAAAATACTTAAAAAATGGGAAACCAAAACATTATCTTACAACAGGTATGAACTTTACTGTTGTGAGCAGTGAATGACAAACAGCTGCATAGCTGGTATGATCCTTCAGCTTATGGTTTGTAATCATAAAGCCCAAGGAAGCCCAAGAAGTGCAGAAGGAGAAGAGGGAGGAATAGGACAGAGCACTGACATTTCAGACTGCTTCGTATTTCTAGTGTCTCAGAAACAACCAATTGAGTATCAGTACTCAGCAACTCAACCCAAATAAAACAAAAAAAGGAAGAAGGATATATTTCACCTGTGCACCCTGCATACAAAAAGCAGAGAGAGATGCAAAGCCCAGGCTCTTTAAAGGTAAACACTAATACATTTTCAGTTACTTAAACCGTATTAAAATAAAGTTAAGAATAATTATTTCATGGAGACTGTAAAGGTCAGTTTAGAGCTTCATAAAAACTAATGCTTGTTCAGTTGCACACATACATTCCCAAATCGCACACATAACCTTTATGCACATTCAGGATAATAACAAGAAATGGTTAATATGTACCATAGTATGTATGTTGGCCCCAAGACATATTTTCTAACAAGTTATAACTGTAACAGTTAGAAGTTTTTTAAGCGCCCCCAAAATCCACAGATTCATACTGATGTATAATATTTTTCAAAGGAAAAAAGTCCTACAAATTTAAATGACAACAAAGACAAAAATTGTACTAACCTGTCCAGGGATCCTGACAATAACCTTTGTCCCGAGCTGTTCAGGCATAAACAAGTTACAGTTTTATGGTGATTCTTAAGTGAAACTAGTAATTGTCCTCCTTTTAGTACATCCCAGACTTTGACATATCGACCTCCTGTGAGAAGCAACAGTTTGACATATGGACACATTAACTTTTTTCCTGTTAAGTTTTCACAGTGATACAGCGCTTCCTTCCTAACACAGAGCTTCCTGTACCTACTCACTGTACTCATCCATTTTGACTGTCTCCTGGGGTAAGGCACACTACAAGAGCACTTTTTCAGACCATTATGCAGGCACAGCTGAATAAGTCAACAGAATCCTTACCAAAAATACTCCAGATACCACTGTGTTATATGACTTTAGATGCAATGGCAAGACTGAAAAAAGCCTTACCAATCATTATGAGAAAGATACAGAATTTAAGTATGCTGATTCCTTCACTTCAGCACTGGACTAGTTATATCTTATCATTAAAAATGTCATAGTTTGGTGTTGGTTTTTTTCAGACCAACCACAAGAAAATCCAAACAGAGATAAAATTACTCCTAATCTTCACCTTCCAGCTCAAAACAAACTTCTCAAGATCTTTCTTTGAGAAATGCAGCTGTTACATCACTTACAACTTCATTAACAAATAAAAAAAGAAGCAGCTGAAACTTTTCTCAAATTAGGACCACAGAGTTGAAATTTTATTTTACTGAAGTACCTGCAGATACAAGAAGCCCACCAGAAGGGAACAGCAGAACACTCTCCACTGGCTGGCCATGTTCTACTGTCATGACACTAGTTTTCGTTCGTGCATCATATAGTTTCACAGTGTGATCATAGGAACCTGCAAACAACACCACAAATACCTTCAGTTTCATCATTTCAGGAATTGAAACAGCCACAACCTACAATCTAAAAGAGCTCCTACCAAATGGAAACAGTTTTAGACCATACATTTAAACTCTTGTGATTGACCTTGGTTAATTTACAGCCTTCAGGTGACAAGTCTTCTAATCCTAGCTCTTGCAATGTCAGGCTTTAAAACTAATTTAAGTCTTAATTTTATTTCTCTTCCATTAATCAGGTGTATTTATAACAATAAGTATCAGGCAACCTGATGAAACCTTGTTTCTCTACAAGTAAGGAATTCTAGGTTTTCCATACTAATTTACCACAGAATAGAGACCTACTGCTAGGAAAACCAAAAGCTCCTGGTTTCACATGATTCCTCACACAACCTTTTATTTTTGAGTCTGCCAGTCTGGGCTGTACAAGTTGCAATGGAACCAGTGTCCTCCTACAGAAACCTGACAGAACACTTCAGTCAATCCAAACTAATGGATACATTCACAGGATCTTCTTTAAACATTCAAAAACCAGCCAGAACAGCTTCAGCAACCCCAACAAGCTAAAGTAAAGAGATGTTAAAAACTAATTTGCTCTGAGTTTCCCTATAAACATCAGGGCCAAGCTTAAAAAGCATGCAATAAGGAAACAACAAAGTACGCACTGAGTAGGAAGACAGATACAATAAACAAGATCCTACTGTATTAAAAACTTTTTTTTTCATTTTCTTCAATTCAATCCAAAAGAAGCATATATAAAAAAGAAAGACAAACCTGTTATAAAGACATCTGCGTTCACTTTACTTGCACAGCCACATCTGACATAGTCAGTATGTTCATTGTAAGAGACAATTTCTGTAGCACTCGGAATATCCCACACTCTTGATGAATAATCATCACCACCAGAAAATATTCTGTATTTATCAGACAGGAAGCCCACTACATGAACAGCTCTAGAAAACAAAGTTCATAAAAGTTAAAATATGTGTTTTTAGAACATTCAGTCTGTATGAAGAGCTTATTAAAATATTTCCTCTAACTTAACAAAGCTGTTGGAAGTTACAAAGCCTCACATTAGAGGTTAAAAACACTTTCATTTTTATATTTCTAGCCAGAAAAAGGTCATGCTGACAGATGCTTACCTAAGGATTGATATGATCTGCATTAAAGGCCTGACAGGTCTGCTGATGCTTATTGAAAAACTCTGCATTTGTTACTGAGAAGCCTGTCTATCAGCATTATCCTTTAGAAAATAAATTATAATAGTGATAAATATGACAAGGATGGATGTTCTTCCTGTCCTTTAAAATCACTATTTAAATCTGTATTATCATCATAAAAACAACCAACAGAAAATGACTTTGACAAAAAACACAGCTACCCTATAACTTATTACAGTTAGCCTAATGGCTAAGACATAAGATAACACCCAATCTACAACTACAGACATCGAACAGTAATACTCTCAAGGTACGCCAGTGTGCTCTCCTGAGAAAAAGTTGTTGTCCTATAGACAGAACATGTATTTGTCTTACACAGAACAGCAATCTGTTTAAGAGTTAGCATCATGTTCTTCTTACTGGTACATCAGAACTACTCTTTTACCTACTTCCCTACCCCAAACACAGTCCACCACCACGCACTTATTCTGTTACATTTCTTTAAGGGATTCCTCCTCTTCATGGCCTATCTCTTCACTGGCTTTATTTACCTATTTTTCAGAACTCTTTTCCTGCCAGCATAAAAGGAAACTTGCTTAACAGTATCAAGCGGTCAAAAGACTTACCTACACAGCATGTTAACAGCCACCTACCTGAATTAGAAAAGGTATTTATTCTTCCCTGTACTCAATTCACATTTTTTTAAAAAAAAAGTCACTCCAATTCTGCATTAAATTTAAAAACCTAATTTTCAGTAACATCTATGTGAGGCAGTTGCAAGCAACATACAATAAAAAACCAATACTCTCTTACTTGGAATGACCATGAAATTGTCTCAGCGGTGCTTTTCCACTAATGTCAAACAGGCGAATGCTACCTTCCTCACTGCCAGCAACAAGCAGATTGCCATCATCTCTGTACGTGGCACAATAAGCAGCATCTTTGAAGCGAGAAAAGGTTTTCACTGGCTCCTGAGAGTATCGACCATAAATGTGAATCTAACAAAAAACAAGAACACAAAAAGTTTGCTCACGTGGTATCAGCTGAGGTACAAGAACATAAAAACATCAGAAAGCCACTTACCCTCGAGGAGGCTGTGACAGCATAATTATACGGAGAAACCGGTGAGAAATCTATTTTGTTTATAGCACCAAATTCCTTTATCTGAACAGGTGTCTAAAAGAATTACAAGAAAGATTGCTAAATGCACATAAGCACACAACAGAAACCAAAACCAGCAAAATGAACAGCTCTCTTCCTTCAAGGAGCTCAAATTCCATTTAGAGCCAAGATAATTTTTAATTACAAATAAATAAATTTAATTATATTAAATAAAATGGGGAAGAAAATTGGGGGGGCAAGTAACGGGGTGAAGGCAGCCAATGGAGGAGGGGGAAGGGAGCCAAGGCGGGGTGGGGGGAAGGGAACGAATTGGGGGGTGGAGGAAGGGAACAAACTGGGGGCGGGGAGGGAACCAATTTGGGGAGCAATCAATTGAGGTGGTGGAGTCAGTAGGGAGTGGAGGGGAACAAACCAGTAGGGGGGAGCGGAAAAGGGAGTGGTGTCCTCCCCGCGGAGCCCTGCCTCGCACCTTGTACCCTCGCCAGTACACCGTGTCCTGCGTGATCCTCTCTCCAAGCTTGGGGCACGCCTGCACCACCACCGGCTTGTAGGTAGCCATAGCGGAGCCGCCGGGAAGACCAAGGTCTACGCGGCTATGGCGAGCGCCCCACGTGGGCTGACAGAGCGGTGGCGCGCTCACAACGTCATCAGGACGCGCCCGTCCCAGGGTAACGCGGGGATTGGACGCCACTTCCGCCCGGGCGCAGCCGCGGGGCGTCGCTTCCGTGTTTCCGGCGGCGGCGGCGGCGGCGAGGTGAGGCGGCGCAGAGGGCCTAGCGGGAACTGGGTGGCCTCGGCGGCTCCTCAGCGCCCGTGCTGCGCCTCGCCGTCGGGGCCTTCGTCCCGGAGTGCGCGGCTCCGAGTGCCGGGGGCTGCAGGGCCGCTCCACTTGCCGGATGGTGCTGTGGAGACCGGCCCTACTCTGAGCTTACCGCTAACCCAAGAAGTAGTTACTGCTACAGAAAGTGGATTTTTTATTTTTTAAATCTAAGGCAGAGTATGGTTTTGTCTGAGTAACGTTTTTGAAAGTACCTTCCAGTTATTAAAGGGGGCTGCGAGAAAGCTGAGGAGTGACTGTTAACAAAGACTTGTAGTGATAGGACATGGGGCAGTGGGTAAACTGGAAGGGGGTAGATTTAAACTAGACATAAGGGGGGGATTTCTTCACAGTGAGTCTGGTGAGGCACTGGCACAGGTTGCCCAGGGAAGCTGTGGCTGCCACATCCCTGGAGGTGTTCAAGGCCAGATTGGATGGGGCCTTGGGCAGCCTGGGCTGGTGGGAGGTGTCCCTCCCCATGGCCTCCTGTTTGAACTAGGTGATCTTTAAGATTCCTTCCAAGCCAAACTATTTTGTGCTTCTTGTGTTCCTTTGACAGAGTGGTTTCTTTCAAACAGTGTTTTTCACTGTATCACTGCTATGCTGTCAGAAAGGCCCTAATACTCTAGAATGCCTTGCAGTCGTTGGTTCAGTCTGAAAGGGGATTAGGCAATTTGTGCACGTTTGGTAGAAGTTATTAAATTCACTCACCTTATGGAAAGACTTAGAGTGCAAAGAAATATAAACTCACTTTAATTTTTCCTTCAAATCTAATATTCTTAGGCAATGAAGTCATCCTTATAGCTGGTTCCTGGTATAAATGTAGTTGGTTGTGGTGTGTTTTTCTATTGCAGCTAGGCTGGTACTCTGAAATGTCACTTAGAAGAAAATCCTATTGATTTTACTATGAACTTGGCATATATATCCATATGGTTATATTTAAATGGAGAATTTAGCCAGTAGCTTGGGACAGCTTGTAAGGTGGATACTTACCACAGTTTTGCCTGTCAAATCCAAATGCCATAAACTTAAATGAAGCCAAGTTTGGTGTATATTTATGTATGTTAGAATGTCATTAACCTATGTTACATGTGTTCAGTTGCAGGTTGTTCGAAGATCCAGATCTCTTTAGATACAGCTGGGTTGGCTGAAACTGTCCTTGGCTAGAAACTATGAGGAAACTTTTCCCATAAAACTTGCTAATATGACTGAGACCATGGCATCTTCAACAAACTTAGATGCTGGGGCCCAGCTGATTGTAGAAGAATGTCCCAGTAGCTACAACCTTCTGCCCATGCCAGACATCAAAGTGGAGCATCAGCTTGACTCCAGCGCAGAGGAAGGCCCAGCGCAGAGTGTCGCCATGGGAATGAAATTCATTTTGCCCAACAGATTTGATATGAATGTCTGCTCACGATTTGTGAAATCTTTGAATGAGGAGGACAGTAAAAACATTCAAGACCAAGTTAACTCTGACCTTGAAGTGGCATCTGTCTTATTTAAAGGTTGAACTTTATGGTACAAATTGTCACCTGGGGACTTTGTCAACATGTTAAGCTGTTGTGGCTTTAAAAAAACTTCTGCCTTATATGTGTGTTAATCAGTAATTGTTTTCTAAGATTTATTCTTCATGCTTAACAGATTATTAATGTACAAGTAATTTCCCTAAGATTATTTTTTAAAATCACATTTGTTTTTCTTTAATCTAGAAAATAGTGGCACAAAATGTCTCTAATTTAGTAAGAGCTGGTGCAGATTATGAAAACAAGATTACTTCTTGTCTTGCATGCCCTATAACACGCTAGATACTATGGGATGTGTGCATCTTCACAAAATCCTACAGAAAGCACCATATGATCATTTGAACTTCAGTAGCTTTCTGCTGCTTGTTTTATCTTTTCACTGCTATCACAACAAAATAACAGGTCACATGGTTGACTTTGTTTTATTAATGTGGCTGTACAAAGCCTATAGTTGTGGTAGCAATTGGCCTGCCAACTCATCTTCACGCTGTTTCAGAGTGAATGTTGCTTCAGTTCTGGATCTCTGCAGCTAATCTCCAGCCTTTGCTGGGTGCCTTCACCAGAACTGATCCATGTTTTTTTATGGCTGAGCATCTTGATAGAGAACAAGAGTAGGACTTGCATCATTTTCCCTTTAACAATTGTGGTTTCCAGTGTTAACTATCATATTTCACAGATTGTTTGTGGTGTATCTTTTTATGAAATTGAATATTACCCATTTCCTGTAACAAGTGCACAGACCTGTTGTGGGTTTTGATAGTTTCTCTGGTTTGTATTGTTTGGCTGCAGTTCAGTCATTGTAATTTTCAAATTTTTTTGATTGCAGGCCCTAAATGCTTACTAGTGGAGATGCAGACCTGAACAGCAAGTTTAGACTCATCAGCGATAGGGCTGTTTTTCTTAGGTAAAATTTGTGAACCCCTTAGAAGTAGTCCTGCGGATCCAGTGACCGCAGGTCAAAAATCCCTGGTAGGTCTTTTAATTTGTTCACGTCAGCTGTAGCTGCTTGATTGGCAAACAAAATGTAATTTTAACTTCATCCTGTTACCTTTTATTTCTTTTAATTGCTTCTTCCTGTAGATTTGTTCTGGGGTTTGTGATCATGAAGTTCTCTGTGGTGTAAATTCAGTGTGCATGTTCATTAGCTTAATTAATAATTCACACTGCTGTCAAATCAATTTAGCCAGTAATAGAGTTTAATCCTTCAGTATGTCTTTCCAGTCAGTATTTAATCAGTTAACTTCTTAAAAATTATTTGGCTTCTCAACTACTTCTCAAAACCAAAAGCTGCTTTTGAGAGTTAGAAGGAAGGGTAGTGTAAATATATTCTGTAATGAAATGTCATTGGATACTAATAGAAAACTGGGCAAGTTAGTACAAACGAGCACAGGAACACTGAAAGACTTACTAAATTACAAGCAGTGACCTGCTGTTGCATTTTCTGTCAGGTAGTGTGGAGCAGTAGCTAGAGTAGTTCTTTCCCTGCTGGATTAGTATTCATAAGGTATGTAGAATGCAGTTACAGATTTATCCAACAGGAGTGGAAAAACTCCTGGTGAAGAAAATTAGCAAGGATCATCTCTACCGCCACAGTGGACTGGTTAGAGAGCAGGCAATGTGATGAGTTGAGCAGTTACCTTACTGCATGGCTGACCAGAGCTGCCTTGTGCTGTTGCACTGGAGGGTGTTAGTAAGGCTAAGATAGGCTAAGTAGAGCTGTCCCACATGATAAATCCGTGCCAGGCATGCTGAAAATGTAGACAATATTTTACCTGTTGTAGACACCAGCTTGTCTGTGGGTGACGTAATACCACACTAATGTGTAGAGTAGCAGTTTATGCTAGAAATGAGTGTAACCATTTATTCAGCTCTCACAACACAGAGTGGAAAAAGTACATGTAACAAACCTTCTTTCACATGAGTTTCAGGGATCTTGTGGTGCTGGTGCTTCCTAGTTTGACTTAGAATCGGTAGCTTGCTCTTAATGTTCTTAGTAATTTTAAAGTTCTGTCTGTTCTCTCTGTTTATTATAGCTGAATGCAACATCCACACCTCTCCTTCTCCTGGAATTCAAGTAAGACATGTTTATACTCCATCCACTACTAAGCATTTCTCACCAATAAAACAGTCAACTACGCTAACTAACAAACACAGAGGAAATGAAGTCTCTACAACACCTCTGCTTGTAAACTGTAAGTATTTTTCTGCCTTAGTGGTAATAATTACTTTGTGAACTGTATGTTAGATGCTTGACTCTTTGTTTCTTGTTGTAATGAATTTTAATACAGGACGAAATCATTGAGATAGTCTTGTCTAATTTCAAATGGTTCTAACCATAAAATAATAATTCTCCTGCTGTATTGAATTCATGTCTGAAGCATATTTTCCAGAAAGGATCCAATTTAAAAGATACAGGTTAGATTTTTCTGATCCTTTCTAAGCTTTAAGTAATGTACATCATATAGATAATTGGTAAGTGCTACATTCTACTGCAAATGTCATGATTGTCACAGATCTTGAAAATCGAAAAGGCAGTATTAATTGTGGGGGTTTGTTAATTCTCAAGCATTTTCTTTATAAATTAATTATCAGTAATGTACTTAATCTATAGATTATTGCATCTATACATTATATGTCCAATGTTTTAAAAAAAGGCTGCTTGCACGGAAAAATTAATCTGAAGCTGCAGCAAAGGCCTCTGAAAACAGTCTGGAAATAAATAATCAAAATTCCATACAGTGATTAGGAAGGGGAAAGTGAGCATTTACATTTTATGTGATCCTTAGCTAATTCTGTGATTATATCATGTGGATAATCTATTATATATTACTTTCTGAGCACCTTTCAGACCTGCTCCAAAGTGCAGAGTTTAGCGTGGATTTAGAGATTTTTTTTTCATAATCTCTTAGGAATTATTCTACATTTAATGTTTGGTACATAATAATAATAATAATAATAATAATAATAATAATAATAATAATAATAATAATAATAATAATAATAATAATAATAATAATAAACAGCAATATTTTTCTTCCCCTGTAGATGTCATGTTCTGTATAGATCCATAAGTGAAACTCATGCCATGGGCCCTACTGGGCAGCATGACAGCTCTCCTTAGATGTCATTGTTAAATTACACAGCCTTAATTTATTGAAACATGCTTATTTTAATTTCATAAATATTCTAAGAGTGATTTTGGGTTGGTGAACAAGCAGTGGAGATCATGTTGCCTGTAAAGAGTCAGTGTAGGAAGTACTGTATCTTTGCTTTCTACTATCATTTATTCATTGGTTAAAAAAATACCTAAACCCATTAAACACTTCAGATGCTTTTCAGTTTTTAAGATAGGTATTCCAGTTCAGAGTATAAAGTGAAAACTATGTACCCTCTCTGATCCAAGTTTTGTACTGCTTAAACCAAGGAGCTTGTTATGCCCAGTTCCAAATATAGCAGAATGAAAACCGGTGCACGTAACACATGCTTTTTCTTCCCTTTTTGTAGCTTTATCAGTTCATCAGCTGGCTGCCCAGGGAGAAATGTCATATCTGGCTACACGCATCGAACAAGGTGAGACAGGGAGATTAAATTACTTCCTTTTTTGTTTGGGGCATTTATACCCTGTTGTGCTTAACTTTTTCCCCAAAGCTGTATTAAAAAAAAATCACAATTCTTGTACAAATGGAATGATATTTGAGGTGTCTGTTCTTTGCAGATGTGGACTATTGTTTCACATTAGTCTTCTGTTCAGTCAATGCTACTATTTGGGTTTTAAATTAAATGTTAGCATTAATAGGAATTGTAGGTGGATCACTTCCTCCTGCTCTCTAGCTGTATAGAGTGATCCATTAAATGTTCTATTGCTCCTGTTGGAAAAGTTATTTTTTTTATTATTATCTTTGTAATTTAAATAATATTTCTATTAATGGTAGCTTTCTGATTCTGTATAGTCAATCAACATATAGAGCTATATGTTGGTAGTTTAAGCTGTGGTTCACACCTGCGCTGTAGTAGTGCTACTCTTCCCAAATTGTGTGATAGTCTTCAGTGGGACTTCTGTGTGTCCATAAAACTCACACAAAATTTTAACTTTACATAAAAAATTTCATTGAATAGTATATTCTTATTGTACCATTAGTAATCAGCTGTGTGTTCAGTGCATCTTTATTGAAATGTTTCCTGGAAAATGGGTAAGGAGATGCCAAATCTGTTTACTTGTAATGAGCTGTACATATGTAAAGTAAATCAGTTCTGGAGTGTTAGTAGTGATTTAAAATGAATATTATGGTGCTGGGCTAAGCATGGTTTTTTTAAGTACAAAGATATTTTAAAAAAACCTCCAACTCAATAAATTTGATTGTCCAATTGTTTAAAAAAAAGTTCTTTTTCCTTCTTCCATCTTCACTAGAAGCAGACATGAGTAGTTACCACAAAACTCCCTATTGATTACATTAGTTTTTGTGGGAATGGAGTTGTACAGTCTGTGTTGCTTTACTAGCTAATTCTTTAGAAGACTGTCATTCACTGTATTGAAGAAAAGCACTTTATACAGTATAATAATGTACCTCTTTTTTTTTTCTCACGGCCCTTCTTTTCAAAGATAAACTCCAGATTACAGACAACTTTACATTTCTGAGTGAGAACAGAGCTTGATTTATAGAGCTTTAAAAATATAAACACAAATCTTACATTTTACTTTGGTCACTTGAATGTTGGTTTTTTTTATTCCTTCTTAGACAAAGCTATTTGCACCACCATTGAGATAGAATTTTTGGGTTTTGATGTTAAGGTGAAAATGACTTCTAGGACATACTGGTAGATTAGTCCATTCACCATGGATATGTCAGCACATTTCACCAGATTATACAGTGCATTAGTGAAAGGGAGTACTAAGTTGCATATTTTTCTTTAAACAGAAAATGTAATCAATCATAAGGATGAAGAAGGATTTACCCCTCTGATGTGGGCTGCAGCTCATGGGCAGATAGCAGTTGTGGAATTTCTTCTCCAGAATGTAAGGAAAAACCACAATTTTAAATTAATTTACTTTTTAGTTCAGTTTGCTTTTGTAAATTTGTCAGTGCTCTATTCGCATCTAAATTATAAAGTTAAGGTCTGTGTAAAACCTCCCAAGAAAAAAAGGTGTGGTTAATTTGATCTTTTAATTATTGTTTCAGGGTGCAGATCCTCAGATTTTGGGGAAAGGGCGGGAAAGTGCCCTCTCGCTAGCTTGCAGTAAAGGATACACAGATATTGTCAAAATGCTGCTCGACTGTGGGGTTGATGTCAATGAGTATGACTGGGTAAGACTACCTTAAATTTATGTCAGAGGATTATTTGGTCAGAAATTTGAAATGGGGCACAGTATCGGCTTAGGTTTTAAAATTGTTCTACCTCTTCTGAAATACCTGAGACTTTTAAAACTTCCACAGGGTAATAGAATTTGACCCCACTTGACTTCTTGTAAAAAGAGAATGAGACTAATGCTGAGTCCTTGTAGAAGGACAGTCTAAACAGTAGACCAAAAAAGATAGAAATTTTGAAAAATATCATTTTTGTAAAACCTGTTTCTTAGTGATACACAGAAGTACAGTGGTGTGTTAAGGAATTGCTGTTCCGTCAATAAATGTCTGAGGTTCTTCTCTGCTTTTGCAGAACGGAGGCACACCTCTGCTGTATGCAGTACATGGGAACCATGTGAAATGTGTAAAAATTCTCCTTGGTAAGCAGATTGTCCAAACTGAATTTTGTAATAATGAACTGTCAGTTTTCACGGTCAGAAATATGAGTTTCTCCTTGTGTTTTGCATAGAAAGCGGTGCTGATCCGACTATTGAAACAGATGCTGGCTATAATTCCATGGATTTGGCTGTAGCCTTGGGCTATAGGAGTGGTGAGTACTGAAAATATAAATACTTCAATCTTTTTTTTTGTTTTTTTTCTGCTCCTTGTTTATGTAGGCAATGGCCTTGTAGAGGTTTTGCAGAACATCTTTACTATACAAATCCTAGCACACCTAAATATATTAGCCCAAAATGGATTGGAGTTGCCATTCCTGTCTCAGAAAGCCTAGTCCCTAGTGCGAAAATGTCTCTGACCTGAATCTGCATCTATAGGCATTAATAATGATGTCTAGAGCTGATGCAGCTATGATCCAGACAAGGGGAGCTGAGCTGCTTCCCCTACTCTGACACTCTGCTGACTGGAATGATTTGATGTAGTTCGCAAACCCTTCTTCTGATGTCAGATTAGCTCTGGCTCTTCATCTTGAAGGCAGACAATAATAATGCCTGGATCGGTTAATCAGGCTACCATACCACGTTCTGGAAAACTGAGGCTAAGAAGGGACTCTCTATTGTTTTTCCTTCATGTTGCCTTCATTTTGAAAGCTGTGAAATGTCTGCCATTATGGGAATGAACTGCATCTAAAGAGAAGCTCAGCACTGTCTGTGCAGCTCTTCCAAGTAGAGCCCTGTGCTTATGGGGAGGTAAAGAGGGATGGGGTAGACAGTAACTTCACAGATACCTAGTCGTAGGACTACTCTGAGAGTTCAGTCTTGAAACGTTCCACAGAAGTAGTTTCTAATGAACATTTTTGCCTGCTTCCTATGTAGGGGCTTAAAAATGTGCTTTCCTTATGCTATCTGTTTATTCAAACCAGAGAACAAGTCATCACCTCCAAAACTCATCATCTGCCTTACTGCATGTATTTTGCATTATATGAGGTGTCCATTTTCCAAAGGAATGCAAACTTTCTTTCCAGGGTGAATTTATTCCTGTCTGGTTTTTATTAAATGATTGTACGGGACAAGCTGGCATCTGCCGGGAAAAAAGTAGTATGACCCTAAAAATGTGAAAAAGTATTGAATACTGATTAATCTGTTTTTCTCTGCTTTAGTTCAACAGGTTATTGAGTCTCATTTATTAAGGCTACTTCAAAATATCAAGGAGTAATGGTTGGCTCTTCTGCAGTTGTCACTTTTTGGCTTGGAGATTTGAACTGCTTTTTAGCTCTGTAATCAGTGACAAGGGTTGGGTTTTTTGTAACTTTACCTCAGTTCAATTATTTGCTGGTTTTAGTTAACCGTTTTTAATATTCTTCCAACGTGCTGTCATCTTTGTCTTAAATGTATTTTATATAATATTAGAAGAAAAAGTCAGTTGTCATGCATGAAAAACTTTGTAAATAAAACCAGGTTTGGCTATTTAAATGTTTACATGGACTGCAGTGGGTGTCATCGCATCATCGATAGATGCTCACAGGAAAAAATTTTTCACCACGAGGTATATCACTATAGATGATAGATGTCTTCACTTTTAGTAATACCAAAATGTGCACTGTGTGTGATTGTTGTTTTCATGATCCTTAGGTAATATTACTATGTCAGCTTTTGGCTTTGTAAAATTTTTACGAAGTTGGTAATAAATTGAACAATCGTGGTTTAATTCCTACTTGATTTCTTCTCACTTGTTTCTGCCTTCCTCTTGTAGTCCTGAAACAACTAGGCCACAGTGTCCTAGACAGAAACATCTTTGGTATAAGGAAGCCTAATTGCAAGTCCAGAATTCCTAGCTCTTTAATATTCTTCATGCAGTGGCTGAAAGCAGATAAGAGCTGTATAAGGAGAGAAACCAGAGACTACTGCATTCCAGGTTTTTTCAACCAAAGCATGGTTCTTTGGGTCATAGAATCATAAATTGGAAGGGACCTAAAAGGAGGGTCCAACTTCCAGTTCTTCACAGGACTGCCTAGAGCTAAACTATATGAAGAACTCCTTGAACTCCCAGAGCAGTACTGTGACTGCTTCCCTCAGGAGCTTTTTCCAATGACCAGCTGCCATGTTTTCCACAAAGGAAATTTTCCCAATGCCCTGTCTAAATTTCCTCTAACTCATCCTCCTTCCATCTCCTCTTGCCCCGTTGCTGATTATCAGAGAGCAGATTAGCACCTCCTCCTGCACTACCCTGCCTTGAGGAGGGTGTAGTCTGCCATGAGGGTGCCTCTCAGCCGCCTCTAAGCTAAGCTAACCAAGTAACCTCAACCACTTCTCATAAGTTTGGTCCTCAAGGTGTGTTCCCATCTTCGTTGCTTTCCCCTGAACGCTGTCTAAATAGTTTAATGTTCTTTCTATATTGAAAGGCCCCAAACTGCACACAGTACTCAAGGTGAGGCTGCACCAGTGCTGTGTAGAGTGTACCCCTCAGCTGATGGGTTATGCTACAATTGACACAACCGAGGACCTGGCTGGACCTCTGCCGACTCATACTCAGCTTGCTATCAACCGTAACTGCCAGATTGCTTTCTGTGGGGCTGCTCTCTAGCCTCTTGTCCCGCAGTTTGGGTGGAGATGTTCAGTTAGGACAGCAATTATGACTTTTAAATTCATAGAAAAAACAGGCACTGGTGACTGACCTCTGCACTTAATCAAAACTTTTGGGACCTCTGCACTTAATCAAAACTACACTGAGTGATGGGATATGTAATGGTTTTGCGCAAATAATAGATACGCTTTTGAAAGGGAAGTTTCAGAAACTTCTCCCTTAACAGTATATACAGGTATCTCCAATGTTTATGTGTTTCCATAAGCATTTCTCCACCATATCCACTAGAGGTCTGACATCTGTTCTCACACATAGGCAGCCCCAATCCCTGCCTTTCTTCTCCAGCTGGTGGGTAATGATCCCAGTCTGCCAGTATATTCTCCATATAGAGTTCACAAAACATGAGTGGACCGAAGTATGTTACAGTATTCCTAATATAGTGCCTAAACCATATTTAATTTTTCAGTTTGAAAATTATTTCACATACAAAGGAAATCCAACACTGTTTAAAGTGCACTGTGTACTAGGAGGCTGGGGAATATTCCATCCAAGTTCTTTGAGCCAGAGTCAGGTCAAAATGCTAACTTTGTTATTTCGAAGTGAATGGATATACAGTACAGGAAAATGTCGGGGAAAAAAAATTCCAAACCTACATGAACTAAACCTGAATTTCTGGCCATTTTTTTCTGACTGTGCTGAAGCAACTGAGGTGGATAGAAAGTGTAAATTGGGTCAGAATAAACCCCTGAAAGGTTGGTTGTGTGGGAGCCAATCCAGACACCTATTTCTTTCATGAAGCTGAAATCTGAAACAAATAACCTTAAGGGACATGAAGCAAGAAAATGTAACTGAATCTTGCAAGTGCTGGTGAACTCCATGATGCATTTAAGTGACTCTTACCTGTCTCCAAGGCTTTGACCCTTGGGTTTTTATGTAGGCTTTACACCAGTTTTACTGTATCACACATAATTAAATCGGATAAAAGAAACTCTAAATCTGATATGCCTTGGAAGCAAGAAAGGGAAATTGTTCCATAAAAATAAAAATTCAGAAAAATATCCCATTGTAAGTAATTTTAATTACTGTAAAGTTGCGTATTGCAAATACTGAAATTTAATGGCCTTTGTAAAAACAAAAGTGGAACTTCCATATTGTTGAAAAGAAATGCAAATAAAATGTAAACTGCATTTTCTTCAAATACCATAAGCTGAGCCATTGCCCATTAATTTATGTAAAGACATGCTATGTAAGCATCCATAAGGTACAGAATATCCTTATTCTGTATTATTTATTTTACAGGAAAGTATTTGAGCTAAATGATGAACCTTTAATAATGTGCTTTGTAGTTTGTCATGACCTTCAGTCAGCATTAATATGCAGGAAATAAACTGACTAATAATTAACTATCACCTGAAAGCATATCCTGGAAAATGCATCTTTTAATTATATGGGAATATATTGCAATAGAGGAACATAGACTAAGACAGAAAAATGCAGAACTACATCCCACAGAAGCAAGTACAAAGGTGATGATGGTCGTCTTTCGGAAGCTCTTTCCTGAATTAGGAGCCCTTTCTATAGCATAATACCACACTGCTAAAGCAATGAACACAGAATTGAAGTTTTTGGTGGCTCTTGTGTGGATCCTGCAGAGAACACCCAGCAGTACTTCATACACTATGATTCAGATACCCTGAGAAACACAGAATTAGCAAACTGGGATGAGGAAAAAAATATGCAAAGAAAAAGCTTTATTAATTGAAAAAGTCACTGTTAAGAAAACAGACAACTGTTTACTACACAATATTAACAGCATGTATCATTCCACATACTTTGTGTTTCTCTGAGGCACTACGATGAATTTTTGTTTTGATGCAAATACTTCTCAGTATTCTGTTTTCTTTGTATATACTGGTGAAAGTTGATTCGGCATTTGTAAGTGTTTTGAAATGCCAGCCTGCTGTTTATGTTAAGTGAATGATTCCTTTAGCCTCTGATGGCAGGGAGTTACTTTTGAACCACACTAATAGGTCAGAAGGCAGCAGTGTTCCCTTGCCAGGACATGCTGCAATACCAAAGGAGTTTGAAAATTCTGCAACCAGGTGTTCAAGGTGTGAGTGGATGAGGTACTGAGGGGCATGGTTTAGGGACTGGTAGGAATGGTTGGACTCGATGATCCAGTGGGTCTCTTCCAACCTGGTGATTCTATTCTATTCTATTCTATTCTATTCTATTCTATTCTATTCTATTCTATTCTATTCTATTCTATTCTATTCTATTCTATTCTATTCTATTCTAGTTGACTCTCCCCAATCCTTTTACCAAAAGCTCTTGCCAATGTAACTTCTTACAAGAATGTTAATAAAATAGTTTACATTTTAACTTGAATGACAGCATACTGTATTTCAGAGTGTAGTAAACAAGTTGCTTTTCCTGATTAAATTATTTTTGCCAAATTCAACATGCAGCATGTGATCACAGATGTCATGAACTCTGCCTCACAAAGCAGATTGCCCAGCAGTTTTATGCAGTATTAACAGCCAAATACTTCAGAGCCACACAAAGTA
The DNA here is from genome assembly GCA_033558105.1 of Coccyzus lansbergi. NCBI lineage: Eukaryota > Metazoa > Chordata > Aves > Cuculiformes > Coccyzidae > Coccyzus > Coccyzus lansbergi. The sequence continues at coordinate 837,339 of JAUMJK010001042.1, forward strand.
TTTATCTCATTCATTAGCATTTAACTTTGCAGAGTAGTCTCCATTTAACAGTGGCAGAGCACAATAAATGAACTCTAGTCTGCAATGTACTGGGTACAACATTTGTCAGAACTAACATTAATTTACAGCTACTTTTGTGCAACAGTTTAGAAACCTTACAGTGCAAGGCAGACAGGCCTTATCTGTCTGGCAGGGAGGTAAAAAAGAGCTCTCTCAGAGAGCAATAATATAGGTGAGAAATAATTCCACCAAGGAGAAAACTAGACTTTATACATCCACTTTATACATCCATGCCCAGAGAAATTCTGCTTTCTCACAGTTAGGCAACAGCTGAATCAGAAACTGAACCAATGAAGACAGTGAAGAATAATCATAAATAAATTGTTAATATTTGATTAAAAGTAGTCAAGGTGCTGTCTGTAAAGTGATTCTTAAACAAACTCTGACTGGTACCCACTGTTCACAAGTAATACAGCATAGCTGTAGCATAACTAAATTTGTCATGCCATTCTCTAAGGCAAGCACCATTGTCTGGCACCAAGCTCGTTGCATATTCATTTTTCCCTCTGCCCTCATTATCAGGCCCTGAAGGTACCATGCACCAAGCAGATGCACCAAATTGATTTCTTCTTCCCCTCCCTGCTGGCCTCAAGGTTTTAGGGAGATCCCAGGCACTCAGCAAACCTTATATCACAGAATCACTAGGTTGGAAAGGACCCACTAGATCATCGAGTCCAACCATCCCTATCAGTCACTAACCCATGCCCCTCAGCACCTCGTCCACCGTGCTTTAAACACCTTCAGGGTAGGTGAATCAACCACCAACCTGGGCAGCCTGTTCCAGTGCCCAATGACCCTTTCTGTGAAAAAATAGTGTGGATGACCCTGCCAGAGAACAAGGAAGCGTAACACTGCCCAGAGTACTGTCAGCAAAACAGTTACAGGTCCAGAGGGTGCATTTAGACCAGAGATGTTTCTGGACAGTGAGACTAGGACCCTAATGCCCTGGGTTGCCTCAACTGTTGTCTGCTTCCTCCAAGGATGGAGTGACTAGCTTGTATTCTTTTACACCATTTTCAAGTCTAGATTAGGATTGTTGTATTGACACAGCAAATCGTGTATTAATCATGACTTGATCTGCAGAGGATCCAGGTGATGAAAGAGCATAAGTTAAGTTGTATTATAAAATTCTGTACTACACTACTTATAAATTGTCCTACATTGTTTGTCAAAATCTCGTGCCATCCTAATGACAAATTCTGTGCTATACTGATCATAATTCTGTTATGAAAAATAAAAAGAAAAAAACAAACTTTAGTTCTAACAATATCTTAGTCCTGTTATCATTGTGCCAAGAATTCCTGAAAGAACCTGTCTGATTCCTCAGCGTCAGGTGACAGAAACAATTTAAAGTCTATACATTTTCAACCAGACAGGAATCAGTCAAGTGAGGAGTTAATCATGTACAACGTTAGCATTACTATTTGCATGTAAATTTGATGAGCACTTTGTAATTCTCTTCCCTGTCTGCTCTGGTTTTCCCTGGGGTTGTTACTAGTTCCACTCTGTTGCCTTCTTTGTTCATCTGTCTGTACTTTGAATTCCCTGCTTTCATTTCAAAGACAGTTACAGCAACCTCCTTCCAGACCTTCCCAGGGTAGAGCCTCATCGCCCTTTAGCCTTTTTTGAGTTTCTCCTTGGAATATACATCAAAAAATAAATCAGTGTCCTAGGCCTCCTCACGCCATACAGGCATCATGCAAGCTGATCACAGCTCCCCACTGTGGCACCAGAGGCGAACTGTCCCACAGCCGAGATAAAGGCGTTTCCTCCCAGCAGCTTTTTTCAGATAATTAAGTAACTCGTAGCCCTGAAGGAAGAAGTGCTGTTACTCAGCTGCAAGGAGATGTAAACCAGCCGTCGAACCTTATTCTACTTGGCTGAAAACCTCCGACTTTCAGCATGCACTAATTTTGTATTTCCAAAGTTGTTTTACTGTGCCTTGGTCTTATGTTCTTCTAGTAACCTTTAAGCAATCTTGAAACTCACTTATTTAAGCCCTGATGTTGCTGCTTAACTCACAGCCTGAAGAGACAGCTGTAAACTAAAGCCAGAACTACTACTAATTTTCCACAATTGTTTTATAACAGCACTTGAAAAAAAAAAAAAGTGTCAGAAATAGCGCAACTATGAAAGTTTATTCTAATTCTAGGTAACTCGTTTTGCCAAAGCAGTTCATATCCACAACTCTAGGTAATCCCTAGCATGAACCAGATGCAACTCTATATTCTCATGAAATGTTAAAGGATAAGAGATAGGAAAAAAAAAAAAAAAAAAAAAAAAACCAACCCAAAACTGTATTTGCTGGTATTATAGACTGAAATCTGTACTGCATTTTTCACCAGGAAGTTGGGCTTCTCGGCGACATTCCAGCAGAGTTTTTCCTGAACATTATGGGTCAGATGTTTTCCCTTTACAACAACAGTATAAATCACTGGAGTGCAGCCACAGCCCATCAATAGAATGATCATCATTAGCATTGTTATAGCAGTTCCGCTTGCATGCGCCTCATGCTGTGCAGCACATAACGCTTTCAGGAAGTACACTGCTCCGTCTGGCAATGAATGTGTAACTGGGTGAATTAGGAATCCAGTCACTTGGAACTTTAAAGATCAAAGATATTGTTAGAGGTTAGTCCTAGGAATGACGTCTGAATGGATCTTTCTGTTGAGGGTGATTTGTCACCAAATTAAGCTAGCAACTCTCCAGGCAAACAGGACTGTAAAGCATGTCAGTCAATCTTCAGATGAGCAGTGATGAAGCCAACCATGCATGCAGAAACCAGCGGGGAAGGTTGCAGAACCCAACAGAGAGGGAGACAAACTGGGCACAGCAACAAGGTGGATTATAGCTGTGGGATTGCACTGTACAGCCCATCCTTTTCCTGTGAGAAAAAACCTAAGTAATCTCTAAATAATCCTCTGCAAAAACAATCTTGACCTGTGATGTGCGGGATATTGTTTTGATTAATTACATAAAACAACTGCATGTGCTGTTATTTTAGCACTGCAACCAAAACATGGCAAATAGAGACATATGACATGCTTTTTCACAGTCCAGAAGATTTTCTAGTACGTCAGCATTTCTATTTCATGAACAGAAAACAAAGCTTACAGGACAGTATAATTTTCACACAACTTCTATTATATATCACTTGCAAACATTTCAGTAGGACTTACCATCCAATGGCTTGACTCAACCTTTCTTTATTATTGCCAGCTAGGGGACACTGGATGATGTACAGTCTGCAGGCAAACTTGATGTCCCAGCAGTTAGCCAGGTAGCACAGTTAAAAAATAGGCAAGCTTTGGCTAAACCCTATAAATACCTGCACTTTGCATCTGCAGCCATTAGGCTACACCTAGATTATTTTAAATGTTATAAACTAAAGCATCAAAATGCAATTGTTTCTGAAAATGTGTAATGAAAGCCACTCACCTAGCTACTCTGCATCTGCAGTGTGATGTGTATCATGAATACAGTGCAAGATCACAGGCTTAACAACATTGCGATTGTCTACAAACAGGCTTTTGTGTAGAAGAGCTATGTTTTTCTGTTCACATAAAATCTGAAGGCTTCAAGAAGGTCAACGGCCTCCCAGAAAAAATACTGGTGCATTCTTGAGGGCTCAAGTCCTCCTTGGAATTTCATTTACAGCCCACTGACATAGTCTGTCAAATATACTGTATTTCCTGATAACACCAGACAGCTACCAAGATGGGACATAACTGAAAAAAGCAAAAGCAATTACAGGTTTTCAAACAAGTAATACAACTTAATGTTCAAGGTACAAATCATTAAAACAGGACAATACTAAATTACAAGGAACAAATATAATGGAAGTAGAATGTCTATTCTACAAACATGAGAGAGCAAACACACTAAAGCAGAATGACAATCAATCTAGTCTACAGTTCCTGACAGAGGTCAGCCTAGACACCAGTGTATACGTGCACAAGGTCACATCTAAGCAAGTCTGAGTTTTGCAAGTTGGTGTAAGATGACTCAGTGAATCCTGAGACCTGTAGGCTATTCCAGCTTCTACAAACAGTAAAAAACACATACACACAAAAAAAAATCTTAGAGATCATCACCCCCGGGTAGGAATTACTGGAGCATGAAATGCTGCAGATGTACATGGGGATTGTTTATCCAAATGCTGCCTCCAACATATGCTGAAGGCAAACCCCAGCTGTAAGAGCTGGCTATGCTGGTTTCACACTGTTTAGGAACACCCCTAAACTGGAAAGAACAGCACCATCTCCTGATTCATAACACTAAATGGGGTAAAGCAGCCAGAAGGGAACTAAAATTTTCACATTAACTCCTCCCTGCTGCTTTGGACAACTGTCCCTGGGGCAAAAGCTCGTAACAGACACCTCAAATCAATAAGCCTCCACAACTGTTCACTTTTTTTTTTTTTTCACTTAATCTCAGTTTTAGTTTAGGTAGGAACCCTACACACACTCATGTTCACATTACCTCTACAGGATCAGAGGCCTTGAGGCAGTAGCTGTCTCTCACCACATGTTTATGCAAGGCTCATGACTGGTAGGAGCAGATGAGTCCTCCAAGTATAATTCAACATGTGAGTTGTCTGACCTGTATAGGTGAAGTCAAACAATGTCAGAAATCAGCACAAGCTGGTTGATCACAATAAATACTGTAAAAATGGCTCCTAACTACTCAAGTCTGCTCACTATGTGTCACAGCCATCTTGTTTACCTAAGTGGCTCTAAAGAGGCGTTACTGCTTTTAACTGCTACTAGTCCTGCAAAGGTAGCAATACTGAAGAGACCATTAATGAAGAGCTTAATCACCACATGCATTACCAACACCATTCTACTGTGACTGCTGGTTGCACTTAACAGGTGTGGAATGCCACAGATTTCAATATCAAACATTAACGTCACAGATACAGCATAGATTTTGGCCCACAGAGCATCTTTTACATTATCTTTGTCCTGCACAGCCACAAGTTAAAAGAGTGCAAGAAGCCCTCCTGGATCTCTGCTGTGTCCTTAAAAGCAGTAGCAGTCTCAGTTATGCATAGTTACTACGAACTCATTGCAAAACAGCAGCCCACAAAATGTTACAGCTCCAAGAACCCAGAACCATGGCTGAAACACAGAATTCCTCCTGTTTCAGTAGATACTTCAACACCTTCAAAACTTGCTTAATCTCATTGCATCATTTTAAAATGAGAGATAATAAGCAGGCACAAACACTTGCCACTAGTGCTATCTTGGTTGTGAAGAAGGAGATTGCTCAGCTGAACATGGCAGACAGTTTCAAGATTCCAGCATAAACCTGCTGAACATTAACTCAGGTGCAGCTCCATAAAATAACTGTATGGGTCTCCAATTATTGAAGGTAAGCCCTATTCAACTTAACTTCAAGGGTCCTCTAAAACTGGGACAAGAGGGCACAAACCACATCTACATTTTAGCAGTACTGAAGTCCAACCAAACCCACTACTCAACAGAAATGCAGAATATGGATTTCAAGTGCAGGAGATACTTCCACTGTTATCTGCCAATTTCCTGTATAATCCATCAAATTCCTGACCGTGTGAGAGAGCTAGAGATGTTAGTTATTGGATAGTAAAAGCACTGCGTTGCATGAGCAAACAGACCTTCAATCAGAGCAGGATCTGAACATGTCATGTATTATGTCCTAGAATTTTGTATTTTGCCTACATAAGAAAGAATAGACATGCACTATAAAAATAACAATTACTGCTTATACCATCATGTCACTAATTAACCCATGATGTGTTGAGATTCATTAGTAATGCAAAAGGCTGGACTGTAACTCATCTGTAAAAGTACTATTAATGCCTGCACTACATAAGTATTATTAGACTGAGTTTTTCATTATCAGGGTACCTTCACTGCAATGTAAAGGCAATACACAAGTTGCATCTGCTAAATCTGATTCTCACAATAAAACAGATTATAGCAAGACAGCACAGTGCTGCATAAGCTGTTTTGTTCCTATCGGTAACATTATTCTTTAATGATAATCCATGCATGAAGGTAGAATATTAACAAAGCAATGAAAGACTTTCATGGGACTGCAAGTAGCTTATGCTACCAAGAAACCACAGCTTAGTGCTTATTAGAATACACAGTAATGCTTAATACTCCCAGTTCTCAGAGCTTCTAGATGCACACACTTTTTATCCATCCTAAAAGTCACTGAGTTTGACCTACAGTCAAACTAATCAAAATACTCTCTTGTGCTATACACTTCATCTTAGCTAAGTAAGTTTGGCTCAGCTGCACCATCACCTCCTTTTCTGTAAAAAAAGGCTAACTTCCAAAGTCCAATCTCTATTACAGGTCAGGATCTTTCAATTATCACATCCAATGGTAAACATTAGCAGCTCTCACAAATTGCTGGATGTGGTTGAAACTAAGTCTGAAAAGGAACAAAGAGCAGCTTAGAAAAATTAGTAGCCAGGTCATATGTATTTATGTAAGCCCAAGACATGTCAAGAACTTATTGATAATTTTAATATATGTAGCTTTAAAAATCTTTCTCCTTTATATATAACACCATATTGCCAGTCACTGAAGGCTCTAAAATCTAGTCATCAACAGACTTCCTGTAGATTCTCCTATCTGTGCTGACTATTAACTCTTTAGTTTCATATATATTAACTCTTTAGTTTCATAGGCCGCTCCTTGAATATTGTGTCCAGTTCTGGACCCCTCACCACAAGAAGGATGTTGAGGCTCTGGAGCAAGTCCAGAGAAGAGCGACGAGGTTGGTGAAGGGGCTGGAGAACAGACCCTATGAGGAGCGGCTGAGAGAGCTGGGGTTGCTTAGGCTGGAGAAGAGGAGGCTGAGAGGAGACCTCATTACTCTCTACAAGTACCTGAAAGGTGGTTGTGGAGAGGAGGGAGCTGGCCTCTTCTCCCAAGTGACGGGGGACAGGACAAGAGGGAATGGCCTCAAGCTCCGCCAGGGTAGGTTTAGGCTGGAGATTAGGAGGAGGTTTTTCACGCAGAGGGTCATTGGGCATTGGAACAGGCTGCCCAGGGAGGTGGTTGATTCACCTTCCCTGGAGGTGTTTAAGACACGGGTGGATGAGGTATTGAGGGGCATGGTTTAGTATTAGATAGGAATGGTTGGACTAGAAGATCCGATGGGTCCCTTCCAACCTGGTTGTTCTGTGATTCTGTGATTCTGTGATATCTTGTTTGAATCCTTTCTCATAAGGAGGAAGATCAACTAGCTTTCATGTTCTGGCTTCTCAACCACAACCCCTACCTCTCTTGAAAATACTAACTTCCCCACTCACCTCCAAACATTCACACACACAAGGTTTTTTCCTAGCCACTGTTCTGATCACATCTAGTTTTTTCTTTTAATTCTTCCACTGATTCTGACAACAAATACAAGGTATTCTCTTAATTTCAAATGCCTTTTTTGCTCTACCTGTACCATAATGTGACATCTAAGTTTACAGCAGAAACACAGGAATCCACTTTAGGGAAGATTAAATGTCTATATGATGTTCTACTCACAAATCATTTTAACATAGAGTGTCACAGAACTAAGTGTGAGCTACATAAACTGCCCCTACACTCCTGGCAAACCCTGCATAAGATACACAAGCATTGATTTAGTATTTGAGGCATTGAGCTATGAACATTTTAAACCAACTGAAGAGATCTTTCTTGGTCATGCATGTTAAAGACACGCTACTATTTGTGTGAAATCCTCATGTGAACATTTCCTAAAAGACTCAACCTCAAACTCACAATCTGTAATAACTCAAGATGCCTTCTATACTTTAAAAACATTATATTAAAACCATAGGAAGCTTTTTATGTTGCTAGCTAAATAAAATACATAAGTTTCATCATCTTCCAAAAGGATTTTATGTTAATAAGAGTGTATTAATTTTAAAACCTTTGAAACATAAGATTAACAATTATAAAGATATTTCTAAAAAAAAATTGCAAAAGTGATGAAAATAATCTCAATAGTACCACTGTTACAAAGCTTAGTGGAACAGAACCAGAACATTCCCTGAACTTTTTAAAGACCAAGCTCTAACAAACCTTTGTTTTAAAAGAAATGCAGGCATCTTTTTAGTTTCTCTGTTGTTAAATATACTTGGAGTGGAGATACAAAGCCATTTTCCTTGAGCAAGACTATGGATGTGAATCCGTAATGGCACAATTACAGTATGGTTACATAGGAAGTTCAAGCTAAAGTGAAACATAAACATGATCTAGGGGAAGGCATCCCTGTGCGTGGCAGGAGTGTAGGAACTAGATGATCCTGAAGGCCTTTTCCAACCCAAACCATCCTACAATTCTACGAACTATTTTCAGTTTCTAGCAGTTAATGACATACGAGGAAGATGATAATTAAACTCCTTATTAAGAGTAAATAGTTACAGCCTTGAGTTCAGTACTGAGATTTTAAGTTTTTCACAACTATAAACTTCCAACAAGAAAACCACTTCCATTTAGAATCTGCTATTATCAAGAACACATTTTGATCATATCTTGATCCTCAGTCATAGTTTGGGGATGGACAAATATGCCAGTATTTCCTGGTTTAAAGCATACCCAGCACACAGATTTTGACAGACTTCTCTCTTGGCTGCCTAGCACTGGATTAGCATTTCAAAGATACTGTTTTGGAAGTATCTTATTTTTTAAGCACCACCTATGTTTGTTAGTGGGCAAAAAGTCTAGATCATTTAAGGAAGACAGTAAATCAATTCATGAGACAGAAACTAGTATGAAACTTCTCATAAACAAGGGTTACATTGGCCTAGAGGAAGTATTTCTTATTATAAAAGTATTTTTCTATTTACATATTTGAACAACAGAATGGCCAACACATTCATTTCTAAAAAAAAAAATAAAATCACACATTTATTGACTTGACAGGTTACAGAAGTGTTGTAAACAACTCCATAGAATCTGAGTTTTACCTTTTACAAGGCAATTAGCTCACCATCCTCACTTCAAAACTCAAATTTGCATACTTTTTCTGCCTTATTGCTACAATTCAGTGAATGCATTTAATTAATTCAATGCTAAATGTCTAATTTGCCAATAAAAGTTCTTGCAAACTGAGAGAAGTATACTGCAGTTACTACTGTAGGTTCTTGCACCTGACTTCAGCCACATCATACTCACTTCAGACTCCTGTTACCTTACATCACAGGAACAGCTTGAGCAGGTTCCTCCACTATTTCTCAACAGTTGTGACTTACACAATTGCAAACGTGCTTGGCAAGTTAGACATACCCCCACCTTTTCCCAGACACAAGGAGAACTTTGTTAAGGTCACAGCAAAGTTTTAGTCTGAATTTTACCCTGCACAAGTAAGGATGAATATCCACTTCCATAAGTATTTGTTCAAAAAACAAACTTAGCTGATAACTGAGTACTCTTCTATACTAGCTTGGCTTCTGTTAAGGAAGTGATCTGATCTATCTCATTAACACCAAAGCCTCCCAGACATGAAGTTACACCCTCATCCTGGGAAGCTCCAGCTTCCATACGTCAGACTGGAATTTAAAGTCTCTCTCATGACCAAAAGACACATTTTTCTCTCAAACACACAAAAGCAATATAAAGAACAGATTCCTGACACATCCAACTACAACACTAGTTAATAGATCTGAAGATGTTAAATACAGACTTAATTAAGACCAATTATCAATTCTATTAAGGCTTTTTCTCTTTCCTGTTTTCTTTCAGTCATAGAACCATAGAATAACCAGGTTGGAAGAGACCCACCAGATCATTGAGTCCAACTATTCCTATCAAACACTAAACCATAACTAAACATAAACTAAACATTAAATCATAACCATTTCACCACATTTCTAGATATGCAAAATTGAAATAGTGGGAAAGTATTAACTCATTAAATCATAGAATCATAGAACAACCAGGTTGGAAGAGATCCATCGGATCATCGAGTCCAACCATCCCTATCAAACACTAAACACTAAACCATGTCCCTCAGGACCTCATCTACCCGTGCCTTAAACACCTGCAGGGAAGGTGAATCAATCACCTCCCTGGGCAGCCTATTCCAATGCCCAATGACCCTTTCCGTGAAAAACTTCCTCCGAATCTCTAGCCTAAATAAATAGTTACACCCTCAAAGTATCTATTAAACACTCCCTAAAGACAAAAATTTTGTTTTCCCAAGATGCCAACAGCATGCTGCTGTTCAAGGCCAAGCAAAGTTCTCTTTGATATTTTGTTACATTAAATCACCAATAATAATTTTTAGAACACAGATACACTTCTTAAAGTAAGTAGATTTCGAAGTGATTTATAGTGTTTGCAGTTCTGGCTTGCAAACACTGGGAATTCACCAATTAAGTCTAAAATGCTCCAATATGCAAATTTTTTTTTTTAAGCCAGTCTTCTAACACAGCAAAAGGAAGATGCTCTACAGAAAAGTAAGACCTTCTATGACTGATTAATATTTATGGCCCATCTTTTTCCTGCTTTTCTGACAAGAAGCCACATCAGAAAGTTGCTTTGATATTTTTATTGTATGCCAAAGTTCATTAAAGATGGGGCTTTGCTTGTATATGTTACTCAATGACTGTGTCCAGGCAGAGATTAATTAGCAATCTGATTTATTTCAATGCATGGGTTTGTTCAGTCAGGCCATAAAAATAATACAAGCAGTAACTAAAGAGCTGCAGTCAAAGAAGAGATACCGGAGAGATGTAGGGAGATACTGGGTTATAAGCAATCTTACTTGAATAAAAGTAATGAGCAACCCAGCTATTATAAGGATTCCTAAACAGGCTGTATTAAAATATCGGGGAAATGATGCTTAAAATTTTAAGAGTGCCAGCAACTGATTTATCAAAAATTTGTTATGTGATTATTCCTGCAGGCAGTTTTATTGTTGTGCGTGTATAATTGGGGAACAATATGTTCAGGTTTAGTATATGTGTGCCTATATTATGTGTATCAGTAATGTAAGAAATGCTGAACACCTGCAGAATTGGCAAGGACAAAACTTAATGTAAATATAAAGAGAAGAAGGTTTTGTAGTAAGTGTATGCCTGAAATAAGGATTGAGAAATAGTGAAAAGGGGAGGCAACAGCGCTGGCACTGATAGGTGGAAAAGTAAACTTGGTCCCTGAAATCTGGGACGTTCAGGAGGATCAGTGGAAAAGGACAATTAGAAAGTGTAAAAGAGGATTTGCATGGAAGAAGAGATGGAGATAAGAGAATGGGAGGAAAACAGGGAAAGGAGGTACCAAAGAGAAACCTCTTAGGTTGCATTCTAGCATCTTGGAAAGAAATAATCTGATGTGGGGGTGCAGAAAATAGAAAAACTCTTATAGAATATTGTAACTATTCGTGGCCCCTTTATAAATTAGATAATGAAGAAATGCGGCTCCTAATGGAACTTTGAACTATAGTACTATTTTACAGTTGATGCTATTTTTGAGGAGAGAGGGAAAATGGGATGAAGCATCATATGTAGATATGTTCTTTACTCTCCATAATCATCAGGAGTATCAGAAGGCCTGTGGACTAACACCTCCCCATGACCCTATGGTGCTGGCATTGGAAAAAGGAAACAAAAAGGAAGGAAAAGGGAAAATGAGGAGGTGTTGCTCCACCTGTTGTATTGGTCAAAAGTGTGTTAAATTAGGTAAAGAGATAAAACCCGAAATGAGCAAGCTCCCAGATCATTATCTATCCCCAGCTGAAGCCAGACAACGTAAGGAGGGGGACTCAGACAGCTATTTAACCCCCTGGATAGTCCTGTCTCTTCTCATACACAAAGAGAGAAACAGGTAGTTATACAAGCTAGCTTAAGGGAAGTGGTGGGTCCTTATGGGGTCCTAGTTTTAATACAAGTCCCATTTTCTTCTTTTGATTTAGAAGCCTGGAAAAATGTGGCTAAAGGGTATTGGGACAACCCTATCAGGGTGACGAGTAATTTCCAATTTTTAATAAGACAACACAACCCCCACTAGAATGATGTTCTGCTAATATTAGAACATACGACCAAGACAGAAAAACAGCTGATAAGAACAGCTCAGAATCTGGCAAGTGATCAAATAAAAGACCTGGAGAAAGTCAAGGAACATTTCCCTTTACAAGATCCAGAGTGGGATCCTTACAGAAACGCACATAAAGCGTTGTTAACAGCCTATCAGGATTGGACAGTTAAAGGAATAGAAAGGCCCATCCTGAAATTGATAAACTGGTCAGCATTATATGCAGTGAGACAAGGTCCAAAGGAAACACTCAGAATTTTTGGACAAATTACTGGACACCATGAGAAAGCACACTCCCCTCAATCCTGGATATGAAGTGGGAACACAGCAATTAGTATCCCTTTTTTTAAGACAATCAGTGTTAAACACTCAAAGAAGTTACAAAAGTTGAGGCCAACAGAAAGGAGGGATTTTAGAGAGGTTTTTTGATGAAGCCTGGAGAGTGTATAGTAACCAAGAAGAAGAAAGAAGGAAGGCTAGGAGAATGCTGGTAGCAGTATTGCAGGAGGCACAAGAAGTGAAGAAACCAGGGCCTAGGAGGATTTTAGGATGAAATCAATGTGCATGGTGTAAAACAGAAGGTCGTTGGAAAAATGAGTGTCCTGGGGGAAAAAAATGAGGAAACAGGATACAAGCTCACATCAAGGAAGACTGACGAGGACCTGGGGAATCTACCCTAGCAGATCCACTGGTTGTACTAAAACTAGGGAATCAACAACAAAAATTAGAATTTTTGTTTGATACAGGAGCAAACATTTTCAGTTTTAAATCAAGATTTAACACCTATTGATGATGATTTTCTAACAGTAATCGCAGAATCACAGAACAACCAGGTTGGAAGGGACCCATCGGATCTTCTAGTCCAACCATTCCTATCTAACACTAAACCAAGTCCCTCAAGACCTCATCCACCCATGTCTTAAACACCTCCAGGGAAGGTGACTCAACCACCTCCCTGGGCAGCCTATTCCAATGCCCAATGACCCTTTGCGTGAAAAACCTCCTCCTAATCTCCAGCCTAAACCTACCCTGGCGGAGCTTGAGGCCATTCCCTCTCGTCCTGTCCCCTGTCACTTGGCAGAAGAGGCCAGCTCCCTCCTCTCCACAACCACCTTTCAGGTACTTGTAGAGAGTAATGAGGTCTCCTCTCAGCCTCCTCTTCTCCAGGCTGAACAACCCCAGCTCTCTCAGCTGCTCCTCATAGGGTCTGTTCTCCAGCCCCTTCACCAGCCTTGTCGCTCTTCTCTGGACTCGCTCCAAAGCCTCAACATCCTTCTTGTGGTGAGGGGCCCAGAACTGAACACAGGATTCAAGGAGCAGTCTCACCAGTGCTGAGTTCAGAGGGAGAATCACCTCCCTGGACCTGCTGGTCACACCGTTTCTGATACAAGCCAGGATGCCATTGGCCTTCTTGGCCACCTGGGCACACTGCTGGCTCATATTCAGTCGGCTGTCGACCAACACCCCCAGGTCCCTCTCCTCCTGGCAGTTTTCCAGCCACTCTTCTCCCAGTCTGTAGCTCTGCATAGGGTTGTTGTGCACCAAGTGCAGGACCCAGCATTTGGCCGTGTTAAACCTCATGCCGTTGGACACTGCCCAGCGGTCCAGCCTGTTTAGGTCCCTCTGCAAAGCCTCCCTACCCTCCAGCAGATCAACACTTGCACACAGCTTTGTGTCATCTGCAAACTTGCTAAGGGTACCCTCAATGCCCTCATCCAGGTCATTGATGAAGACATTGAACAGGACTGGACCTAGCACTGAACCCTGGGGAACACCACTTGTCACTGGCCTCCAGATGGACTTAACACCATTTACCACCACTCTCTGGGCCCGACCATCCAGCCAGTTTTCTACCCAGGAGAGTGTGCGTCTGTCCAGGCCAGAGACTGACAGTTTCCTGAGCAGAATGCTGTGAGAAACTGTGTCAAAGGCTTTACTGAAGTCCAGAAAGACAACATCCACAGCCTTTCCCTCATCCAGCAGCCGAGTGACTTTGTCATAGAAGGCGATCAGGTTGGTTTGGCAGGACCTGCCTCTGGTAAACCCATGTTGACTGGGCCTGATCACCCGGTTCTCTTGTAAGTGCTTCATGATAGCACTCAAGATCACCTGTTCCATGACTTTCCCTGGCTCTGAGGTCAGACTGACTGGCCTGTAGTTCCCCGGATCCTCCCTGCTACCCTTCTTGTAAATGGGAACTACATCAGCCAGTCTCCAGTCCAGAGGTACCTCCCCAGTCTTCCAGGACTGCTGGAAGATGATGGAAAGGGGTTTGGCCAATACATCTGCCAGCTCCCTCAAAACCCTAGGATGTATCCCATCTGGCCCCATGGACTTGTGGGTGTCCAGTTGGCCAAGTAGGGCTCTGACCACCTCCTCTTGGACTATGGGAGCCTCCTATTGCTCCTCTGTTTCCCGGGTATCTACACAGAGGGAACAGCTTTCTTTACAATTAAAGACTGAGGCAAAGAAGGCATTAAGTACCTCAGCCTTCTCCTCGTCCCCTGTCACTGCTGTTCCCTCTGAGTCCAAAAGGGACTGTATGGTCTCCCTTGTCCTCCTTTTACTGTTAATATACTTATAAAAAGATTTTTTATTGTCTTTTACAGACTTAGCTAATCTGATCTCTAGTTCAGCCTTAGCCCCTCTGATTTTTAACCTACATAGCCTCGATTCCCTCCTGTAGTCCCCCCAAGAGGCCTGTCCCCCCTTCCAGAGCTTATAAATATTCTTTTTTTCCTAATTTCACTCAAGATTTCCCTACTCAACCAAGCTGTTTTTTTTCCTCTGCCGGCCTTTTTTCCAGAACACGGGGATGGCTTTCTCCTGAGCTTCCAGGATCTCATTTCTTGAAGAGCTCCCAGCCCTCTTGGGCTCCCTTGCCCTCAAGTGCTGTCTCCCAGGAGACTTTGCCAACCAGCCTTCTAAACAGTTCAAAGTCTGCCCTCTGAAAATTTAGTGCTACCATCCTGCTTAGTACCCTCTTCACTTCACCTAGGACAGAAAACCCTATCATCTCGTGATCACTAAGACCTAGGCGACCCCCTACTATCACATCCCCCACAAGCCCCTCTCTGTTGACAAACAGCAAGTCCAGGAGGGCACCTTCTCTCGTAGGTTCGTTGACCAGCTGTGCAAGGAAGTTATCTTCCACGCACTCCAGGAACCTCCTAGACTGCTTCCTTTCTGCTGTGTTGTACTTCCAGCAGATATCTGGGAGATTTAAGTCTCCCACAAGGACAAGAGGCACTGACTTAGAGATTGACCCCAGCTGTTTAAAGAAGAGCTCATCAGCTGCTTCTCCTTGGCTGGGTGGCCTGTAACAGACTCCCATCACAAAGTCTCCCTTGTTATGGGCTCCCTTGATCTTAACCCACAGGCACTCAATCTCCTCATCGCCACAGTCCATCTCAGAGGTGTCCAAGTACTCCCTTACAAAGAGGGCTACTCCACCCCCTCTCCTACCCTTTCTATCCCTCCTGAAGAGTTTATACCCCACCATACCTGAACTCCAGTTCTAAGAGTCATCCCACCACGTTTCCGTGATGGCAACGACATCAAAGGCACCTTGCCCTACAACGGCTTCCAGCTCTTCCATCTTGTTCCCCATGCTGCGTGCATTGGTGTAAATGCATTTCAGCTGAGTAGCTGAGCCTTCAGCCCTCCTAGAAGGGACTACTCCTCCTGGAGTAGTTGATGCCAGAATATCTATATCTCCCTTGTTGAGCGAGGCTGCACTCTCCCCCACTTCCTGTATGGTGACGTGCTGGTGGTCCTCACCAGCACGCCCCCTCCTAAACTCCAGTGGCCTACGTCCAGGCACGCAGTTGTCTAGCCTGGACTGGATCCCCTCCCCCTTCACACCCAGTTTAAAGCTCAATTTATGAGCTTAGCTAGGTTTTTAGCAAGGGCCTTAGCCCCACTAGGAGACCCACATGTCCCAACCTTTGCACCCATGTCAGGGGGTGCACGAACCACTCCGTGGTCAAAGAACCCAAAGCCCTTTTCCTCACACCAGGTTCGGAGCCAGGCATTAATTGAGTCCTTCTTAGTATTCTGCGGGTCTGCTCCATGTATCCTGGGGATGGAGCAGAACACCACCTGTGCCCCTGAGCCCTCCATCGTCTTCCCAAGGGCCCTGAAGTCTTTTTTGATGTCCTTAGCCTTTCTGTTGGCTAGGCCATCATTACCAGTCTGGAGTACTACCAGAGGGTAGTAGTCCGTCTCATAGATCAGGGAGGGGAGTTTCCTAGCTACTTCCAGCCCTGATGCCCCTGGCAGGCAGCAGACCTCCCTGTGGAGTGGGTCAGGTCTGCAAATGGGTCCCTCCGCTCCTTTGAGGGGGGAGTCCCCTACAACAATCACCCTCCTTTTCTTCTTTGTGGAGGAGGTTGTGATTTTCTTCTTAGTGGAGGTTGTTGTGATTTTCTTCTGAGGACTGTGTAGCCTAGGAAAGGATACTAGGCTATGATGACCACCATCCTCCATCCTGAGGATGAGAGATACCACCTGGAAGAAAAACACATACTTCTTGAAATCCCTCAGTTTTAAACTGGGAAAAAAAATAGAGGGTACCTAAATTTTTATAAATGCCAAATTCACCAAAACCTTTGTTAGGAAGGGATTTGTTGGAACAATTAGAAGCAGAAATAAATTTTTTAAAAGGAAAAGAAGAATTCAAGGTAAAAGATCAATGATTAATTGAAGTTTTAAGCTTAGCTCTCATCAATACTCCCATCAAAACTGGGATACCTGAGGAAGTCCAAAATCAGGTATACCGAGGGGTATGGGCTTTGGAAGCAAAAACTGCTTCCCCAATAGTACTTAAGGTAAAGCAAGGGACAAATACTGTAAGAAACAAAATCCACTAAGAATGGAAGATCAGGATGGTGAATGAGTTTACTAAATATAGGCTGTTGAAACAATGTCAGTCAGAATATAATACCCCTATTTTACCAGTAAATACACCAAACAGGAAATACAGGATCACAGAATCACAGAATCACTAGGTTGGAAGAGACCCACTGGATCATCGAGTCCAACCATTCCTATCAAACACTAAACCATGACCCCCAGCACCTCATCTGCCCATCTTTTAAACACCTCCAGGGATGGTGACTCAGTCACCTCCCTGGACACCCTGTTCCAATGCCCAAAGACCCTCTCTGCGAAAAATTTTTTTCTGATGTCCAGACTGAACCTCCCCTCGTGGAGCTTAAGGCCATTCCCCTTGTCCTGTCCCCTGTCACCTGGGAGAAGAGCAGGGCACCCTCCTCTCTACAACCTCCCCTCAGGTAGTTATAGAAAGCAATGTGGTCTCCTCTCAGCCTCCTCTTCTCTAGGCTAAACAACCCCAGCTCTCTCAGTCACTCCTCATAGGGTCTGTTCTCCAGCCCCTTCACCATCTTTGCTGCTCTTCTCTGGACTCGCTCCAGAGCCTCAACATCATTCTTGCGGTGAGGGGCCCAGAACTGAACACAGGATTCAAGGAGCGGTCTCACCAGTGCTGAGTTCAGAGGGAGAATCACCTCCCTGGACCTGCTGGTCACACCATTTCTGATACAAGCCAAGATGCCATTGGCCTTCTTGGCCACCTGGGCACACTGCTGGCTCATGTTCAGTCACTGTCAATCAGCACTCCCAGGTCCTTCTCTGGGCAGCTTTCCAGCCACTCTTCTCCTAGTCTGTAGCTCTGCATAGGGTTGTTGTGCCCCAAGTGCAGGATCCGGCATTTGACCATGTTAAGTCTCATGCCATTGGACTCAGCCCAGCAGTCCAGCCTGTTCAGATCCCTTTGCAGAGTCTCCCTACCCTCCAGCAGATCCACACTTCCACCCAGCTTAGTGTTGTCTGCAAAATTACTACAAGTGCACTCAATGCCTTCATCCAGGTCAGAAGTAACTAAGGTATGGTTACAGAAAACAATACTAAGATTTAGGGTCCCAGCAGTAATATCTGCAGATCGAGGGCTCCTTTGCAAAAACTGTTCAACAAGTCAGTGAAGCATCAGGAATAGATTGGCAATTACATACACCTTACACACCACAAGCTACTGGGCAGGTGGAAAAGATGAACCATTTGATTAAGTTGCAAATTGTAAAATTAGGGAAAGAAGATGTATTGCCCTGGCGTCTGTTGTTACCTTTGGCCCTAATGAGAATCAGAACAAAGCCAAAGACCAAGGAAGGACTGTGTTCCTTTGAAATATTGTACGACAAGCCTTATACTGTAGAGGTAGGAACATCAACACAGGTAGGAAATGAGATACTGACTGAATATGTAACAGACCTCCAAAACAGCTTCAAGACTGGGAAACAAATTCTAGGTGCTTGAGCTAGACGCTTTGATGGCCCAACTCATGAATTGCACCAGGTGACTATGTTTACATCAGATCTATTTCAGATTCATCTGTACAACCAAAGTGGGACCTTTGAAGTACTACTGAGATCTCCTACAGCAATCCAAATCAAAGAACAGTCATCACAGATTCTTTTTACCAAGATTAAGAAGGCTTCTAAGACTCAATGGGGATCAACAAAAACTGGACCTGTAAAGTTCTACATCTAAAGACAATGATCTGAGTTTGGTTTTTTGTGATTTTTAACTTTGTTAAATTGTAACCAGGTAAGTGCAGTTCTTGATGCAAACATTTGCATATCTTGTCAGGAGCATAGTCAAATATACTACGGTAAGTAATTGTTGGATATGTGGACAAGCTAATGATTTTACCTCTCAACTGTTAGGAATGCCCTTGAGTAACTGAACAGAAATTGGAATAACAAACCACAGCTTATGTGGAACAAGGTCTCCCCTAGATGGGAGTCTAGATTCATTTGACTGAACTGAGTAATGATTTTACATTTGGGCCTTCACAAAATTTTGGATGTTTTAACAAATCCAGGATACAAAATTGGACAAAAATAAAGCTAGAAAATAAAGACAATAATAACAGATTGATAGACTTTTTACTGAAAGCCATCCTTGAAATGGACCAATTCAGCCCAAACTAAATTGTCCATTACCAAACAGGTATTGGTGGCTATGTGGAGATCAGAAGGCTCAGAACAATTACCAAACATTTGGACAGTAGAATATACAATAAGGTATTTGGCAACTCCATTACAATTGTTTTTAAAGAACAATATAAAAAGGCGTACAAGGAGTTTGGAGGAAAGTTGAGAAACGTACTGTGAACAACCCCTTAAAACACAATACTGAATTTCACAGTTTTGTGAGGGCCTTTTTCCCTAAGTTGGGAGTAGCTCAATTTGAGCGAGCTATAGTCAATGTTTCAGAGATGGAAATAATTACTAATTCAACAGCTAGTGCTATCTATAATCTAGACCAAGAGATAAAATCTTTGCAAAAGGTGATTTTCAAAAAAGAATGGCCCTCAATATCACTACAGCCGACATGGGAGGAGTATGCAACCTAGTCAGTACTAGTTGTTGCACCTATGCAGATGAGTCCAGTCAAATGGAAAATCACATCCCAAGAATTTAGGACCATGCAAAGGTCCTACACCAAGTATAATTAGATGATACTTCATGAAGTATTGCTGAACTATGGGAAAAACTTACCTTATGGTTACCTAATTTTGCCTGTCTAAAACTATTTTTTGTTGCATTAATAATCATTTTAGAAAATCTAATCTGTCTTATGTTACGATGTTTTATGCATTTTTGTTTGACTACTGGGAATAATTACAAAGAATGGAAAAAGCATCAGCTATAACATAGATTGGAAAGTGATAAATATTTTGCCAAAACTCTTGAGAAAAGTGGTATCATATAGGCAAAAGAATTTGCTTAGGATAAAGGGGGGAATTGAAAGAAGAGATCATTTGTTATAAATTACTAACATGTAATTTGTTTGAATATTATGTATAGTTTCTGTGATTTCAGAACTAAAATACAGAATTAGCTTGAACAACAACTTCTAGCTAGGCTGCACCTGGATACTTACGCCTACATAAGGAATTTTTAACAAAGCTGCAGTTAGAAAGAATGTGACTATATCTAATTAAGCCAGGTAACAAGGACTGGTGCAATGATATGAGAAGAACCAGCTAGGACTAGATGATACCTTGAAGAGATGCCCAGAAGTCTAACAGCATGTGTAAGATGGAAAGTTGAAAAGTTCAACATGACGAAGACAACCTGCCTTCATCCCCAAAGACCCTCATCAACCACTACCACTAGGAGGAACGCATGTGCAAGGAGGAGGACATATACGTTAATGAATTCTTGGAACTAATCTTACTAACCCAACCCACTTCTTGGTAAATTCACGACTATAAATACTAACCTAATACACGTGAATAACACAGATCAATAAAAATGTGCCAGCTTGGATGCCTGGTGTGCAAGCTTTGAGGAAAACTCCCCCTTGCGCCCTGTGCACAGATGCATACCTACACCTAACTCTGAACTGGGTGTCATTATTCCACAAGTCAGCAGGTTCAAGGAGTTTCCAAGTATCACAGATCTTGAGGTCTCATCGGGAAATAAAAAAATCAAAGCAGTTGCAATATAAAATAGCAGCTCCATGCAGCTTTTTCAAGTTTTAACTTTATTCAGAAAGTGACACTTAGTTCAGTTTGCCTCATTCTTTGAAGCTTCATCGAAGTTTTCAACCAGATCTAGAAAAAGAAGAATGCTGAAATTAAAATTTGACCTACTTCTAGTTTGCCAATTGCATATTGGTTCCCCCCCCAAAGAAACCATTCAACTTCATTTCGGATGCTTGCAACATAAAATAACTTGCAGCTAATTAAATACAGATGAAATAACTCAAGAGCTCCATGTTTTGTTCTTGCTAAACCAAGTTTAGGATGGTTCACTCTAAAGCACAATTCAAAAAGCATTTAACTTCACTGTCCTCACCACTGAGCAATGTCATATCAAGAGTTCTTTCCACCCTTCTTATTGAATATTAAATAATTATATTAGTTATAGCTAATAGACCCTACAAAAATGCTAGCTCAAACCATTAAGTCTTTCACAGTGTCTAAAAGTATTTAAGTATTCTGCCCACATTTCATCTTTTAGCAAAATTCACTTCCTTTTCTTCCACTGCATGCATGTTCTTACCAGGAACTTCATCATCATCGTCTTCACCAGTAGCAAGAGGCGCTTTCCCATCCACAGCTGCAAGAGCAAGTAGTTCAAAATCATCAGTCAAGCTCACCATGGGCCTCTTCATTAGTTGTTTTGCTTTGTTTTTTGTAAATGTTACCAAACAGTCTGGATTAAACTGCAATGCTTTATCCAGTTTCCTTGCTCAATAAAAACCTCCAACTAATCTAGGCAGTTCATACTCCCTTTGTTCCTATGCTCAAATACACCAGTGGGAACATTAGAAGATACATGCTAAATCTTTTATGTAGGTATTCTGAGTGCCCTGTGTGTGATAATCATTTTCAGCTACAATGCAGAGACCAATTTTACCAATTTCACTTAAAAGCAGCTTGGTTTACTGACCACTCAGTGTTTCTTAAGTTTTTTGTGTTTCATATCAGCAAATTCTAAGGAAAAGAAATAACCTTATAATCCTAGGCCTTCAAGAAAAACTAAGGTACAACTGTGAAGCTGCACGCAGACACATGTGACTGGAGGCATTTTAAGACATTATTGTTCCCAATAAAGTCAAACTAATAGAACTGAATGCACAATTTTACACTCAGGTGCCTTAGGTAACTATGTGTTCTGGTCCACATCTCTGTTGTCTCAGTAATTTCTTAACCATTCCCATTGTACATGCCAGAGCTACTGAGACTTAACTGTGTTCACTGTAGCAGACCAATGAGCAACTGTAAAACTACAGCAGCATAATGATCAGAAGATACCCCAGGTCCCTCTGTGCCTGTGCCACTATGTTCTCTGTTATTCTTAGCTGTAGTACCAATGGTAAGCTGTCTCATACTCACTAAGACCTCAGTTTTATCCTAATTAATCCCTCCCAGTTTTCAAGAAAGCATGAGGAAAGAGATGGGCTCATACTAGACCTGTACCCTGATTTCTAGAGAACAAAAGCAGAGGAATGCATTAACTTTGGTCAGAAAGAGCTTAGGACAAGGTCACAGCTAACCCCTCTTTTGTTGTTTAACCACAAAAAGCTGTTACAGTTTAAGTACATCTTAGTATCAAATGCAGCACTTGAAAAGCAAATTGTCTGCATTCGCATCTCTAAGACCAGACTAAGTTTACTTTAGCACCTGCAAAAGCAACCATTACAGACACTTCACTCTTCCACTTCAAGCTTTCAAATCTATCAGACAATGCTGAATGGAAAGTTTTGTGCAGCTACTCTGGCATCCACCCAGAGTAGAAAGGAATAGCTATTTTCTGGGTCATACAAAGCAAGCACTTTTAACAAGCTTCCATAATATTAAAACAGCACATTTTAATTTGTCTCGAACATACCTCATTAAAAGAGAGATCTTAGGGGGTCATTTTAAATCCCTCAAGGATGTTTTTTTGTTTAGCTTTTTTTTTTTCTCCGTTAAGCCCTATTACTACCACAAGGAAGCAACACAGGTGACACTAAGAAGGAATGACCTGAGCTCCACGGGGAAAGCAACAGTTTAACCCACCTCCTTAAAACTACCTCTAGCTAGACTTTTTCAGTGGGAAGTTGACAGGAGGGAATGATCACCAACATGAGGAATAGAAACACAAGCTGTCTTGCTGGCAGCAAAGCACCAGAATTTAAAAAAAAACCAATCAAGTTCAGAACTACTGGACACAATCATGTCCTTCTCCCATTTCCTCCATGTTCAGGATGTTCCATACCTTGGGAGGGATGAGTTTAAGATACTTTAGAAAAGTAGGAACAGGGTACGTGCAGGACACAAAGGAATGTTCCCAAGCCTGATTTTTGACTCCTAATTCTTTTGCTAACACCACATACTCAAGTCACTCTACTTTTCCCACAATTTCAGGAAGAAAAACTGTTCATGTTCTTTTACTAAATTAAAGACAGAATATGAAGTCGGTATATCTAGCTTACTGCTCATGCTAGCCATGTTCTCTACACTATCCTACTCACTCAGAAACTGTAATATACTTACTTACCAATATTATGCAATTCCCTCCTAGGTATCAAAAAGCCCATTCAAGAAATGCCTTCACCACACCTGTGAGGCAGCAAAGCAGCTGCAAGATTTCTGTCCTTAAGTCCCTTCCCCCATTACTTATGTATCCATTCAAATGAATATGTCAAAACCAGATATACTTGAAGTTTGTCTTTTTTTAAAAAACTAAGTCTTCCAGAGTAACTAATCTACTAAGCATTAATGAACAAGATATGTCAAAATATGGCAGCCACATCAAGGAGTAGAATCCCACAAAATCATGTCTGGCTACAACTCTCCAGTACACCAGCTGCAAGATACACTAACAGGTGCCTCAGCTTTATTCAGCTATACTTGCCATTGGATTTGAGATATAAATAACATCTAAAGAGTTCAATTTCTTTATAAGCATTTTATAATACACTTGCAGAGAGCAAATGCACACTGAATTCCACTGCTGCTACACAAGTAAGCCTTGAGTCAGCTGCCAGCCTGAAATGCACTTTCAACTTACGCTGCTTGGGTAGGGCTTCTGCCAATCTCCTCAGGCTGGTCAGACTGTCAGCTCCAAGCTGGTTTAAGATGCTGGGAAGCATTTCTGTCAGCTGCTTTGTCTCAGCATGGCCGGTAATAGTGAAAGTGTTAGCAGCCAGAGATGCCTGAACTTTAGGGTTATTGAAGTGAATGACTGTTCCTTGGTTGGTAAACATGTTTACCTGCAAGAAAAAAAAAATCCAATCTCTGAATCAGCTGAGCAAGACTTAACAGGAAACTGAAGTTCTACAAACTCAATAACAATCTACAGACAAGTCTGGAATGTTACTACACAGGAAATTATATTTCCACAGATTTTTTAACTTTGAAGTAATTACCTCCTCAATACCAGAAATATTGTTGACTCCCAGTTTCTTCAAAGAAAACTGAAGTTTCTTGTCATCTGCTGTAGCTGTTCTGTGGACAACCTTCTTCTTTCTACGGGCAGTACCCTTCACAAATAATAAAAAAAAAAAAAGCCATAAAGCCAACTTACAAATTAGTACTTAAATAGCTCTTCACAAACTCTAATCCCGAGGGCCGTAGAACTACTCTGCAGCCCCCTTCAAATCAACTTAACATATAAAGTTCTCCTTCTGTGTTGCAGTGCACACAATCCCACCACTCTGACAGCACTGCAGAATTTTTTCCTTGCTGTAAGGCAAGCTTTGCTTTCTCATACTGTGAGAATCACAAGGTTTTAGGAATTAATGAACCAGAGAACATTTACTCCACAATTCTAATAAGGATTCTGCAGCATCTTAGAAAACACATTTATCCTTTTCTGTTACCGTAGGCATGAAGCTAAAGGATTAGCACAGTTTCAGGTAATTTCTGAAGCTTATGAATTTTCCCTTGGATTACAAATCTACAATTGTGGCTAAATTTTGGTAACAGTCAGAGGCCATAAAGTTATCAACATACCGCTAACAAATGAATACGAGAAAACAAAATACTCAAATAGATGTCTCCCATCTGATAGGAATCCATACTTGAAGAACACTTTTCCCTGAGGTATTTTATAAATATATTTTAAAAAAATACTTCTAATAGCATTCCATATCAAGCCCATTTAAGAAAGGAAAACAAACAAATATTAAGTACTCCTACAGGCACACAGCTTTAGACTTCTCCAGGGAAATAACCATCCCATACTAGAAGATATATGAATCTATGAAAAACCAGAAAGTGTCACTCTATACTTCCTCGCACAATCATAAGTCTTCAGTAAGATCTGACACAGAATGTCTAGAAGCAGGTGAAACAGCTTCTTTTGACATACTACAACTAATAATCTAAGTCCTCCTACTCCAGTTGCCCACCTGCAAAATGCTGGCAATAAAAGAACATGCTGCAGCGTGGCTGTATAAATGGCTGCAATACCTTTGAGTTAACTGGCAGAAGCTAGAAAACTGGCAGGACATTAACACCCCTAACATAATCCAGTTACAAACGAATGAGAAATGTTAATGACAAATTCACGCAAAACTAACAGCTGGAAGACTACAGCTCAAAGTTTAGTCATTTGTCTAGAAAGTTTGATATTCACTCCCTGCTATTGCCAAATCAGCACACATAGCGATGAGAAAACCAATAAAATAATAGAAATGGTCTTATTTTAATATTTTGACTACACAGCAATTCAGCTACATGAGCCATACATTACGTCTCTCTGGACAAAAGATCTCTCAATAAATCTCAAAGAAATTACGTCTTAAGCCAAAGACTACCTCAGAACATGTACCTCCATTTACCCATATTAAACACATATCAAACTTCAGACAACCTGATTTTAATTTAAAGGAACAGCTGCTGTTTTCATGTCCACAGATTTAAGCTTGTAAAGATTACAGGGTTTTACTAAGCAAATTCTGTCCTCGTCATGCTGAGACATGCTGTTCACACCCCTCTATCCCTAAATTAAACAGGAGTGGGTACAGTGAGCCACCAATGGAATACTGCAGACTCATCTGTCATTCTTCTAAAGAGATGCTGAAGAAGAACCATTTGGCTTTAGCAATACTCTGCACAAAAATCTCAAATTTCACATGAAGTCCTACCATAGCCTTCACCTAAACATAATATTAATGTTACCTGTAAGATCTGCAGCCTTGCAACATCATAAAAATCTGGCAGCAGAGGCAATGTGCAACCTTTCCTCAAAAGGAGGAGTGACTCTTCCCCCTTTGCCTCCTCCACACACATCTCAACTTACATGGCAACAATGCCAAAAAGAATCACGTAATAATTTCTACAAATATAACAAATTTTTAAAGTCAAGTTGAGGCAATTCATGTATTTCACAGGCCAATTTTAAAACTGAACTACAGAATCACCAGCATATTCTAGGCTTTGCTTAATGTCTCTAGAACACCTAAATTGACTAGGGCTATAACAGCTGTAATCCAAATATGTGCTCTTAAGTGACAAACATCAAAAGCCTCTCTTGTCAATAAATACATGCTGATAACATGCACTCAAATGTAAAATATAATACAGTACTTCTCTGCTGAACCCATAAAAAGAATATGCAGACTCACCAAGCCAGTCAATTACTAAATTAAGCCAAATTTAAGGCTGCATAAAACTTCAACTAAAGGCAAGAAAAAACCCCAAATTCAGAACAGGAACAAAAGCTCACAGGAACTCAGTCAGAAAGAGGTCTGTTGAATAGCTTGCATTCTAGGATACTGCACATCCACTTCCTCGGGTATAAAAAAAGAAAATTATTAACAAATTGTTACCTTGAAACTAACACTACAATTAAAATGTTTACTAGCATACAACTACAATCAACATACTTTTTAATTTTCATATTATAATTAATCATACAGCTACATATATTCAGAAGCCGTAACAAAATAAAAAAGATCTGCTGAGAATGTTCCTCTACCATTGCAAGACTATTACAAGCACAGAATTTGAAGTTTGTCCAAAAACAGAAAAAGAAATAGTCACGGGCATCTTAAAGATTAGTAACAAAAATTCAGAACATAATTCCCTATATAATGTGTTACAAAAACTATACCTGAGCTCACTTGCAGCAAGACCTACTCACTTCATATCCAACATACCATCTGAAATGGGTCATGCAAGAATATAGGTTGCAAATCTGCTGTAATGTATTGCAACATACACAAAGATAAAAGGCTGGAGGTTCAGCTGCTCTATACTGTTTCTGTGGAACTCACTCCAGAGATCCTACAGCTGCACAGCTTCCACAGAGAACAGTCAGGCCAAGATAAGAGGACTCAGGGCTGCTCCCCACCCCAGTTTTTAGGGCCCTTCACACCAGGCTTAGTGTGCGCACACGGACATGCAGTCCTGAAGGCAGAGCGGGAGGTGGCTCCTACCTTGCCACCGATGCGCACTTGGGCCTGCAGCTTGGCAAGCTTCTCCTGATTCATGATTGTTTCTTTCATCTGCAAAAACAAGAAGAGCGCCCATGGAAGGCAGGCCAAGCAGCGCCCGGCAACAGGCCAGGTACTCACAGCAGGGCTTCCACAGCCACCCCTCCCTCCCTCCCCACAACCAGCCGCAAACTCTCCCTCCCTTCTCCTTCCCTCCCTTCCTCTCTCTTTCCCTCCTCGATCTTCCCTCTCTACCTCTTTCCCCTCTCGATCCTCCCTCCTTCCCTCCTCCATCCTCCCTCTTTCCCTCCTTCCCCCTCACTTCTCCCTCCCACCCCTCATCCCAGACCCCCCACCACTCCCCCCCATTCCTAGCCCCACGTCGCTCGGGACGCGGCTAGACTAGGCTTCCCTCGGGCCCAGCCTGCACCCGCCCTGCCCTGCCCTGCCCCACAGCACCTCAGTAACCTCCCCTGAGCCCCCGCCCCGTCCCGCCGTCCCCTCTGTACCTTCTCGCGGCGGGAGCGGCGGCGCCGGAGCAGGGAGGAGAAACTCGAGGGGCCTGAGGGAGCCGGCGGTGCTGGGTCCTGCACGCGGAGGGGAGTGAGATGGCGGCCGGAAGGAAGGCACCTCGCCTCACGCGGCGCATGCGCTGCCGCCCGCGACGGAAGGGGGCGCCCTTTCCACGGCGGAGGAGAGGGGCGGGGCCGCCGTGGAAGAAGGGGCGCGGCTTACAGAGAAAGGAGGCGTGGTCTGATCTGGAGGGGGCTCCGGCTATAGCATG
>JAUMJK010001043.1:0-85475 GCA_033558105.1 Coccyzus lansbergi
CGATTCACGTGCGGGTCCCCGCGTGGACGGCAGGGGGCGCTGCCGCACGGGCGGGCCGCAGGGGCTGCCGCGGGGGGGGTTACGGGCCGGGGCGGGGGTTGAGGGGGCGGTGCGTGGGGCAGCGCGTGTGCTGACGCAGGTTTATTTATTTATTGTTTGCGTTTGGGCACTGGGGCGGCGGAGTTGGAAGCTCCGACTGAGGCTGCTTGGTGGGGCAGAGAGGAGGGGGTGGGAGGGTGGGGTTTTGCCTGGCTGAGGGCGTGTTTGGAGTGTGTGTGTAAGTGGAAGGGGTAGACGAGCGGATACCTCAGTGTTTCCATCCAAAAAGCGGTACGTAAAGTTATCGCGCTGTTATGCAACCGCGTGTGTCGTAAACGAAGTAGGAAACTAATCACAAAGGGTTCCGGTTCCACAGAGCCTGCACTGGGACAGGTGGGGCGGGGGGGCACCTTGTCCAAAGGAGCCCACTTTGAAATTCCATCACCTTCAACAAATCGTAGAATCATAGAATGAGTTGGGTTGGAAGGGACCTTAGAGATCATGCAGTTCCAACCCCCCTGCCACGGGCAGGGACACCTCCCACCACACTAGGCTGCCCAAGGCCCCATACAACCTGGTCTTGAACACCTCTGGGGATGGGGCAGCCAAAA
Source organism: Coccyzus lansbergi (assembly GCA_033558105.1). Classification (NCBI taxonomy): domain Eukaryota; kingdom Metazoa; phylum Chordata; class Aves; order Cuculiformes; family Coccyzidae; genus Coccyzus; species Coccyzus lansbergi. Next base: position 651 of record JAUMJK010001043.1, read on the forward strand.
CTTCCCTGGGCAACCTGTGCCAGTGCCTCACCACTCTCCTTATGTCTAGTCTAAATCTGCCCCTTTCCAGTTTATACCCATTCCCCCCTCATCTGGTCACTACAAGCCTTTGTGAACAGTTCCTCCCCAGCTTTCTTGTAGCCCCTTCAGGTACTGGAAGGTTGTTATAAAGTCTCCTCAGAGCCTTCTCCAGGCTGAATAAGCCTAACTCGTTCAGCCTGTCCTCATATGGGAGGTGCTACAGCCCTCTTATCATCTTTGTAGCCCTCCTATGAACCAATGTCAACAGCTCCATATCCTTCTTACATTGAGGATTCCAGAACTGGACACAATACTCCAGATGAGGTCTCACAAGACAGGGACAGAAGGGCAGAATCACCTCCCACGTCCTGCTGGCCACGCTTCTTTTGATGCAGCCCAGGATACAGTTGGCCTTCTGGACTGCCAGCACATGTTGCCGGTTGACATTGGGCTTTTCATTGACCAGCACTCCTGTGTCCTTCTCTGCACAGCTGCTCTCAATTACATCATCCCTCATCCTGTACTGAAGCCACAGATTGCCCCTACACAGGTGTAGGACCTTGTACTTGGCCTTGTTGAGCCCCATGAGGTTCACACAAGCCCACTTCTCCAGCTTGTCCAGGTCACTCTGGATGACATCCCATCTTTCCAGCGTACAACTGCACCACTTGGCTCCATAGCATTTGCAGATTTGTAGAAGTTGCACTCAATCTCACTGTCTGTATCATTGATGAAGATAGTAAACAGCGCTGATCCCAGTGTGGACCCCTGAGGGACAGCACTTGTCATGGATCTCCATCTGGACATTGAGCCATTGACCACTACTCTCTGAATATGACCATCCAACCAACTTATCCACTGAACAGTGCACCCATCAAATCCATATCTCTCCAATTTAGAGAAGGATGTTATGGAGGACTGCATCACAGGCTTTACAGAAGTCCAGACGTCAGGGAAAGAGTGGAAAACCTTCATGCATGAGCCTGTATCTTCAGAGAGGAGGGAAGACACTCTGGTGCAGAACCAGATGCAAAAACAAAGTTGTTTTTGTCCTTGTTCTCAGAAGTTGGATGCAGGTGACTCAAAAGACCACAGAAGGCTTGATCTTACAGAGCCACAGCTGCTCAAAGAACATAGATGGGCTGTTAGATCATTGAAGTATGCTTAAGGGGCACCGTGAAAGTTGAGGTACAGCTGACATTATAAAAATCCACGCTGTTTTGACCAACAGTTTTTCTATTAGGACAAGAGGAAATGGCTTCAGGTTGTGCCAGAGCAGGTTCAGATATAATAGTAGGAAAATTTTCTTCATCAAAAGGATTATCAGGCACTGATACCCAAAGAAGTTGTAAAGTCACCTAGTCACCTTACCCAGAAGTATTTAAAAGACAGGTAGACAAGGTGCTTGGATATGGTTTAGTAGTGGACAGGTATGTTTGGATTTCTAATCTCTAAGGTCTTGTCCAACCAAATAATCCTGATTCCATTGAAGACAAAGGTGGAAATTACATCAGATCTAGCCACCTTCCCCAAATCCCTCCCAGTGCTATCAGTCAGAAGGCTGGTGTGTTAAGCAGAGGGAGGCTACTTGGGTGAAAGATAACAGCTAACATAACAGCTAAGATAACACAAAGGCCTGTCAACCTCAGCTAGTAACACTTTCAGTCTGTTACTGTCCCCATCAGTTACATGCTTTTAATCTGACTGGTATCCCAAAGTCCTTACTATACTTCTCAGAAAAGCCCCAAAAAAATACCAATAATTTTATAACTAAGCTGCAAGTATTTGTCAGGCAGCTCATGTTTATAACATTACCAGAAACTGACCTTTAGGAAGACACAGGGTTTTCATCCTCTACTTCATTTTTTGAGGTATTCCCAAGGGCACAGGTTTGTGCCATCTGTATGTGTAAACACAACTAAGTTTCTCACCTCTCTTCCACCAGAGTTCTTGAGCTTGCCAACTAGGGGGACAGAATCCTCTTAAGGCTTTTAATGAAATTAAGACAAGTTGGCAGATGAGCAATTCTTGAATCTCTCAAGAAAGCTCAAGTTTTGACCATTCTTTTAGGTCTTGACAAAAGTAAAGGGGACCTCAAGGACTACACAAAGGCATGTTTCCTTACTTCTACTTGTTACATTAGAATACTAAGTTCTCTTTTATGCATGAAGCAGAAGCTGCAACTTGATCTTAAATAGATAAAATAAAACGGTGTTCTTTCAGTTAACTCTGGACTGTCTTGTAGGTTTAAGAATTAATCCTAGTCCTTTTAATGAAACAGTGTTCTTTCATTTTTCTCTGGGCTTTATGTCTTTTAGGTTTAAGAACTAACCCTGGTTCTTTCAAGGATCACAAACTTTCTAAATTCAATGTATTTATAAAAAATACAAAGTTTTATAACTAACATCCTCAGGATTCACTGTGAAAAGCATGGAGAAAAAATAAGTCAAAGAAATTAAGTGTCAGTTCAGCTTTGCATAGCAAAAACCAAAAAAATTCAAAACTTGGTAATTTACCTAAACATCAATTTTAATGCCTGTTTGTCTGGGCCCAGTAAAGGACTGAAGTGCTGGACATCCACGTACCCACCATGTTGCCCTAGTTACATCCCCTTTATGTTTACAACTGCAATATTCTTCCTTTAATATCAGCACCATACAACACCCTCATACAGCATTTTAATTATCTCTGTTGCCCATCTTGAGATTCATCATAGGACTACCCAAAGTCACACATAAAACCAAACATTGATGCAAAATTTATAAATCAATTTTATTCAACGATGACCATCTTTTAGGCATCAGCAATAGTAACTTCAACTTCTACACCTGGTTCAATGCTGATGGAAGTGATCTGCTTCACAATCTCAGACGGGCTGTGTAAGTCAATGAGCCGCTTATGGATACGCATTTGGAAACGATCCCAGGTCTTGGAACCTTCACCACAAGGTGTCTTCCTGGTGGTAATTCGCAGAGTCTGAAAAGTCATAAACACAGGGTGTTTAGCTGATGGGTAACAAAGACTAATCTACAAATCAACCAGTACACCTAAAATACTGTATGTACCCATGTCACTGGAAAGTTACTTCTGTATACTCGATTTTATTTGAAAAAGTCACAATTAAAATAAATAGAAGGACAAAAAAGACCCTTCCACATTCAACATGTTTTGCACTTAACAGTAGCCCCAAGTGTCAAAGCAACTTCAGAAGTCATTATCTGTTCACCTTGGGTCACCCTCAATTTAGCAGTTCTGCTTTTCATTTTAACCTGTTAGGTTGTTTGTTTCGGGTTTTTTGTTTTGTTTTTTAAAAAGATGGTTTAAGTGCACATTTGAAGGAGAACCCAAACTTTAAAAATAGGAAAACAGTGACAAGTACCTTGGTGGGCATGCGAACAGGTCCTTTCACCTTTAAGTTTTTTTCCTTAGCACCTCTGATCAAGTCAGCACAGACTGAAAGAAAAATACAAAAGAGCTTACATTTGTGAATACTTTTTTTGCTTGTTTTCTTAAGTGAATATTTCAAACAAGTTGTTGGCTCAGAATAGCGTATGAAATTATCATTGCCATTCATTTTATGTGTTATCCTCATAGCCAACTACATACAAGAGGAAGCATTACACCATGGTTAGCAAAGTCATGCTATAACAGTAAGCAAAAGTATAAGTTTAAGCTGTGTTTGAGTTGTATTTAAACTGTTATCAGTCCTAAGACCCCGCTAACAGTGATTCTACATTTACATTATATGATTAAAATGCTGGCAAAGTCGGTTCCTAAACGAGATTAAATAATTTAAGGAATGTTAAACTTCTAAACTAAACTCTTCTTGAGAAGAGTGACAAAACATCAGTCAAGAAACTGGTGCCTTTCCCTCCTTATACTTTCAGATAGCAAAAACTAAAATCCCCACAAGAACTAAATGGAAGAAGCTGCATTCCCTTAAGTCAGTCATCATGACATGAAGTTTTCAGCATGACAAAAACCCCCAGACACCAGCTTCCATTAAAAATTAAATCAGTCTACTTGTCAGCATATGCAGTTGGCTTTGTTAGCCAAGTCACAAAAAAAAAAAAGGCAAACGCTAACATCTTTAATTACAACTGGCTTCAATACATTCTATTTTGCAATAACTTATTACCATTCATTACTTAAAAAGCTACCTCAGTTAAAAAAAAAAAACCACTCACCCTTCTCAAGTGATTTTACATTGCGACTTGTCAAAGTAATTCTAATGCGATGAATTGCTACCTCTTGTTCCACAGGTGCTTTGCCAGTGTCTTTAAATGCCTGAAATGTTGAAGTTACAAATCTCAGACAGTACAGTCAACACCAACTGAACCTAGGCACAGCCTCCTGAAAACAGACTTCTAGAGCATAAAAAAAAATAAGTTAGCAATGGGATTCTACTAACTTGATAACATAACCAAAGGGTACAGTAGTATGGAAGGAATGGTAGGAACAGAAGGGAAGGGCAATGTTCTAATTACTGTGAGGAAGAGCAATTGTTTAAGCGTCTCGCTGTATCTCACAGTGGGAAACTGCAAAAGGTGTTCAAAAAACATGTAGACACAGCACTTCAGGACATGGCTTAGTAGGCATGGTGGTGTTGGGCTGACAGCTGGATTTGATGACCTTGGAGGTCTTTTCCAACCTTAACAATTCCTTGAACTTTTTTTCTATGATTCTAATAGTGTCCCTTCCTGCTTAGCCTACACATGACAGGGTGTCTGGTTGCTAATCCACATATTAAAATAAGACCAAAAACTTAAAGCACATTTAGAAGAAAACAGGGCATCTGGCCAGAAAGGCTGATGTGGCTACACAAGAAACAGACTGGAAAGGCTTGTGGGATTAAATACTTGTTGAAAAAAAGCATGGCCAGCAGGGCGAGGGAGGTGATTTTGCCCCTGTATTCATCTCTAGTGAGACCTCATCTGGAGTATTGTGTCCAGTTCTGCAATCTTCAACATAAGGAAGATATGGAACTGTTGGAACAGGTGAGGAAGGCTACAAGAATGACCAGAAGGCTGGAATATATCCCACACGAGGATGGGCTGAGAGTTGGGGTTGTTCAGCCTGGAGAAGTCTCCAAGGAAATCTTACAGCGACCTTCCAGTGCCTGAAAGGGGCTACAAGAAAGCTGGGGACAGACTGTTCAAAAAAGCTTATAGTGACCGGACGAGGGGGAAGGGGTATAAACTGGAGAGGGCCACATTTGGACTAAACGGGAGCAGAAATTTCTTCACGATGAGGGAGGTGAGGCTCTGGCACCGGTTGCCCAGGGAAGCTGCGGATGTCCCGTACCCGGAGGTGTTCAAGGCCAGGCTGGATGGGGCCCTGGGCAGCCTGATCCAGTGGGATGTCCCTGCCCACGGCAGGAGGTTGGAACTGGATGATCTTTAAGGTCCCTTCCAACCGAGACTATTCTGAGTGGCAGGGCATTAACATGAACCAGGCGAACAGATACAAAGAAGCAAGAACATGGAGGAAAAAGCGCGCTAGGAAACGTGCCTGGGACAGGGCCCCTCCCGGCCGGCGGGACGCGTCACCCCGCGCGCTCCCAGTCGATCCGGTTCGGGCTCAGGCGGCCGAGGCCGCGCCCGCTCCGCCGGCTCCCCGGGCCTCGGGGCAGGCGCCGCGGACCCGCCCGCCGCCCCCCGTCCCCCCTCACCATGGCGGCGGCGGAGCCTTCCTGACCGACTTATTCCCGGGGCGGCGCGGGGCCCAGCGAACAGCGGTGAGCCAGGAGGCGACGCCGAGAGGAGGAGGCCGGGACCGCGCGGAGGTTTTATAGTGAGCGGCGCCGCCCCAATCCGGGCACCGCGAGACCTGCGACCCGGGGCGGGGCCTGAGCCCGGGAGCCTCACATACGGGCTGGGTTGTAGCCGGAGGCTTAGGCAGAGCTGGACCAGAGCTTTAGCCATAGCAGGAGCCCGAGCCTTAGCCTCAGCCAGAGCTATAGCGAGAGACAGAGCCTTAGCCATAGCGAGACGTAGCAGGAGACGGAGCTTTAGCCTGAACCAGAGCAATAGCAAAGGCCAGAGCTTTAATCTTAGCTGTAGGAGAAGAAGGAGAAGGACCTGGGGATGTTGGTCGACAGCCGACTGAATGTGAGCCAGCAGTGTGCCCAGGTGGCCAAGAAGGCCAATGGCATCTTGGCTTGTATCAGAAACGGTGTGACCAGCAGGTCCAGGGAGGTTATTCTCCCTCTGTACTCGGAACTGGTGAGACCGCACCTCTAATCCTGCGTTCGGTTCTGGGCCCCTCACCACAAGAAGGATGTTGAGGCTCTGGAGCGAGTCCAAAGAACAATGAAGCTGGTGAAGGTGCTGGAGAGCAGGCCTTATGAGGAACAGCTGAGGGAACTGGGTTTCCATCTACAAGCCTTGAGGAGAGGAAGATGAAGGGAGACCTTTTTGCTCTTTACAACTACCTGAAAGGAGTACAACAGGAAAAAAAAAATCATGGAAGGGGACATTGGGCACTGGAACAGGGTGCCCAGAGAGGTGGTTGAGTCACCTTCCCTGGAGGTATTTGAAAGACAGGTGGATGAGGTGCTGAGGGGTATGGTTTAGTGATTGATAAGAATGGTTTGACTCGATAATCCAATGAGTCTTTTACAACCTTATGATTCTGTGTGATTATATAGTTGGAGCCAGAGCCTTAGTCGTGGTGGGAGGTGGTCTCAGTCATGGTGGTGGTGAGAAGCAGAGATGAGCCCTGGGAGGCAGCCAGGGTGGTGTCATGGGGTTGCTACAACCCCTTCACTGGGTACCCTGCTCTCCAGTAGGCTTTGGCTTTCCCTTCAAGGGTTTGATACACAAGCAGACTGTCCTTGCTTCCACTGGCTGTAAGCGATTCTCATCCAAGCCCTTTCCCTCCCCGGCGCCCTCCCCTTTAGTTACTATGGAACATGGAGGAGTGAGAATAGAAGGTTTAGGGAGCTTTAACTAAAAATGCCAGTTTCATTCATTCCTCAATGTAATAACTTAATTTTAGCTATTGAAGTCCCCTTTACTTATTAAGGTTGGCTATAGGAGTGATGTTTTTCAATGAGAACAGTCATTGATGTGGCCTGGACACCGATAGCTGTTAATCCCAAAATGAGCATTTTGCTAAGAGCATCCATGTTCCTATCAGAATCAGAGAGTCATTATGTTGGAAAAGATCTCTAAGATAGTCCAGTCCAACCATTAGCCGAACACCACCATACCTACTAAACCATGTCCCAAGTCTACAAGTTTTTTGAAAACCTCTGTGGATGGTGCCTCTGCCACTTATGCGGGCAGCCTGTTCCAAGGATTCACCACTCTTTCAGTAAAGAAATATTTTCTAATACCCAATCTAAACCTCCCTTGGCACAACTTCAGGCCATTTTTCTCTTGTCCTATCACTTGTTACTTAGGAGAAGAGACCAGCGCTCACCTTGCTACAACCTCATTTCAGGTAGTTGTAGAGTGTGATGAGGTCTCCCTTCAGCCTCCTCCGGGCTAGACAATCCGAATTTCCTCAGCAGTTCATCACAGGACTTGTTCTCCAGATCCTTCACCAGCTTTATTACCCTCCTCTGGACACACTCCAGTAGCTTAATGTCTTTCTTGTAGTGAATGGCCCAAAACTGAACACAGTGTTCAAGGTATGTCCTCACTAGCGTTGAGTACAGGGGGATGATTACTTCCCTGTGACAACTTGAGAGATTTATCCAGCTGGAGAAACATTTTATATGTTATGAAATGGTGGCCTGTAGTAAGGTAGTTGTAGTTACCTTTTAAAAATAGTATTTCGATTCCATTATGGGGGATGTTGTCTGGCCATCACAGACATGGGTACTGTTAGCAAAGATGCTGATGCCTTTGGAAACTTAGTAATTACTACAGTTGTTCAAGAAAAATATCTCTGGTATTTTAATCTGAGCTCACTTTCAGCTATCATACTGCACTTAATATAAATCCCCCCCGAATACTTGAATAGGTCTTCATATGGTCCTTAAACCTCTTGTGATGGAACTAACATTTGTGTGCCAATTATTCCACTGCAGTGCTCAGTTTTAGACTTGTTTTGCACTGGGATCATTTGCACTTACTCTTTGAAACCTCTTATTTACTAAGAACCTATTTGGACTAGATGCTACATTCTGATAAAGCAGTTCCAGTAAACACAGATGCAGAAGGAGTCATCCTTTTGCTGCTCCCTGAAATGCAGCAATGTGTTTTGCCAGTGCAGATCAGTACTTGAAAAATCTGGTTTAGTGGTAGTCCTGCCTCTCTGCCCTCTTCCTCTCTGCAATGAAAGCAGTGCTTGTTTCTGGTGATTCATTTTCTGAGCCATTTAACAATTATATTAACAATTTTGAACTCACTTGTGTGTAAGGAACCCATGGTTACTCTGTTATCAGCTATTCCAACTACTTCCTGAGGAATTTTTCCATCTACCAAAGTTTTATATTTATCCCTCTGAAATATATGACCTCACACTATCATGCTGAAACACTTAATTTTTCAGTAATCCAATGGTTCCTCGCGGCATTATTTACTTAGAGTTTTCATGAATGTTCTTAGTAAACTTTATTTCCAGATAAAATTCTGAATGGCTTGGTGCCAAGAACTAATTCCCATGGGATTCAATTAGAAATATGTGTGTCTGATTCCCAATTGATGATACAGACCTGTAACATTAGTATTAATTTAGATATTATGAACTGTATGTGCACAACCATACCAGTTTCTGTGTCCCACTGAAGGTGTCATTGTACAGAAGTGTTACATTGACACTGTTCCCATTGTCTACCCAACAAATGCTCTAATTGCATGAGAAAAAAAAAAGTCAATTTGAAAAGATACATTTTCTGTATATTTAAGCTTTGTAATTTAAGTAACATTTCCTCATTTATTTCTTATTCTTGTATCCAGAAGTCAGGATTTTTTCTTTCCCCGGGATTAATGCAAGGTTGACAGTAAGTTCCTGAATTTGTTCCTTTCTTACTTCTTTTTTTAACTAGTATTGGCACCACCTCAGCTTTCTTTGAGATTTTTTTTTTTCCTGAGCTTCCCCAGATTTCTCAAAGCTTATGGAAAATCCACATTAACAGTGCACAAGTTGCCTTTGCCAGCTCTTAAAATTCTTGGATGCAAGCTATCTGGAGCTGCTGATTTAAAAACCGCCTTACTTCTGTTCCTATGTTTAAGGCTTTCCTTAGCAATTGTTAGAATTTAGTGATATAAATATGTTGGTTGTTCTCCACAAATGTAGAACAGAAATATATCTGAGCTTCCTGCTTTATATTAAAAAAAAAAAACAAACACCAACCCCAAACTCCTTCATGCTATTCACATGGGTAAATATCCATTGACAATTAAACTTTTTGCTTACCTCCTGAATATTCTGTCATTCTTAGATTCTGAATTGTATTTTGTATTATGCCTCATTTTCCTTTGGTTACGTATTGGATTTAATATAGCGGTTTTGCTCCCTAGGTAAGCTAACTTCACTTTAGTTACAGGGTTGTGTGTTTGGACTTACAAATACACTGTTAGCATATGCTTTTTAGGTGAATCTTCCAGGAGTCCTTTCCTCTTGTCACATAATTAGGCAGGTAAATGATTAAGGAGCAAGATATGCTTTCAACATGACTGAGTAGTCTGTAGCAGGAGCAATTTAATGCCTAATTTCATGATTTATCATTGAGAATAGTGTTCTGTGTGCATTTATAACACTTTCTGACTTTGTTTTTTTTAGATTACTGGGGAAGGGGGTGTTCTCTCTTTGACCTATTTGTCTTTCAGAAAAAGTCTTGAATATTATCTGAGTATTTTGTTATCCACATATTTTCTACTAGTTTATAGTAGTTTATAGTAGACCTGGTTAGATTCGATTTATTCTTCCAAATTCCTAATTCAGTTCCTATTAATTAAATATGTATGCCTAGGGAGTTAGATAGGTGACAGGTTTTTGATCCTTTGCTTAATTTTAGCCTGAACATCTTTACTTTCTGCTAAATGAATGGTCACCTGATTCTTTAGCTACTTAAAGCTATTGCATTTGATCTTGCCAAGTTTTGCCTGGGAAGATTTTTTTCCCCCCTCTATTACTGGCTAAATTATACAGGGGTTTTTTTATCCAGAAAAGAGACCCCAGTATTCTACAAGTCTATGTCCATTTAGCCTAGATGTCAATTAACCTTCCGTCTTCCTTTGTGTTTCAAAAAGCATCTTTGGGGAGATCTCCCAGTTCTTGTAGTGCTAGGGCAGATATAATTGAACAGTAGAGCCTGGTATGAGTTGACCCGTGTGACTGAAGGGTTAAGTGAACAAGCATTTGCCTGCCATCACCCACCATCTCCTAAAGTATAGTAATAACTTCTCAAAACAAAGCCTGTGCTGTCTTCTGGTGAATGCTGAGCTACCTTTGGGTAGTTCAAAGGACAGACATACTCCCCAGGCTTTTCAAACTGGCTTGTGAACACCATTTATTCTTTTGAGTAGAATTATTCTACTTTTTTCATACAGGTGCCTGTGGATGGTCTTGGCAGTGATCACAGCAGCTTTCTTAATATGTTTTGTCATTTTTCATAGTGATTATTTGATGTGGGCAGCTCCCTGGAAGCTCTCTGGGTTATGCCAGCCTATTGCCTGTAGTCTTTGCTTTCAGTGCTGATTAACGTATTGCCAAACTATGCTATTTATTTTGAAAATTGCTTCCTTCTCCAGGGTCTTTGAAATATGAACACGATTCTAAAGAGTTTGTTTGATCTTCTGATCATAAAATACCTGCAAAGCAGGATCATACTCAAGGCTTCTCAGAAAATCATCACTAGGTGGTGGAGTATCTAAACTAGTCAGCAGCGATCCAATGAAAGCTATTTTCAAGCCTTTTAAGAAAGCCTTCAGCATCTGCTTGGTTTTAATTGTAGGTCTTTGTTGATCCTCTTATATTAACTTGAAGCTATTCAGTTGTATTATGTCCATAAATCTCCTCCAAGTTCTTAACTCAGCAGTTCAGTAGTACCACGTTGTCCTGTATGGATTTTGTACATCTACAGCTGCCTCAGCTATTGAAATTTCCAAAAAAACCACTGGAACTGAAGACACCCCCTTTTTAAAGACTGGTATTTGTAGTTTTGTAATTGCTAACTGGCAACTGATGTTCTCTGCAGGTAGCAGGCAGACAGCGCACAGTGTGCGAGCACAAGTCTGCAGGTGGAGTTCATCTTGCACCTATCCTGTCCATTTTAAGTTTTCTACATTTTCATGCCAATTCTGGCGTAAAAATCACCATATAAAACAGCCCCTCAAAAATACTAGGCTCTCTTTACCTTAGAAATTTCTCATGTAATGAAGGAAAACATGAACTAGATCAGTGACTCAGAGAAAGAGCAATTGTGCTTTGATTGACTCCTTTACTGTTGACAAATGTTGCCACAAATATTCATCATTAAGAGACTTTTTCAAGTGGGCAGCATAAGCTTCATAATTATTATTGCAATCTCTTTTGTTCTAAATATGTACTCCATGCCTGACAGATAATACATTTGGCTTCTAATATCATTGACCTGGCTAGAGCATGACTTCCCCAAAAGTTCTCCTTTATCAGCCTGTGTTGTCTTGTTCTTTAGCACAAATCACAGTGATGAAAAAACTTAATTGCTAATAGGCTACAGCACTTCTAGTGATACTGAATCTGTGGTAGATCACTGCAACATGTCTTTGAATGCTCAGGATTGAAACAGGCCTGTACATCTGGGCTGCTTTCAGGAGGATATTTTAATTTCTCCTGCCCTCATTTGGTCTTAAGATTTATTTTAAATTGATGAATTATGTCTTTTCTACTTGTCTAGAGGAATGGTTGTGATCTCTCCACTCCTTGCTCTGCAGATGTGATGCTTCTGTCAAGTTTGCAATAATGAAACAGCTACTTTTTGCAAAGAATAACTGTGCAACTCGCATAGTCTGGCAGCACCAAAGAGGTTTATTTATTAGAAACATGTAATTTACCAGTAATCAGTGAACTATTTATTGTGGGTCAATATCCCAGTACAACAGAAATTGTAATACTGGATGCTTTCCAAGTGTTGATAAACACCTACAAATTTCTTACATACCCTTCTATATCTAATCCCCCAAATCCTATTCCCACTTACCTATTCACACATCCCCTCTTTCGCAAGAAGTGTGGGTTACAAAAGCAGACTCCCACTTTTGGGAGCACAAATTCCCTTTGTCTGCATCCTTCTTGTTTGAGGTGTGGGCAGGTGTACCTGTGCAGCTAATCCACATGGCAGTGAAAACATACTCCCTAAGTTTCCATATGAATTCCTGGGAAGAGGGTTCCTACCGATATGCCTCATCCTGCCCAGACTGTACTGGAAGTGGCATGGCAGCTACTCACCATGCCTAATGGGGAGGAAACTGTCAGGCCTCAGAAGTAATAACACCTGCTGCTCTGGTACTGCTTTCCCACCCAAAAGTTTCTTCTAACAATCACAAATTCTCATGCTGTTTTTCAAGCTAACTTCTTTTCTCAAAAGCCTTTTAGTAATCTAATCCCCTAGTTACTGTTTAATCTGGGTGATCATTGTCTTAAACAAGCTTTGTTATTTTAATTTTCTCTTACTGTTATCAGATTTGGGGCAAACATCCTCTCAGAACAGGCCGATTCAGATATTCTGTTCACACGCACTATTTACACTCACATTCCTCCCATGTCTTCTGTTGCCATCCAGACCATGTTATAACAAGAGGGGGAGACGCAATTCCTGTACAAAAAATCCCCAGCGTCAGTCCAGTGAAAGCAGAACCAGTGGACGCACAAAGAAAACTGGTATTTTTGCAACCAGTTTTCATTTTGTAAGTCACCTTGGAAGATTTCACATATGGAAATGTTAATGAAGTATAAAAAAATACCATGTTCCATATTACACAAATGTAGATTTCACCACTTGGCTACCTGGCATGGTTTGTTGCAATCTGTTTTACTTCAAAAAAACAGGCAGCTCGAGAAGCCTGTAGTAGTTTATAGCACATGCTGAAATGTTGCGTCTATTCAAATATTGTCCACGTGAGTCTTTGAACACAGCAGCCTGTTTTACCAACTGCGTTGGAAATGGCTTCCAGAATATGGGTTGCTTTGGTACGCTTGGCTCACTGGCTTCTCTGTAGATGCTTTGCGCTCAGATCATTTAGGAACTAAATGACATGCTGGTGCATGTGAACTCTCATTATACATTTTGGGCTAATAAAGATTTTAGAGTTTTCTTTGCATCTTATGTCTGTCTCCTGAAAAGACTTCATGGGAAGCTAGCAGCAGCAGTGTGTTTGCATGATTGAGTGTCTGTCCTTGGGAAAGAAAAAGCTGAGTAATTTTACAGCAGTTGTGATTACCAATATATGTAACCCACATATATTTTTGTCCATGACCCTATGTCTACTGTTTTAGAGCCCAGTTATGCAGTTGCTGATCACATATCTTTTTCTTTCAAAGTCTAGTGTAAATCTAACCTAATTCTTTGGCGAGACAGAGTAGGAGGGAATTGTTTCATGGTGCTTGGACTGCCTTTCTATCTTCGAGCAGGGATAATTTAAGGAATGATCCTGACCTCACACTGCCTTATGACTAGGGGAAAAAATTCTCTTGGTATAGAATGCATTGCTGCACAATGTTTAGGTTTTGTTTCCCTGTGAAGTTTTCCCTCATCCCCGTACGATTAGTTTAGTCCTTCTTGCGATGTTCTTGATCCAACTGTTTTTAAGATGATGTACGTTTGCAAGCAGAAAATATAGCAAATGCTTGCCATAAATGATGGTGAGATTTAAAGCAAGAGGGGATCACCATCTTGAGGGTGAAGAGCTATTAGAGTAGGATATTAGTTGCGTCTCACCATTTTATCCAGATTACATCCAGGTGTCAGACTGACTTCTGTGGGACTTGTGAAGAGATGCCCTTCCCAACCCTGGCATCTGTAAAGAAAGACTCAAGGCAATTCAGTAAAGCTGCTGTTGTGACCTGACCCTGTGTGAACTAGCTAAGTTAAATTACTCAAAACCTGACAGAAACAGGAATAATATCATAAACCTTAGGACCTGGAACTAAAGGAGATACTGTGGTGTTAAGATGTGCTTTAGTAACAGGAATTAATGGCTACCGAGGAAATCATTACACTGTGATTGTTCAGAACAGCTGGTTGGATCCACAAAGTAACATGAAAGTGATCCAGGAGGCATCAAATATTAAGCAGTTTTGGTTTCAAAGGGCTTGCTGACTTCTCTATAAAGCTAACGTGGCAAAGCAGCAGCTGCAGCCTACTATCTAGAAATTATGAGGTTGCGGTGGGGGGCAGGAACAACAACCATAGAGTTTGTAATGTCATTTCACAGAAGACCCAGCAGTTCTGTGTAAGAGAACAACTTAAAAGAAAATACAGCAAGTCAATTAAACTTGTCTTTCACCTAAATATATGGCACATGTTACTGCTTTGCTTATAATTAAAACAGGGATTGTACATGTCCTTTCATACCAGTCTAAAAAAATCATCATTGTTACAAATACGGCACATGGTTTGGTTAGTCTCTCAGGAAATACTATTAAATAGAAAAGTCTTTTTCCCCTGCAACATTTGCTTAAATGTTGTAAGAGTGATTATATATAGATGCATGCAATTGCACTTCCAACAATCGTACCTCCACGCACAGTGAAACCACTACCAGCAGGTTTTCGAGAGGCAGATCAAGAGGAGAAGTATTGTTTACAGGTTAAAACTGAGTAAAAGATAGTTTTAGGACTTAAGAGGGTTTTAGTCAAGCATTCCATATTTAGGCAATTAAAATTAACCTTTAGGGCACCCATAGAAGGTGGGTCTTAGAATGATAGTCATGCCCCCCCCAAAAAATTCAAGACATACTGTATTCATATTGTATTTTTTTCAAAATTATGTTCTCATTTATTAAGTACAAAATGCATATATTACAAAATAATCTTTCAATAATTACGACTATTGGAAGACGTTTCTGAGACCAGCCAGCAGGTACTTTGTGCTGTCAGTAGCCCTCTTCCTGCACCCTTCAGCATATGTATTTCCTTTTGGAGAGTCCTTTATGTCTTTGGAGGAGGAAATGCTCCTCATACACTCTTGTGAAATGTTCCTGGTGTGAGGTAAAGCAAATCATGTCGTTCTGGCAGGCACAAATACTAATGCTAATACCTAGGGATTGATCCTCCTCTTTCTTACGCCCCTTTGACACAGAAAAACTGACCTTTTCAGTCTTAAAATATCCGTAAATAAAAGATTTTTTTTCCGATGAAGAATCCTGCATTACTTGTGCACATACATTGCTAAATCATCTGTGTTATTAAAGTATAGCACTCACTAATCATCATTGCCATAATTAGCACATAGTGCAATCATCAAAAAAAAAAAGAAAATTCCTCACAGGCTGTTTGGGGGCTGCTAATAGCTCACAGAGTAGTTTAAATTAGGTGTTTTTTCATTTTTATGGGCCAGGGCAGTTGGGTTTTGGGAGGAGGGAAATGAGAAGAAGGCTCTGTCTCTTCTAACTAAAGAAGAGAGTGCTGTGAGCTGGTGGGAATGGGTGACTGCTCTGAACTGAATCAGTAGCCTTGGCTAATTTTAAGCACTGGTTCAAGACCCTTGGTTTCAGTCATACGGGGCCCTGACAGTCCAGTGAGCAACTAGCCTGAGCATGTAACACAGAAATTCATGTGACAGCATAAAATTTATTCTCAATGAGAGCTATCACTGCTTGAAAGGCTTGTAGCATATAGGTTCATTTTTGAGGGTGTCTCCCCTCTCCCTGTTTCTGGCTTATCTTGTTGATAACTTCAGCCACATCCCTTGTCTCTCTGTGCAAATAGCTCTTTTGTACCATCCTTGCTATGACTGATCGAGTAGGATTTTTTTTATGGTTAGGATATTTTCAAATGCTGTTTGGAATTTAATACACAACTTTTAAAATGAATTGTGCAAGCGTGAAACTGTTGTTAAAAAATTTAAAGAAATTTATTTCCTCTGAAAGTCAGCTTTTGACAGGAATGATTAATTATATTTTAAGAATATCCTTTTTCTCCTTTTTAAATTAGAAAATATCTAATAGCATTCATTTCACTCCCAAAAGCACTACAGGGATTGACAGCATTAAGGAGGGTCTGCAGAAGTTCTGTCACTTCCTATACAAAGAGGAATTCGGGTGACATTCATCTGCTGGCATGTCAGTGCAATGATGCGTTCCTTCAGAAGCATTGTGTGTGGCTTTTGTGTTATCTGCAAACCATTTTAATGGAACTGTTAGATAAGAGAGAAACAAGAATGTGGCCAAAGTATAAGATAGCTCTCTAAACTTACTGTACTATAAAATATATATTATTAATTACTATTTTAAAAAATCCAGCTTCTTCAACCTATCAGTTCCCATACTTACAGTCAACTTTTTTTACTGTCTCTGTTCAGGTGCAACTTTCCATACTTGTCTCTGAGGCCAGGTTCACTTGTGCCATATCTGAATCAAACCCCTTTCACCATTTTTGAAATAAGTGTTTGAGAAAAATACATGGCTTTAAAATAAAACTGGCTTTCCTTCCGCCTTTTTTTGGGGGGAGTAACATAAGAAGAGCTAGACATTTACATTTCCAATTTGCAGCCTACTTTGCTCTTTGTAGCCTGGCACATGTGCAGTAGAATATTTATTAAGTTATGAATTACACTATTATCCCAGGTGCCCTGCAAAGGCAAATGCAATCACCTCCCTGCTCTGCTGAACACTCAGGCTATTGAACTCCAAGCTGAGTAGAGAACGAAACTCAGCCTCATGCTTGGAGAAGTCCAGAGGTGGATGGTGCCTCTACTATCAAATTGTCTCATGGCATCCTAAGCTGGCGGCAGGCAGGGATAGAAGCCAGTAAACTCTTTTTTGTTCCGTTTTCCTTCTTTAACTGCTTTTAAGGCTTTTCATTTGACAGGCAGACAAATATTTGGCAGCTGGGTTAACTGAAGCATAGAAAGAGGCTCTTTGAGCACTGCATTAAGGTATTTGAAGCAGATAAACAGCTAAAATAAAGTATAAGTAAAATGTTCAAAGTGCAGTTAATTTTAAAACTAACCATTCACTTTCTACCCGTATTTTCATCTTTGTTCTAGTGGATGGGTTTATAAGCACATACGCTAGTGCTGCAAAAATTGATATGCAAGTCAGATACTAAGCATCCACTTAAGTCTCTTTGAATTCACAAATATATGAGGTATACTCTGTAAAACACTTTTTTGCTTTGGTGCAGTTATATCTTACCACAGAATACAGAAGCAACGCACACATCTTCACATTTACTTCATGCTTCACATCCTACTTGGAGGATACACCTCCAAGTAATATAGCTTTTCTATCATTGCAGATAGTGTTATTGCCTCTTTCTTTCTGGGTTGAGATACATCATGACACCCCTAAAAAAATGGGAGAAAAAAAAAAGAATATTAAGTAAGTGAGCACATAAGAATAAAGAAAGAAATACAAACAACGGAACAAGCCAGGGGCAGGGTTACAGAGATTCCTGGTTGATGGGAAACCAGAAGCTGTGTCAAAGAGAAAGATAGGACTGTTGAACTGCTGCTTGCTTAATCATCAAATATGTTTAACTGTAATACTGCCACCCACCCCATCCCCAAATAAAGAGTAGCATCAGTATTGTTGTTTTATGCTTATTTTCTTTAAAATTGATTGTGAAATGTCTGCTGATTTTTCTGTTTGGGAGCCAAAGACACTAAATCTTCAGTAAGAGCTACAGTAACTAAAGATTAATACAGAATGATAAAATTGCACTTCCATGCTTTTTCTTTCCATTCCTCCTAGAAACTGCTTATTACAATTGCATGTACTTCTAGCCATCTTTTCTTGTCTGTCTTATAATCACTCAACTGCTAAAGTAATTGTTGCATTCAGAGAACTCAAGAGAGCACACGGAAGTTGCTTTTCATTGTGAAGAAGAGCATGAAATAATTTAATTTTTACTTAAAGCATTTCAGCACTAACTGCTATTGGCTGTCATTTGGGGATTCGGTTTGAATTAGGTAAAATTACGTAAAATGTCTTTCTTACATGTGCACATTTGAGCAAACAGAGGAGACGTGAGGGAGGCTGGGGGTAGTGGATGCCATTAGTTATAAAAAAAGAAAAGAAAAAAAGGCAAGGATTAGAACTTTGAATTCATGCTTTCCTTTAGCAAATGGTGCTATCTATATAACCAAGAAAGCACAAAGTATCACACTCTCATACAGTTAATAAGTCCAGTTGATGACTAGACATGAGAATGCAAACCCTTTACAGTATCTTCTTTATCTGTACATGATTAAAGATGTGAATACAGCCGGATACCATAGTTAGGCACTGGGAGATTGATGAGAACTGGCTGAAGTTTCCAGGCAGGCTGCAGTTACCCAAGACTGCTATGAGGCAGGAGCTAACCAACCCAATTTTCAATAGTTAGCTCTCAGTGCTGCAGAACTGGAAGCCTGAAAGGCAACTTGTGCTTCTTATAAACAGAGAACATAAACTGAAACAAAAAAACCCCAAAACAACTCACTCTGAGAAAATGGCCACTATGATGCACCTTCCAAGGTTTCCAGAAATGGCATTTAAGTTGCTCCTATTAAAAAAACAAAACAAAACAAAAAACCCACACAAAAAACAAACAAACAAAACCACAGCCAAACCCCAAACTTAAGGAAAAGAGCAGTTTAGTTTCCAAGGAAAATAATTATATCAAGCTGTGGAACTTATTTGATGGGAAGATATGAGATATCTGACATTTACCAGTTGGGACAAATGGGCTTTGCCTCTTCCTAAGAGCATGGTCAAGATGCATGGTTGCTCTTACTTGAGGATGTCCAGCCTATTGTTAGCATCAGATAACTCATGGTCTGAACAAAGCATACCTGGCTGGCAGGGGGCTGGAGGGCACAACCCAAAGGCATGTTACAATATCACTGTGCCCAGGCTTACACTGGCGATGAGGGATCTGAATTTGTGCAATACCGGATCCCATACTGCTAAATTTGCTGACCCTACAAAGCCAACTAGAATGCTAGTTCAGCCTTTTAAGCTCATTATGCTTTTATATACACCCTGCCGAAGCATTTAGTCCACAGGAAGAGAAATTGGTGTCCCTTTTTATGTTTGTTTGGCTGGATGATTGGAGCAACCATCGAAAGGAACCTCAGCACTGGCTTCACAAGTGTTTCGTGCTCAGAAAGCATAGCAAGATGCTGATAAACTCCAATTACCCAGTTACAGCACTTTCTCCAGGTCTTCAATAAAACATCAGTTTAGGCTGATCAAGCTGCTTGTGATCAGTTCCAGGAATGAAGAGAATAAATAAACTAGGTGCGAGTAACCCTAAGGGTTTAGCCTCACATAAAACCATGTCTTGCTAACCATCTGGAACTGTGCTGCACGTGTAGGTATGGGGAAGGAGAGATAAAGAACAAAACCAGCTTCTAGAATGACAGTGAAAAATTTGGGTGAACAGAATCCCATCAGAGTTGTAATATCATTGTCTACATCTGCTCTGCTAGCATCGTGTGCTTCTGCTAACGTTTTTTATGGAGGTATGCAATTGTGACAAAGTTAAAGAGCAATGTGCAGGTACTCTCATTAGCTTTTATGCCAGCTTTACAAGCAAGAAAGCATCTTTTAAAAAACTGAAGCTATGTCCAGATGAAGAAAACGGAAAGGATAAAACTCTAGTGGATTAAATATAAAAACAGATGGAAAGAAATAAAAGTAAGGAACCAACATAAAAAAAATCCATAATTTATAATTTTCAAAATATCAAGAAAAAGAAATCAGTGAAACCTCTCCAGCAGATCTACTGATGTCAGGTTTTTAAAAGAAAAATCAAATCAAACAAAAAAACCAAAAAATCATTGAAATCTGACTCCCCCTGCAAGCAAAACAAAGCCATAGCAAAGAATCAAAATGTGTTCCTTGCATATGTGTTGTCCCTGGAGGAAACACAAACTAGGCTCACACTAGAAACATATTTGTAGGAGAACTCAAGAGCTGTCTGAAATTCAAGCATCTATAAATGTTATTGTAATTGCAGGACTTTTGTGGTTGGAAGGAACCTCTGGAGAATGTCTAGTCTAACCATCTGCTTAGAGCAGAGTCAAGTAGAACATCTTGCTCAGTACCATGTCCGGTTGTGCTCTGAATATCTCCAAAGATCAAGACTCCCCAACCTCTCTGAGCAGCCTATTCCAGTGTTTGGTTATCCTCACAGTAAAAATGTTTCATCTTGCACTTAAATTGACTTTCCTGTACTTCAGTTTGTGTCCTTTGAATCTTTTCCTGCCACTGGGCACCACTGAGAAGAGACTAGCTCCATCTTTACTGCCTTCCATCAGTATTTATACAAATTGATAAAATCCCCCTGAAGCCTCTCTTTCCAGAGCCCCCATCTCTCAGAGTCTCCTCACATGGAGAGGTTCCAATGCCCTGATCAGCAAAACAGCCCTTTGCTGCACTGTTGCCCAGAACATCCATCACTGCTTTGCTCTGGCAGATTTCCAGGCTGGCCACAATGCTCCAGATGTGTCTCACCAGGGCTGAGAACAGAGTGGCTGCACAATGACATCAGCAAGTTTCATCAGCATTTGCAAGTGCATTTGAGCAGCTCACATGAACTCATGTACATCTTGTTTGCTTGAATGCTCCCTAACCTGCTGCTTTCTCTACCAACAGCAATCCTTCCTTGCTCCAGACCTAATGGTCTCTCAACTCTTCATTGTTTATTTGTCATGTTTGAGTTTAACAGGGATGCCTTGGAGACCTTAATTTGATTTTCTGCTCGTTGGGATGGACCAATCTTGAGCAATCCTCGAAAATCAGCCAGGGCCCCTCTGCTGTCCTGGGCCTCTCTTCTCTCCAAGACCATATCCCATAGAAGTCTTTAAGAAATAACTTTCCTAATTACCTGGTTGACATCTGTTCAAGATATGTTAGCAGATACCGTATTAAAGGAATTAACAGACATAGATATGATTTGTTTAGAAGGAGTCAATATTGCTTTGATTGAAAGGAACTGTGATTCACAATTGCACAGAATCATGTAATTCTTCAGGAGCACCAACAGCATGCAGATAAGGATTGTTTCCTCTGGGTCTCCAGAAGTGCTCAAAAAAATCCTTCACCACACACTTTTTGAAGGTACTAAGCAGCCACGCTTAGGAAAGAAAATCCTAGGCTGGATAAGTCAAAAGACAGAAGCACAGGGTAAAAGTGTATGCTGCCTCAACTAGACAAAGTGCAGTGTTTCACAGGGTCCCACGCTGTTCAGCACATTGATAAATGATGTGCAAGAGCAGGACCTGTAAGTTATATTTGCTGATGGTGGAGTTATTTAGGACATTGAGTGCAAGGGCCAACTACTCTTGAAAAAAATTCAAAGTAGATTGATGTAAAGTGAGGCAAACAGGCAAAATAATCTCCATCACATGGAACCACGGATTTCAGGTCTGAGATGTTTCTTGATTAGTATTAACTCAAAACTCATTAGCAATCAAAAAGCAGCAAACCAAATCTTAGAGATTTGATCAAATCTCAAAACTAGAGATCATTATGACAGCAGATTATGAAAAACTTACATACTGAGAGCTCTGCAGAGTTCTTACTCCCTTTCAAAAGGGAATCCAGTAAAATTGACAGACACATCTGCAGAGCTGATTACACTTCAAGAGTAGCTCTTTGCCATCCAGCATTCTTCTGTTAATTATAACAGAAAAATCAAGCACCCCTTGAATTCTTAGACTCAAGTTGCACTTTTGATGATAAAGTATCATTAAGTACAAATTATCAACTTTTTAGCAATTTAAGAAACAAACTACTTGGATTAGCAAAATAAATACAACATTAAGTATCAATGAACAACTGATAAACTTTAATTCCATTTTTATTATATTCTTTTGAGGACTGGAGAAAGATTTTTATGTAAGGAATAATGTTAAGGTGAGGCATGCCAATCGCTTTATCCAACATTTTATCTTACATGCCTCAGCTATTCATTTTAAAAGGTAACTGGTTTATTAAGATAATTTTATAAGAGATTTGTTTATTAAAAGAGGCTATGCAACATGAAAAAACATAAGTTATAGTTCTATAGCATAATTGTTTTGACAGAGAAAAAACAGGGAATCGATTCCAGAATTTACCTTGAGGTTTTTTTTTTGATTTCAGCTGGCATTTTACAGTTCCACTTAAGGGGGACAGAAGAGAAAGAAATAGTTAAGCTTAGATCTGCTTTATAAACCATTGATTTCAATGACCAACCCAAATAGCAAAGGCCCACATAATCATCTCAAATTCACAAAGTTGCTCATTTCCAGGATTTCACAGGGTTGAACAGATGTGTCAGAAATGAGGAAACTGGCTGAATTCCCTTGGGATTTTTTTTTCCAGAATGGAAAGGAGAAAGAAGGGGAAAGAAGAGTAGCAATTTCACCAAAACATCACTCTTTCGCATCTTAAAAAGAAACAGAGACTTTGAGCAGAATGGAAGAATAAGCTACAGCAGTTGGATCTTTGTAGTTCTAGATTAAGGGTTGACACTGACAGATCTATAATTATCTGTTCTGATAAAGCAGGGATCAGAGCTCCATCTTCAGTATTGTCTACAGCACTTCCTCTACCAGATATGATATAACCAGACTAGGAAAGACAGTGGATAAGACATAAGCAGCACAGAGGACAGTGTGTGCTTTGAGCGTTGCCAGAGTATCACTGTTACTACATTAAGCTATCTTACTTTTCAGTACTTTCAGCATCTTGCCTAATACTGAACCATGCATTACGAAGGCTGTGTAACCCCCCATTACCCTGATTTCTGAGGGTTTTGTGTCTATACCTCTGCCTTCATGTTTTCCTATTTTTTTTTAATCTCCAAAACCTGAGAATTCTCTACTTTAGTATCTGAAGTATTATGAAAGTTTACAATATACCAACTAGCAAGTTACAGCCAATACACCCAGTAGCATGGAGGTCCTATAAAAGCACAGGTTGTTAATGTATTTGCTTACTCTTAGACTGACAAAAAGGTTCCTTATTTCAATGGGGAGATCAGGTAGCTCACATTTTCCATTTCAGAAACAGCATTCTTCCTGAAATTAAGAACATCTGAGAATAAGAATAAACTCCACTAACTCAAATGCACAAACCTAGCTAGTGTAAAGACCTACTCATATCTGACATTTTGGAAATACCAAAAGGCATTACATACAAAGAACCTTTCAAAACCAGCCCTTTTTTGTACTTCACTTACTTGAAAACAAGTATTTTCTTGCACATCACATTCCCCGGTTTTTCCCAAGCACAGTAGCACATAACAGATTGACCAAAAAAGTCATATTTGCCAATGTCTTGATCTTTGCCTCCATCCCCTCCCATGGTAAAAAACCAGTTTTGTTAAACATCTTTATTTACAGTCTTCTAATAACAAAGCAGTTTCTTTTTTTTTTTCCCCCCTCCAAATATAAAAACAAGCAACAAAGCCTTTAGAACACATAGGGACAATATTCATTTTTTTAGAGAAAGGCAGAGGAAAAGAGAAGTCAATAATAAAAGAAACAATAAGAGTTCCGAGTTTTCCTAGAGGCTCTCCTTGAGGGCCCTGAGGCTGGGAAGCAGCTGGGCTGCACTCAGGCGCTCCTCCACATTAGCCTTCCAACAACAGCTAATGATGCTCTGGAGTCTCTGGCCCATTGGCGACTCATGGAAAACGGCAGCAGCCAATGAAGGGCGTAAGTTATAGGCTACCACAGCATAGAGCACGTGCTGCCGCTCACCCTGGTACGGCTGCTCGCGCATGATGATTTGCCAGAGGGTGATAGCGAATGAGTAGATGTCTGCTTTGGCAGTCACCCTCTCTCCCTTAAGGAGCTCAGGGGCACGGTGCGTGTATGTGCCCCCTTGCTGGCAAACATGGGGACTCTGAGACAAGCCCTCCTCCAGTTTCTGGGAGCACCCAAAGTCTCCAATCTTGCATGACCCCTGCTCAGTAATAAAGACATTTGCCGGCTTCAGGTCCAAGTGCACAATGCCCTGGGAGTGAAGAAAGTCTAAGCCAGTCATAATGTCACAGGAATAGCACACAGTCTCTTCCATGCTCAGGGTCTTCCTTCCACATCCTCCATCATCCTCCCCCTGTCTCCAGGCATTGCCAGTACCATAAATTACATGGTGCAGGGTGATGTTCCCCACATACTCCATAATGATGGTGCCCAGGCTGTTCTGGCTGTCCGGGGCACACGTGCTGGCGGCCAGCACACGTACCACATTATCGTGCTGCAACCAGGCAACATTCAGCTCAGCCCAGAAGCTCTGTCGGGATGCCAGTCGGTTTTTGCTGCTGTTCTTCACCTGCTTCACTGCCACTGTTGTCCCGTGGTAGGTAGCTTTGTAGACAGAGCCAAAGCCACCAGAGCCCAGGGGCTGCAGGAGGCAGAGCTGATCCCAGTCAATGGAGCACCAGGCCAGGCGTGGAGGCAAACGGCGAGTCCTGACCAAAGGAGTGTCTCCAAGGAAGCTTTTGCTATCTTTACCGGGAATAACTAAGGGGCTGCTGCAAGGTCGCAAATCCACAGATGGGGAAAACTCCAAAGGAAGAAAACAATTAAGAGGAATGGGTGAGGGCATAATAAGGTAGCAAAACCAATGGGCAGTCACTAAGACAGAAGACTGGAAAGCTTCTCTGACAGAAAGGGCTCTGGAGTGGCTTCCAAAGCCTTTTATCCTCTCTTCACCATTTTCCCTCCCACACTCAAATGAACTGCATCTGTCACTACTAGCTGAATCCAATCAGGCTCACCTGGAAACATTCTCCTTCAGCTGTGAAGCAAATCTCTAGAAAGTCGAAGCAAATGGATTTAAAGCCAAAAAGATATTAACTCGTATGTATTTCACAATATTTCTAATATCAAGAGAAAAGAAAGATGTTCTTCCTGTTGAATGCCTCTAGCAAAATGCTTTGAGATAAATAAAGTAGTGATTGGTGAATGCATTTCACTGTGGCTCCAGGCAGGAATGATCTGCATCAGATGCATTAAACAGCAAAAAGTCATTGTTAGAGGAAGCAGCCGGAATGGTGAGTGTTGGTGTTTGATGAGGATATACCAGGCATAACTGAATGTAAAAGTGTGTTTGTAGAAACCTGCCACTAAAACATGACTGAACTTCAGTGCAGTTTTAAATAGTCGGTGAAGTAAGCTGTGGAGACAACAGGTATTTTACACTCCTTTTCTGAGCAGCACTGTGCTTTTGTGTTTGTATGCAAAAGTCCTCAGTCTTTGTGGAACATACTTTCTAGGCAGGTGAGTTGTGATGGAAATGAAAATTTGCAGCAAATGATACTATCCTAGAGAAAATAAGGATGTTTTGTGCCAATTTTCTGAGTGCTGTTAAGGGCTCTAAATCATGGGCTTCTGTGCCCTCTAGTATATAAAAGCTGCAAAGAAACAGTCTCTGCTATGAATTCTCCAGGAACTTCAGCCTTCTTATGGAAGAAGTGCACTTACTACAAACTTTTTTTACCAGGTTAAGGTGGCAGAGAAGGCTCAAAGAGAAAGATGGTTGACAGAGGAATAGGTGTAAGGATGTGTGGATGGCAGGTCTGAGAGAAGACCTGTCAAGCTGACATTTATGGGAGAATATCTGGAGATTCTGAATGCTGTAGAACACAGCAGTAAAATCAGGTTCATAAAACAAGGGGTTAGGTTTAGGACTGTTCCCAAATGTCTTTGGTTGAAATCTCACCTGGAATGATATACCAGACTTCCCATACTATGTTTTTCAAACTCCATGCCACCCCCTTGCCCCCTGGACCTTGCCCAATCCCTCTTCCAGATGTTTCTTGTTTAGGTAACTTTCCTATTATCCTTTTCTGCTAAAAACCTTTCTGCTTCACCCCTGTAATGACACGCATGTTGTATCATTCTTGGGGAATATAGTAAACTTTTGAAGAGGAAAAGGGGCATATTCTGCGATCTAGACAGACTTATGTGATTTACTGTCCTGCTGGAGCAAAGGGGACATCCAGTGTCTTTCAACATGAACACGATTAAAACAGATTTAAAAGGAAGCAGGCTTTTATTCTTATTTTCCTGTAATTCATTGATGACTTGGCCTAGCGACTTCCCAGGAGACACAACTGCTGTAGGATGTCTCTGTCGCACATCACAGCCCCCTTTTAGCTCCACCATTGCCAGAGGAGGGAGCCACAGCATGGCCTGGGTAGCCAGTTTTGGAAGGCAGCTGGCCACAAGCTGCCCCATTGCCCCCTCCTAGCCTTCCTCAGAGGAACCCACAGCAGCGTCCAACCTTGCTGTTCCCATTCCACTGCTGTTTCCTCAAGCAAGACCTGTATGAACCAGAAGTCATCAGCAGAAAATGCAACAGGAATAAGTGACGAGAAGGAAAAACAGTCTGTGCCCCAAGGGCTGCTACCATCACAGCTACTATAACTTGTGGCAGCAGTGGTTTTGTTCCAAGCCTGTGCGTTGTATTTCTACAAGTAAAACATTCCTGAACATCCGATGCTGCAACAGCTGCCCAGCTTTACCTGTTCTTCAAGCTGAAAAGGAAAACAGAATTAGTCTCCCTCCTTTATCTTTCACTTGTATGTCAGGAATACAGAAACGTTTTGTTTGCTATTAGTGTTAGTTATTCCTGCGGTTTGTTGAGTTGCTGGACAGAAGAAATCAGCCTAATAGGAAGGGCATTAATAGACTGATACAGATGTGACTTGGCATAATAGAGAGCGCATTCCAAACACCACAGTTTGGCTGTTAAGAACCACACCACTGAGGCATCTTGATCAAAATCTAAGTTTTGATCTAAGACAGGAAAAGGACAGAACTGGGGATTGGAACTGATCTGAGGGAGTTTACGAGTGTGTACTTATGTTTTTTTCCACTATCAGTGATTTATCTCTCATTTGGCCTGTCTGTCCAGTGGCTTCTAAGAACTGCTTTGCTGTATAGGGGTAGCATTATGTTTCTACTAAATTACTTTATAATCTTGCTAAAGGAGTCAAATTTATCTCTTATGTACTTAAATTACAGTCCTACTTTCAAAAGATGATTCCTTTGCCCGTGCTTTAGTGGTCTTCCCAGCTTCAAATCAAAGTTTTGGGTTTTATCCATTTACTGGCAATCCTTGTGTTCTCAGTTTAGGACTTGGTGATAAACATATATTCTTCTTTACACATAGTAGTTCAGTTTCAGACTTCAGATGATTCTCAGAGTTGCCTGAGAGCAGTTGTGATATGATGAATTGCACAGGTGTAAGCAATATTATTAGAAGCCATTCCATAGCAAGGCTTGCTCTGAAAACAAGCCACTGATGAACCATTTTAGCGACAAGCACAAGCCAAAAATTAATCCAGTTAACATTGTCGTTTGGTTGTTTTGGTGGGACAAATGATACCTTGGGATAGCAAATACAGGCAAGTTTTCATTAAAGCAGGCAGAGGTAAACCCAAATGCAAAGAACAAATACATCTGCAAGAACTGTGATGCTATTTTACAGCTGATCTTTGGAACGGAGATGTAATAATAATAAACATTGTAAAAGGTTAAACCCTAGTTTATAAATAAGATCAAGTTTCAAACACACTTTGCCAAACAGCTGCTTGATGCTTTTTGATGCTTACTCCTCTCCAGTGAGGTTACTCGGTGTGTTCAAGTGCATGGAGCTAAGACTCTCCTTATCTGAAAGCACTGAGGCTTTAACTGAAGGCACTAGCTTGCCAGGTGAGGTTTCACAACTAATTTACCGAGGCCTCGGTGACCACCAGTGAATCAAGGACAACAGCCTGGGAATTGCTGGACCTATAGATTAACATCACAATATTAAAAGAGCACCTTGAGATATGCTGAGAGAATCTAAATTTAGGGATAAAGATAATAAAATGTGAGATATGGGCTCCAACCTCTAGCAATACTTTCTGGCCACACAAAGACGCGTACCTATGCTGGCAGCTTTACTGCTGTTGTACGGCAAGCACCTCTATGCAGTATATTCAGCCAAATTGTCCAAAACTGGTTTTTCAGTCTTGTCCCTGGAGCAAAGCTAACTTTGCTGGGCCATAGGGAGATGACTAAAAGTAATGGTGGAATTTGAGATAAGTAGTTTAAGAACTTCGAAAAGAGCCCCAATGCTTTAATGAGAAAAAAGAAACGCCTACAACAAAGGTCCCAGGGGATAACATTAGTACTATTCTACTGCTTGTTCACAGTGTCTTTCCAGGTACAGTAGGTTTAATGCCGATGCCAAGGACTGAAGTATAAAAGGGTCAGGTCAGGGTCTCCCAGCAGTTCACACAATCCCATTAACACAGATAATGCTCAGCCCCATGGCTCTGTAACACACACACATGGACAGGACAAGGAGGGGGGCGTCCCTAGAAGCACCACTTCTTCACAAAGAGAGGAAGAGGGAAGAGGACCAGCTAAATTCAGTGGCTTTGAAATGATGGCCTGAGCACTCTGGTAGGCCACTGCAAATTATAAGAAGTTGTCCTAAGTTATAGAGGATTACACCTGCCTGATTAAAATGGGTCATGCAGATCAAGCATGTCGCTACACCCTTTGCATCAGTGAAAAAGACGCTTGTAAAAATACTGCTTAAGAAAAATATGCCTAAGGTGAATGGAGTACATAAACAATGGAGCAGTCCTGCGCTTTACTGGTACAAGGGAGTCAGGCACTGACAAAGGGGAGACCATTGTTAGGTGAGGACAAACTTAAGAGAGTTTGCAGTTTTAGTCTATGTTTATTTGTCAATAATGTTTTATATTTGATGTTCCTATGTTAGAGCTCAGATGTTGCTCATTCATGCCATGCCCCCATAACCATATAGTCTGTATTTTATTTTCTTCTTCAATGTAAGCACATGGGAAGGAATTTAAAGATCTACCCGTGACTGCGTGCATAAGAATTTAAGACAAAGACAATAAGCTAGAGTAGAGCTTCATTTCAGAGGCACAGCTTACACAATTCTTCTGCTGTATCTAACACTACACAAGGACAGCTGACAAACACCTTCCTTGCAGGAGGCTGTGCACCCCACAGATAATTTGCTGTCTCTCATAGATTAATCAAGTATTCAGAAGAAACTCTTCCAACTTGACTAGGAAACCACATGCTGTGTTAACTAGGCGATACCTTTACAAACTGCGTAACTCATTTTGGACTTGTAAAGCACAAACACTTCAGACTTAAATTTCCTGAAGTAAACAAAACCAAAATAAAGCTAATTTCTTGAATTTTCCAGGTTTGCTAACCTCCCGTTCACACATAAACACACAAAAGTTTAAGCAATGTACTGATTTTCATAAACCATGACTAATTAGGTTCTCAGCATTATCTTACATGCATCAAGCAGAGATCTGATTTATATGAAAATGACATTAAACCATTCTTCTTCTTTATACATTTTAGTTCAGTGCAACAGGGAAAATCAATGCCATGGGTAAATTATTGAGGATCAATGCAAATCATTTCCACCCCAGCTACAGTGTGCATTACTATAGTCCTGTTTTCAGTGCTCCGTGATAGCTGATGATTTTACGACACAGATGTCCCCAAAGGAGAAAAGGCTGTGGGATTATGATGACAATGAAGAATACAACTAATTGTATTTTTTTAAAAAAACACTTATTTCTCAGAAAATGTTCAGTTCTTAAGGACACACAGATCATTACAACAAATAAATATATCAAAATAAAAATACTGGGCAAGATGTTATACCTTTATTAGGAATCAAGGAAGTGTATACTGAATTACCTGGGATATATCACATAAGCAGGATCTTCAAACTGGGGTCTGTCATTTTCCACAGCACTATCTCCGATGTTGCTCAAAACACAGAAATAAGAGCATTGCTGTTTATTTGCGAAGGGCCCCAGCTCACAATGATAAGCAGCAGTTAATCCTCCAGTGCTCTTCTCAAACTTTTAAGCACAGACTACATTTTGTAATGCAGCTTATCTTTGTGCCACTTGCTGCCTCTTTGTGATCACCAACCCTTGCCGTGCCAACTACAGTAACTGCCACTTTGGAAAACTTAATTTTTATCAGATTTAATAAAATGTTTTGATTTGCAAAGCCAACAGTATGTAGTTCCTCAGTTCTTGCTAGTCCACCAGCAGATCTGCATCAGTTTTGGGTTTCTCTGTCCAAAGATGACTCCTTGTCCCAGGACATGCTTATACGTGGGAAGGAAAAGGGGGAGACTGAAGGGGGAAAGCACAATTGTCTCTCTCTTCGGCTCCTGGAGGACAGCAAGATCAGGTATAGAGCACACTGCAGGACCATTTTTCTATATTTTCCTATGCAAGTCTTGTAAAAGGGTGGTTAGAGGAAAGAGAAAGAAGGGAACATGACTGTGGCTCCGAATTTAACAAAGAAAGCTCTGGAGGGACTGCACCAAGTGATCTCTAGATGTAAGGCAGATATCCATGCAATCACATTCCAGTTATGACAGAGGCCGAGAGTTTCTGGAGTCTGTTTGGGAGGAGGACATGTTAAATCACTAACAGTGGGTGAGACCAGCTATGGCAGTGACACATTGAGGTGCTTCTCTCTTAGGGGTGGGGATAAATGGCTGTGCAGTGTTTCATACCATAGAGCATCTGTACAGTTTTTAGCTCTCAATATAGCAAGACCAACTGTCTCAAGCAAGTTAGAAACTTGTGACACAGAAGTGGTAAGTCAGCTCAGAGGAAAAGGGTAGGGATCACAAGAAAGGAAAAACGTCTGTGTACAAAGAAAGCAAAAGCCAACAACTCTCTGTAACAATCATTTCTTTTGGGTTGTGTTACAGCAAGAAATCTAAAAAGTCAAGACTTGGAAAAGAGAGGAACCCAAAAGTAGGAAAACACAGACGATGGTGCGGATGTTAACAAAATACGTTCCAAAAAGCAATGAAACGTGAAATGCTAGTCTTTTACTTTCCTGGCAAACAGTCTATGCTAGGGAACAACACTGGGGAATGAGCAGAGAGGCAACTTTCTGCAGTTGTGAGCAGGCTGCTTGTCTAGCTGCGTAGCACCCCTTCCCTCCATGCACTAAAGTCAGACTTCTTTGGTTGTGTCACAGGCAGCCAGGAGATCTATGGGATCAATGCAACAGAGTTTCTCCTGGAAATACTTCAGATAACCCACATATTGTGCCCACCACATGCCACACCCTTACAATTTATTCTAGACTGTAACAATTGATGTAAATTACTTGTATGCATCTGAAGTCATGGAGAAACATTCACCTACATCTCCCAAACAAGTGATCCCACTTCAGATACCCCAAACTTACCTTCCAGTGTCTCGCAGCTTTTCAAAGTGCAATCTGATAGCAAACTTGATTGCTTCCTTCAGTTCAGATCTGTCTTGTCACAGACACAGTACCATAATCCATTTTGTTTCCTTGGTCAAATAATGAAACGCAGACACTTTTGCTTTAAGATTTTCTGAAAAACTGACATTTTACGAGTCATAAATTAGAAAGACAGTTATACCTTTTCAAACTCAGAGTAACTACACCCAGCAAAACTGGTTGTAATTACTTACTGTAATCCCAAACATGCATATCAAGATTTTCTATTGAAATGCC
The DNA here is from genome assembly GCA_033558105.1 of Coccyzus lansbergi. NCBI lineage: Eukaryota > Metazoa > Chordata > Aves > Cuculiformes > Coccyzidae > Coccyzus > Coccyzus lansbergi. The sequence continues at coordinate 32,326 of JAUMJK010001043.1, forward strand.
AGGCATAAGTTATTCATTAACTAAAACCATTCTGTAATTTTATTGATATATTTTGTGGAGTTCACATATTTTTGTACAGCAAACATAACACTGTAGGCCACAAGAAGCTGCAGCACTATTGTTTAATAGCAGCAAGGTATATTTAATAATCAGGGTATGTGGACAATAAATAGTCTGTTTCTTTGGATGTGAATGTTTAAAATGAAGTTCTGCTGCAGCTTCATAATGTGATTGCTATTTTACAGAGCTTATACACAAAAATATATATGCAATCTTTTTGTCTATATTTTATACAAATACAACAGTAGTTTGTGAATACATTTTAAAGTACATATACATGATAAGCAACTCGATTTCCCATATCACAGGATAGCGAATTTTAAATGCAAGAAACATATACAAATTCGGTCTGGAATGCAGGGGTTTCTGTGTTCTTTTTTTTTTTTTCTCTATTTTTGACTCAAAACTTTTATCATTAAAACATTTTAGCATACAAGTCCAAACAATTTTTCCACTAGCTAAAAATATAATTTCAGCAATCCAAGTCAGGTTTGGGTGTGTCACCATTCCCCAATATACCAGGTTTTGTCTAAATTCAAAGGCTTTTAGTAATACATAGCATGTTCTTCACTCCACACCATATAAAAAGCCCACATTTAATTTTAACTAGCAGTCACCTATTTTTGTGAACAAGAGCTGGGCTTGTCAGCGTTTAAATTTGTGTGTCCAAAATTTTACTTCTGCAAGTGCATATGAATACGTTGTGGTGTTGTACAAAGTTCATTAATGACAAATTAAGTCACAGTATAAAAATATATCATACAACTATAGGTCTAGTATAGTCCTTTTTTCTATGGGTAAAAATACATCTGAATGAGACAGGGAGGTTTGTAGCACCATGAAAGGAGTTGTATCCCAAGTTACATTAGCAGCATGATCCAATATAACAATATTGCAGGAGTGTTTCTGAGGAGATAAACATTCACTCTGGTTCAACTGTACCACTGAAGCTTATACTGAAAAGTGTTTACATATGATTAGCAATAGTTCTGTGTCACTTCCAGGGCTAGATAACTGTTATCAAAAGACACTGCCTTCCAACAAAAGTAAGACACCCTTATTGCATAAAAGCTTTGGGACTATCCAAACACATTTTGAACTACTGTGGCATTTTTTGTAGGTTGAGTGCGATGCTAAGTAGGCTGTGGTTTTGACTGTACACTGGGAGGATGCAGGATGGGAAGCTAAGCCTATATGGTTCACTACATACCAGATAAGTAGATTTACTTCAGAGGCTTATGTATGGACTGAGAAGAATACAGGATGAGCTGCTAAACCAGTGTATGAGACAGACATAATTGAAGGATGCAATCCTGCTCCCTCTGACCTCTATGGACGCAGGATCAGGCCCTAAGTTAACTTCAGACAGCAGCATAGCAATGATAGGATATGTCAAAAAATATCTGTATCAAATACTGCATGTTAAACATTTTTGCCATAGTTTACCATCCAGAACTCCAGAGGACACAGTTTGCAATTGGTGAGGACAAACTCCTAGTTTTTTTGACTGATATTCAAATGGCAGTAGAAGACAGTGTAGTTTGAAACATGTAAACCTAGTAAAAACCATTGTAAAACCCTTAAGAAAGACACACTGGTTCTGTGCAATATAGCAAATTGATAAGAAAACACTGTAAAAATGTACCTGTTTAAAATTACAATGTCTACCATTTTGTACACAAAGCATTATACCAAAGGCCTACATATATGTAATCTAATGGCACTTGAAACAAATTATAATAAAAGGTTTTATAATAAAAAGCATAACCTGTAAGATTTTTTCTTAAAAGGTTTAGGTTTTCTTTTTGAAAGTGCTATATCTTGTAATATGTGTAACATAGAGGTTGACCAAGCTTTATTTTAAAAAATATTGGCCTATAATACATGTTTAGCTCACTAGGCAAATGATCCTGAAAATATGTACTCTTAACATTCATTATTAGCTTAATAAAGCAATCAGCTCTGGCTCATGTTTCAGTCAGTATATGGTTTTTAAAAACCGCTACTGCCAAATTAACAATAAATCACTCTATTCCACAATTTACTACTAAATAAAGCACAAGCAACAAGTACACAAAAATATATATATTTTTAAAAAACAAACGTTACTAGAAGTTTAGAAGTTGCACAAAGAGTGGTGCATGATCAGCCAGCCCTCCCCCCTCCCACAGAGAATCCATCTGAAATAGAGAAAATGGGTTTTAAAAACTCATGGTTTAGTAGTGGCCAATATTGACTCTGCCTAAGTGATATTCAAAAGCACTATGGTGGTAGTTGTATTGCTTACAGTGTCAGCCTGCTTCCATGTTACCCTACATCCTAGTTCAGTGGCAAACACACTTGGTGCCGCCACCCGCTGAAACCCTGACTGAATGAGGTTCAATATCTTGTCTGAGGTCCCTATTTCTCAAGTGAAATGTACACCTAATTCCAAAGTGAAATGTCAATCCCTTTTCAGGGAGCTAAGGCACGAACAAAGTAGTAAGGATTCTGGCTATGCACTAAGAAACAGCCGTTGGCAAAGTGTCTGTTGGATTTTGTTTTTTTAATCATGTCTAATTGGCAACTGAGACTGCTGAACAGTTGCTAGAGATCAGAAATTTGTGTGCCAGAGGTTGCCCAGTGCTGGCCTGGCTACAGTCTGCTGAACGCTAACAACCTTCCTCTGCTGATGGGGGAGTTGCAGATGCTCAGCTCAGTGTGGGACATGGCCCACTGCAGGTATGATCTTCATCTCATTTAAAAGACTCAGAATAACCACGAGATCTTCCTGGATGTGTTATGGTTGTTGATTTAAACTAGGCTTACATTTGGTTGCATTCACCTTGTGCTTTGTTCATCTATGTTTTTCCTTCCTTTAGAAAGGTGATGAGGAAAAAAAGCAATATTGAACAAATCATTCAACTAAAGATGTAAGCAAGCAAGCAATCTGTTTCATAGAAACCAGAGGAAGCAGTCATGAAGCAGAGCTAAAAGCTCACTTTGAAATAACGTGCTCCTAAACTCAAAACATAGGAGTAGTTTGCAGAATTTCAAAAGGTATTTTCCTTATTAATACATCCTTATTTTAATGCCTTTGGAACACAAACACATTTATAAAAATGTTATCTTTCAGTAATAAAATTTAAATACACATATGTATAAAATAGTAGAACTACACCTGCATATTGCTCCTAGAATAAAAAAAAGTAGGAGCTACTGATAAAACATCTGGAGCATCAGCTCCTTAAATGGGAGCAACTTTTGTTTCCGTGAAGTATAATTATTTTAACCACTTTAAAACCTTGGATGAACCATTATTATTATTTGAAAGATACTAATGTATGTGACTTCTATTTTTTAATTCCTTGTACAAAAATGACAAGGAAAAGAATGTTATTGTTGAATTAAAGCAAATCTAGTTTGCCTTCATGCATCACAGGGTTGGGAGGTTTTTATCTCTTTTGGTTATTAGGGGCTGGGGAATAGAATATATTGCATTAGGTAAAAGTGGTGTAAGCAATATGCTTTTACTTCACTCCTAAGAGTCCTGTCTTTAAATCTTGGCAACGGGCAAAAAGACCCTAACCAAGTACCCAGGTGTAGAAAGTGTGATTAACATCTAACTTGTTGCTTAGGAGGACATAACACACCATGTAACACAACTGAAAAGATCATTCCAATAAAAATAAACACAACAAACTGGTATCTGCAAATTTACATTCACTCTCTGACTGCACACTATTTTGAACTGAAAATAGATACACACTTTCTGGCTGGACTTGATCCACCCTTTGGCGGTGGCTGTTGGGAGAAGGCTGATGCCTACAAATGTGAATATACTACCGGAAGATTCCTATGCAGTACTCTTTCTATGCTACTAAAGAGAAAAAACAGCAAGTTAAGAATTAAAACAAAAACTGCGACAAAATATTCTGCATTACTAAATTACAACACTCTTATATTTCAAGATCAGCCATTAATTTTGCCTGTTTCCCTCTACCAGAGTCATGAAAGCACAAGATCACAGTTCCAAAATCAACTTGAAACATATGTCGTCACACAGGCAAACAGAGATTCTGTGTCGAAATTCTGTTCAGCCATGACTTTAGAGAATTAAACTACTTTTTTCTTCCGTTATCTGTAACAGGCCACAAAAAATTAAGCCAGAAAATGGCAAACTTCTTAACATTTTTTATAATGACTTCAATATAAGTCAAAATGCTATATATATATGTACATGTGTATATATGGACTTCTATATATACACACACACACACACGTTTTCAGAAAAATCTGAACTCTATATTTATTTTAAAAATTTAGATTTGTCATTATAGAACAGATCAGATGTGTCTCCATTTGAGAAAAGGATTTGTTTGGAAAGGGACTGGAGAATTTTTTCCCAAATCTTCAGGAACCTTTGTGATACATATTTTAGCTGGATTCTTTGTAAATACTAAAATATATTTAAAGGTAAAAAAAGTGGTGTTCTACCACTGACATGAATAAAATGGAATAGCTGGTATGGCTGAAAGAGTTTTTAAAAAGGGATGACTGTTGAGAGTTTGCTTGGGATGACTTTCTACTGAACATTTTAAATGTGTCAATTGGCAGTAAAAATGCAAACAATACAATGAGACTTTCTTTAAAAAAAAAAAACCTGACAAAGTAAACACAGCTGAGAATAAACACTTTCAAAACATTTTTAAAAAGTTAATTTAAATTTCTTACTGGCTTCATGAGATTGGTATTGTACAAAAGCAGAGAATTTATAATGTCTTATAGTAGGCACTAAGTTAAAAATGGTCACCTAAGGCATTTCTACAAATAGACAGTAACAAGCCAGCTTTGTACATCTTATTGGAAAGCTTGATGAAATCGTGGTAGGGTGGTGGTTGTGCTTAGACTGCTTGTGAAAGCTGCTGACAACGAGTGCAGAGACCCAAGACCTATACTATTGCTAGGATCTTGTGGATCCTGGGTTTGTGGTGGAAGTTGAGTCATAGAAGAATGCGCCTCCTCTTGGGTATAACTCATTCCGAGATTTCCCACTGAAACAGAAGGATTATAGGGAGGGCCATTTACAGGTATGAAGTTGAACAGCTGAGAAAAGTCCAATGATGGGGTGTTTAGAGGTTCGCTAATAGGAACGGAGCCCTTGGAAAGGGAAACCTCCCCAGACCCATCATCTAGTGGCCCTACTTGTGGATCCAGCCCTAGCTTTGATGAAGATGCTTGAGAATCCTGGGATGAAGAAGGCATACCACTTTGCAACTCCATTAAGTAACTTTCAATTTCCCCTTTCAATGGCTGTTCTTTTTCAGGCATAGAAATTGCATATGAGGTAGTACCGAGTGGATATTTCAATGATAGCTGGTGAGAAGGGTGGACAGACTCCATATCTATTGGACAAGGCATTCCCAATGGTAACGATGTGGCAACCATTTGGTGTGCAGATGCAGAACTCTGCATGGACTGAATCTGAGTGTTGTAGAGATTTAATTGCAAAGTGTTTGTAAATGGCTTTGATGTCAGTTCACTGGAAGGTAACGACATCACTGGAAGCAGCTCATCCTTAATAGGCACAGAAACATTGCAGGTAAAGGGATCTAGAAGGTCCACTGGCTCTGTTTTGACCTTCAAAAGTTCTTGGTTGTGACTTTTCTTCATGTGGCGCGTGAGGTGATCCTTCCGCCCAAATCTCTGTGCACAGTACTGACAGAGGAAGTCCTTTCTTCCAGTGTGCACTACCATGTGTCTACGGACATCCTTTCGGGTGTAGAACCGACGATCACAGTGTTCACACTGGTGTTTTTTCTCCTTCACTCCACCCGATGACTTGCCTGCGTGAGTTTTTAGGTGCTCCAGCAGCACTCCTGTGCTTTCAAAAGTCTGCAAACATACCTTACAGGTGAGGTCACCGCTTGTTGCAGCATGCAAAGCCAGGTGACGTTTGAACCCAAGCTTGGTATTGTAGTTCTTTCCACATTCTTCACACTTAAAGGCCTCTTTGTTGGGATTGTGTGTATGTAGGTGATTCTTTAGATGATCTTTTCGGTGAAACATTTTCTCACAATAATTACACTTGTGGGTTTTCTCAGGAGAATGAGTAGCCATATGCCTTTAAACACAGATATATTCTGTAAGTAATTATTTTGATCAAAAAACACACGTGCTCACTTTTAATGGCAGCTAAATACTACGCTAAGGGCTGCTTTGCAACGGAACCTTTTAACTGAAAGCACGACACTACAAAGACAGTTCGACAAATTTAAATATAGCAAAATGCGAGTCATTTCTCTTAAATTGACACTTTAGTTTGGGTGGGTTTTAGCTACTGTAACAGGGGTATAAGAGCAAGTATGAAAGCATTCGTGTAAAAGTCCATAGCCAAAACATTTTCAGTCCATACTCTTTTTTTTTCTCTCATGACAACCTTATACAAATGAAAATTCTACGCTCATTAAAAAAACAACAAACAAACAAACAGAAAACAAAAGCAGAAAACAAATTAAGAAACAAAATCAAAGACATTAGCTTGCAAACTTAGGTAATTTAGTATTCTAGAAACAATCCAATCACTACTTTAATTAACACATCCTCTCTGCAATCAGCTGAAGGCGTAAACAAATATATACTTTTACACGGCCAACATAAAATAGATAATATAATCTGAAAGATAAATAGAGTTTAATACCTTAGTAATTTGTACTTAGAAACAAAGGCCTTGGTGCAGTCTTGTTGTGTGCACTTGTAGGGCCTCTCTCCTGTGTGAGAGTATGAGTGAACCTTTAATTTCTCAACACTGTTAAAGGCCTTGTCACACAGTTGGCAAGGAAAGTTTTTTCTTGGTTTGGTTTCACCACGCTTACGTTTCCCTGAAGGGACTTTCTGGGTATCTCTTACTTCTGACAAATCACCAGGAATGACAGTGGCCATCGCAGCCTAAACCAGGCCTTCTTGTTGGACACTTGGGAATTGCCCAACTCCACTAAATGATTTAGCTTTAGATGGCTTCTCAAGTTTCATGTGGTCGTAAAAGAAAGCAAAAGGGGACTGGAAAAAAAAAATAAGAAACAACTAGTTTGTAACTAAACTTAGATTTTGAAGTTTACTTGCTATGTGATGCTTCTGAATAAAACTTAAAAATAAAATTAGGTTCAGCTGGTCTAATGTAATACCTCCAGGTTTCTTTACACTATTTGCTGCAATTCTTAAAATGCATTGCTCAGGATGAACAGATCCACATATGCCCTGAAAACACACCTTACAGCCTTCCCCTTAAGTACTAATGGAGAACAGTAAAGGTTCTGTCAGATTATAGGAGGCATCAGGCAAAGAGCCTACCCTGCCTATCCAGACAGCTTTTGGCAGCTTTGGATTTCAAAGGAATGAAAGCCCTGCCTGTGGTGTTTGCACAGACACATGCACACACACATGCACACACAGAGTTACCAAAGTGAGAACCTGCAAGCCTCGAAATGCTGAAAACCTGCACAAAAAGCAGCAGTACCTGAGGGGCAAAGCTGATGTTCTTGAGTGTATTTCTTTGTGATTACTGCACATCTATGCGTTTACTCTAGTAAAATTTATGCATTGCCAGTGATTGCTAATGGCAGGTGAAATTATCCTGTCAACTTACCCTCTGCTAACAGAGACCTGACATATTAACAACAGAAATCCCACGGATTATGGTTAGATTTGATAGACTAGTTTTATCAGCCCAGCATTGGAGACCCCAGCCCTCCTCACGCTATCCTGCAAGATGTAGGGGCTGTGAGTGCTGAGATGTAGGCTAGCTCAGGATACAGGCTCTTTATTTCTTCCACTGCGGCATCACAAACCACGAATTAAAACAGAGGCTTTCAGCTAAAGGAGATGCATGACCCTCTTATCTGTCTTGTGGGTTACGAGCTTTAAATTCATCATCTAGTAATGTATAGTGGCAACTGGGCACCCACCACTATAGGACATTCAACAGCCTTCCTTTGTCAGAGATATCTGACAGCTTTTTTCATCATTGGAGCACAAGTGATATTTCAGATCCCAAAATCCAGTGCTACCCACTGCAGGAAAGGGTCGTGTGTGAGATCTTCAGCACGAGGGGCGAGGAGGAGGAGGACGGTGGGAGGATGACACTTAAAGAAAGCATTAGGCAGATCCAGAAAGCTCCCAAATTTGACTCTTCACTCTCTGAAGCAACAACCTCCCCCTCAGCCCTGGTGCTGCAGCTGCTGTCCCCGCTCCAGCCTCTGCTGGGGCAGCTGTGTGAGAGGTGGTTGGGCTTGGCGGCATTGAGGCCGGGGGCAGCAGCCAGGCCGGGGGCTCAGCAGCCGGCCACCTCCCCAGCCCCTGGCACAGGGCAGGGAAGTCAGCAGCTGCTGGGACAGGTGGAGCTGGGCGGCTGGGAGCTGGGCAGGGAGCACCAAGGCACAGCTGCTCTATCCTAACACCACATCTCCAATAATGAAAATGGTCTCTTCTCCAGACTCTTCCCAACTGGCAGTGAGGGGAGGCTGGAAAGCTCAGAGGTTGCCTGGTCCTGGTTTCAGCTGTCCTCTCTGCCTCGCTGAGGCTCAGCAGAAACCAAAGGAGCCCACTGCTCCAGAGGGGAAGTGGAGAGCAGTACCTGGGTCTGATGGGGAAAGAACTAAACAGTCCTTGAAAAAGCTTCAGAGTGGCCCCAAAGAAGGCAGGGAGAAAGAACAGCCTGTGTTTTCCTCAAGGCATGGCAGGAAGGCTGGGTGGGCAGGGAAGGGGAGTAGTGGATGTGCCTCTTTAAAGTCTGCATTTTATGAAAACTTTGGACTGATTTGAAATGCATACACAGAGTATGTTTTTGTCTATACTTCATCCTTCTTCCTCACAATAACTTATCCCTTGTCTTTATGAAAGAAGAGAAACAGTGGCACACCAAGATGGAAATCTGCTGCCTTTCAACCCTGTAGTCCTTGAATGGAGGTTAAGCTACTTCTTAAGCAAAAAGTTTTCTGAGACCACCTTTACTCCCGCAAACTTTATATGGAAGCACTAACTAACACAGTGATAGGAAAAGTGTTTCTTTGTTATTGTTTCAGATTTGTCTCCAACTCATTCCCACTCATGGAACGAAGCCTGAAGACATCGATTTCATGAATGGGAACATGCACAGATCTTCAAAGATTCAGCCTAATTTTATTTTCTGTCTTATGAGTAGCTTTCTAGTTTGTAAGTGAAAAAATGGAACAGTTGTTTGGAGACTTGAGACCACAGTGTTTCTGCAATAAAAGTAAATGAAGACCAGTTCCAAAGACTTCAATAGAGCTGCCAATGTAATCAAAGGAAGGGTATGATTCACATCAAAATCGTTGCAAATTTGTGGACCAAGAGATTTTTCAATATACGCTTTAATTAGAATCTGGTAATAAAATTAATTGTGCTTTCCAGTAAATGAACACACTGGTCTTCTAAGCATATTGGCCTGAATATGGAATGAAATCTTGGTTTAGCCTACTCTCTCCTCGCAAATGAAATTCTAGGGGAGAAAGAAAAAAATTCAACTTGCTCCATGCTTACCTAGGGAGTACACAGGCATCTACACCAGACCCACCACACAGAGCCAAACACTACATGGTTATAGACCCTTTCGCCTCCTTGCCAAATCCACTGAGAGAGGCAGGCAGCATCAGCAACAAAGGGCAAGGGAACTGCCCCCCAAGTCTGCTGCAGGGGAATGTGGTTAAGTTGATCATGCTGGGTCAGAGCTCAACAGCAAGTGGCTTCCATGCCTAGCTGGTGACAAGGGAAGCAGGGATGGCTAACAGGATGTGGGGAAGGAGAGTGAGTTGCCACAAGGAGGGACAAAGAACAAAACTAAGATGGGGCTGTGGGAAACACTGCATGGGGTTTGGGAATATCTAAAGACATCAGGATAAGGAAGCGCTGATATTGCTGGGGTGAGCTGGGGAGGAACAGAATGTGCATCAGCCTGGGGAGATGCAGGATATTAGGCCATGCAGAAGGGTGATATGCAGGGTCTGATGCTAGGCCAAAAGCAATGTTTGTTGTGGAACAGCATAAGAGGCATAACTATTAAATTAACAACTCTCATTTAACTTCTTAATTTAAATTCTCCTTTTCTCAATGCAAATATCACACCTCAGGCTGGAGGCCATCCTATATTCAGGCCAATATTACATTACTGTTATCTTCTACAAAACTTCAGGTAATCTAGTTGCTGTACCAAATGTAACTCAGAACATTCACACAGATGAAAATTTCAGGGTTTGTTCCTCTGTGATCAAAACTAATTAAGCTGACTGTGAACAGTGTTTAAAAGTGTCCTTAAAAATGCATCATCAGAACAAATATAGTGTGGATCCAATCTTTTACAATGACACTGTTTTATTAAATAAACATATATGTGCTATTATGTCAGTACCATTTCTCAACAAATGAAGCAATTAATAACTTCAGTATTGATCTCTGAATAGCAAATAACCACTTTCTTTTTCTTGTGGATGCATAGACTGAGCAATGGAGATAAAACTCAAAAAACCACTGATCCTCAAATATTACACTTTCCAAAGACCAGCTGAAAGAATTTAATGAGTAATTCCTGTTTGTGTCTCAACATATTATCACTTAAAATCCTCATTCTATTGGTGCTTTCATAACTGCAGGATGAATGTTTATATGCAGTATCAAATATAGCAAACACATTACACAAAAGCTCATATAATACTATTTTTAAAGAAACATATACTTAAAGCAGGATTAAAGCAGTCTCTGTTCAATGCACACCTGATGTTTGCCCACTAAAGTCCTCAGATTTTGGTCTTAACCAGTTCCGCTGACTCTTCTTGGAGGAAACCAGAATCCAGTACTTCCCATTTTTATTGGTCTGAAAAACAAAAGGAAGAACGGACTAGACTCCAGTGAAACCGGGATATTAAGAAAGGCTGGGATGTAGCAAGACCAGGGGTTGGAAAGCATCAGAAAGGAAAAGTTAAAATGATAGATCCAACCCATGCACAGAACCTTGTGTACTGTTAATTACAAACTGTAGGAATCAATCTTACTTACATTATCACTAGAAATTTGCACTTCAATTTCAGTATACTTACATCAGTTCAACTAATGCTACGCTGGACAGTAACAGATAAAGAGTTAAAATTAGACAAAAGCAGAGGAATTTTCAATAAAATTAAAAACAAAACAAAAAAAATCCATAGACCACAAGATAGTTTAGAAAAAAACTGTTAAATACATAAAATGGTGGGCTTAGGTCTGAGTTTCTTACTCAGAAAAGACTGAATAAGAGATTTCTAGATTAGGCCCAACCTTACTAGAAACTAATGCCTTCATTTTGCTTAATTATACAGGAAATAGCAGCTTAAAAGGTGACCTGCAAAGGAAAATAAAATTAATTTTAAAAAAATAATAAAGTCTCTTAATGATGTACATATTACAGGTAAATCCCAGTAGAGGGCAAGTCTAGGTGTGCCTGAGCAAATCCAGAGGGCATTCCTGGAATTTCCCTTGTATCTCCCTTTTCCCTGCCACCATCCTTTTGTAAATTTGCAGCACATCTTCCTTTTCTTGCTGGAAGGCCTGCTGGGTGACACAAGTACACACAAAAATGTGGTCAGCACTTCATTGTAGTTGGTAGGTTTATCCTCTCCTACTCATCCAGATAGGTAAAGCCCTATATGCCCCTCATGACATAGCAGGCTGAAGGTATTTGGTGGGAGTGCTGGAGTAAGGTATTATCTCCTCTGGCACAAACCATCTTCCCTTCTCCCTTCCCATTCTCTCCAGTAAAGCATTCTTCCTTTTGGTACTGAGTTCATCTTCTCACAGCCCCAGCATCCTCTGCTGGTAAGTAATACCATGAGCAAACTGGAGTGCTAGAACACCTATAAACAGCAAAAGTGCTTCACAGCAACCAAATGAAGCTCTCCTGGAGCAGAGGAGTATTTTGTATGTACAGGTAGGAGGTAGAAATACCTTCAATACCCAAGGGAAAAAGTAAGAGCTTTGTTTTCAACTAATGAGCAACAGAGAGGGGCATGACCCTCACCTTCTCTTTTGGAGGTCCAAAAATCACCTGGTTTCAGGGACAAAATGACTCTTCACTCCCTCTCCCAGCAAGACCTTTATAAATTAGTCACCCTGTGATGTCTATCTCAACATACTCCACTGTCACATCAGAAAGGGAGAGCTTCATCAACCAGATGTTTCTAGTAAGGTAGCTCACAGCAGACAATAGTTAAAATAGCCACATAAATGTAATGAACTAAGTTCTTGTGGACTTAAGTTCCTCCAATATTGATATTTGCAGACTGTTACCTATTTAAAAAAAACAAAACCAAACAAAAATTCTGTCTAAAATAGTATAACACCCTCTAAGCAGTAGTCAATGTTTTAAATGCTTATGGTGCTGAATTCTCACCACAGATCTAAAGTTACTCCAGTAAAAAGCAGATGCCCTCAGCAATAGGCCATCAGAAGCATGGAAAGACTATCTTATCGGGGTAACTGAAGCAAATTGAACAAGTAAATACATGAGCAAGGTAAACACCAGGTGGATTTAAAATTCTGAAGAGAATGAAGGAAGCAAGTCAGTTACTCTTATTCATTACGTTATCATTATAGCAAAATCACAATGCAGTAGATCCAGATGAGGGCAATCCTATACATACAATTAGCCAAGATACAGACTTCTACAAGAACATTATTAAGCAAAGAGCTTAACAACATACATACAAAAAGGGAGAGGTCTGTATGAATAACAAAAACATCTGCCATATTTGACAGGATTAAGTGAAAACAGAAAACGAAAAAAATTATGCTTTGTGGCAATAAATCAGCCACTGCAGCAATAATTCAGACTTTTTGCTATGCACAGCATTCAAAAGTTGTCCATGAGAACGCTGATTTTTAGGCCGTCTTTCTCAGAAGTTTTTGGTGCTAGACAATCTCTGAGACAGAATACTGGACACAGATGTAACATTATTCCATAACTTCATTATGAAGTTTTCTTCTCAACCAGATGAGTTAGGAACCATTTTTACTGAGTAACAAAACTCAAATTACTTTCCATAGAGAAGCATCAAGCTGCAAAAAGCTCTGTCCATGTACATGCCCAAAACCTACTAGAGAATTTGTAACAAAATATGATGTCTATAATTTGTCAGATTACAATTCTTAGAATTTATCAGATCTCCTAGTATCCATGGGGCACTAATTTTGCTAACTCCCAAAACACCCCAGTAATTCCAGGTAAAACAATATTCGAATTTCAACCATCTCAAAGAAAACAAAACAACAACAACAAAACATCCACAAACACTAAGCTAAATAACTTATTCCTGTTTTTAACGTTAAGAAAGAGGATGTTCTTTTTTCAAAACTCACAGGTCATCTTTAAAAATCTAAAAAAAAGCACTTGAAAATACTTCAACTCATTATCTGATATCCAAATTAAAAGGATAATGAAGGCATCCTCCTAGCTTGCATTTATATTTTTCTTAAATGTCCACACACAGTGAAGGAAAACATCAGTTTAATGGTAATTTCTTTCAAAGAGAGCGATGAGAATACAATATTGAGAACACCTTATCTGTCATTGTACCTTGCACACAGCACGGTGCTTTTAGCTTCAGTTCCTGAAATTAATCGGTTTTAAACAAGGAGAAGGGTCCTAGAAATACCAGAGTCATAATAACGATAGAATTGATAAGTGATTTAATAGGATTACAGAGTCATCCTCGGTTTAAAATATTTTTTTTAAAGATACAAAATGAAAAGCGTTTACTTACCCTATGAAAACTGTGATTCTTTAAGAAGTGCTGTCCACACAGATCCCAAGTGAGCATGTACTCACATGAACAGGATCAAATTCTCTGAAGTCAATAATGTCCATCCAGGCTGTGCCTGTGAACACTCCTAACTGCTGCCAGCAGTGGCGTAAGCCAAAAGCCAAACTGTATCACACACATCATTGCACAACCTAACGCCATCTGCAGCAATGGCAGCTCCCAGCGCTACTCTTCACTCATGCCATGGGGCAAGAGCCATTACATGTGCCACTGCCATCAACATGCTGCCTTGGGAAGTGGTAACCTTTCTCTTCAGCAGTTGCTGTAGCTCTGCTGCTCCCAAACCTGTGTTTGTGTCTCAGATTTTGGATGCTGGATGAGGAGGAGGTAGCAAGGTTTCCTGTGAATGATGAATGGCAGCAGGGCCATAGAGAGAAACACATGGGAAGAGCTGATGCCCTAGTTGGAATTGTGGTCTGAGAATGTGAAAGCTGATACACAGGCTGGCATATTGGTTTGGGAGAGGATGAATATACGCAGCCCAAGGAAGCCAGAAGCTGCCACTGCACAGGGTAGTAATGGAACAAATTAAGCTCGGGATGCTCCAGCCTAACCTCCCTCAGGTCTGTCACCAGTAAAGACAGACCTTCAGAGTCTTCCTGCATGGAGGAGCCACAATTACTATAGTAAATGTTTTTCTTCTTTTCTGTATCAGGTGACTGTTAGTCACCTGACTAAAAATGTACTGACTAGGAAACCTGCTCTGTCCAAACAGTCAGGGATAGCAAGGGGAGCAGAGTTGGAGGAAGCATAAGCAAGAGACAATGAACAGACACTTAATTGTGGCAGAGAAAAGCCAAAATGACAGTCAGACAGCACCTCCACTACTCCTGAGCAGCAGAACTAAACTATAAATCTCACCACACGTGCCCTTTTTAGGTGGGGCTCTTAAAATCTTGTAAACACGGCCAGAGCTCCTGAAGACCCCTGGGTTAAGGTAACTTAAGAAGGAGCTTTCCTTGTTCTGTGAGCTTACACACAAACTTCTCACTAGGCAGTTCAGTTTGTGAAGGCACAGATTTAAGCCACCTACCTTCAGACACCTCTGCTAGGACAGTTGTTGGAAGGGGCTGAGTGTCGTAAGTGCCTGCATTGCTCCAGGACAGGACACTGGGACCTACACTGCTGCAAGGCTCAGCCATCCTCCCTGGATCATTGAGGATTAACATGCCTACTGCACACCTGCACCAAGTGTG
Source organism: Coccyzus lansbergi (assembly GCA_033558105.1). Classification (NCBI taxonomy): domain Eukaryota; kingdom Metazoa; phylum Chordata; class Aves; order Cuculiformes; family Coccyzidae; genus Coccyzus; species Coccyzus lansbergi. Next base: position 47,426 of record JAUMJK010001043.1, read on the forward strand.
CAGTAGGTCTGACTGATACTGTAGAAAAATGTTAGGCTTTTTGCCGCAGAAGACTAATCTCAAGAGTTGCTGCAGGTAGCACAAGGTCTTGCTGCCAAACAGGAGCTTCCAGAGTTCCCTCTTTCAAAGAATTAACTTCCAGTGAGGGAGGATCTCAGCTGGAGAATTTGATCCCACCAATGGAAACAGTCAAGCAGGTAAGAATAATCCATACTTAACTGGCAAAGATGCCGAAACACTCATGACTGCAGGGTTGCCTTTCTCCGTGTTGAAATAAAACTATTCTTCTGACTGATGCTGGAGTCTACATCACTGGTTGTTCTTGGCAAGCCTCCTGGTCTGCATTTATTTGAACAGCACGTCACTCTTTAAAGCAGACAGCTAGTGAAGCCTGTTCATCTCTGCCCACATTCAGAAGAATCATGTCTTTGGTGGGAAGGTGCTGATTCTCCCCAATTTGTTCTTGGCTGGATGGGGTCAGAACAAAGGGAAGCGTCTCTCCACAGCCTTATTTTTCCTACATGTGGAAGCTCAAGTTGAAGCTTTGATGCTGGAGGACAAGAAGGAGGAAGAACAGGCACTACTGGGGTAAGACTGTCAACCAGAAGGCAAGTTTGACCAGGGACCCTGCCTAGCCTGGCAGCAGCTTGCTGCTTCCACAAAGTGATAATGCATTTCATTTTCTGCTTGTTTTACTGTGTAATTTTGAAGAGATTTGTACAGCAAGCAACATGTACGTGCATGTTTCTGCTCTATGTAATGAAGACAGATGGCATGACTGTAACATGGCACTGCCAAACGGCAGGAGGGACAAACCTCAGCCGCTGGAGCCCTGCCTCCAGTCATCATGACCTTTCGTACAGCAGGTGGCAAGAGGAAGGGAGCCAACCTGACAGCAGCCAGGAATTGGCTGGGGGTTTACACCTCCTGTTCTCTCAAAAGCTGACAGAGAGATGTGAAACAAAGTGGTCCACACAGAGGCCCTGGAGGGACAAGATGGCATTGAGAGTTGGGTGAAGCCACGCATCCTTTTGCATTTTTGGACACCAGTTACTGTAAATAACCATTCAAAGATGTAGGCACTGACCCTAACATAGAGCAGTGTTTCATATAAGGGGAGCACCTGCACATACGCAAGCTTATCACAAAAGAACAGATAGGGGTTTGAGGGTTTTTTTAATATACAAGGATCTATTTAGCTTATCTTGAACTTCAAGACTTCTCCTTACAGCAGGCAGCAGAGTTCAGAGAAATCCTTCTCCATGGATTCAAGCATCATCCTACAGTACAGAAGAGTGGCTAAGGGAGCATGGTAGGACAGGAGCAAGAGCACACACAGGCTGCAGAAAGACACAGCCCAAAACCAAGCAGGAAGCAGGAAAGCAGCCCTTGAAAGCTGCTGCAGGAAAATGAAATTATGTGGGCAAAACAGTGAAAATATCTATCCAGCAATCTTAGGTATAAATGTAAGAATGACTTAAGAGATAATAACACATAAGATTTTACCCCCAGGGGAAACAGCCTAACATCTAGAACATAATGAATTAACAAAAGCACTGAAACTAAAACCAGGTAACCACTTCAGTCTGCTGTTAGTGACAGTCCATTACTAGTATCTGCTCTGTGCAGAACTATGATTATGATGCACAGAATATTGTATAGAAGGTAGAAACATACAAGAATTAAGATGTTTAATCTCTTTAAAATTTTTTACAAAGTCTTTTTTTTTTCTTTAAGACATCCATAAAACGGAGAAACTTACTGAAATGGCATAAAGTTGGGTTAAAGAAAATTGGTCCTTTCACGCTATTGAAATATGAGTAGCAAGGGGAACAAATACACTAAAATGATTAAACCTTTTTTTTTTTCTGGGAGGTAAATATACAGATTCCATTAGTAAATGCCTTTTAGATATACATACCTTTTATTAATTAATAAAGGAAGCATTTGGAGGAAAAAAAAAAGGTAGGCTGCTGTGGGACAGTAACCATCACACCAGGTGTTTATATAGATTTGACTATTAAACACATGTCTGTTTTCATGATTGCAAGACTATTTGCTGTTCCTGAAAGCTGTCCATGAAATATGGACAACTAGGTTTTTGATTTCAGAAAATAACTCATTCTTATAATATGCTACACTAGAAAGGGTATTGCATAACCTTTTTCAGAATACAGAAGAAAAATTTTACAATGCCTGCATTTATCTTAAGTTTCAAAAAAAGTAGAACATAAACTTAGCAGCATTTATTTTATCATGACCTAACAGTTTGTAATTTCAATTAAAAAAAAATTACAACGTTATCCAGCATGTCTTTGTGGGCTTTCCATGTTTCAAATTACTTAGGGCCACTTTAAATCTTGAGAGTTCAGTTTTGGTTAATAAATGTTCCAAAAGATTCCTGATTATGTACTAAATTAAAGGAAACAAGCTACCTAAAGTTAACCCATCAGATGATTGTGGTTCTGCCAGCCTTCTAAGAATCTATATGGTACTGTATAGATGCTTTTCTAAAACCTTTGGAAAGGCTATGATACAAATAATGTTGATGTTTTAATTACTGTTAGGATGTTTAAAACGTGCAAAAGTGCTTGTATATTTTGGAATCACACCACCACCATCACTGCCCCTTAAGAATAATCTGCAACCATTTTTGAAGTGATGATGCTTCTGTGAAAACAAATATCGGTTACTACTTAATCTGCATCTAGGACTATGCCATTTTTATAATAAAAGCCAAAGCAAATCCGGTATAAGTACAAGTAAAGATAAACACACATCCTAAATATGTCTACGAAAGTATACAATAACATGACCACTAATTCACTGATGTTCACAAGAACATCATTTTCCTTTGTCCTAAGACATCTTAAAACGAGACTAGATGTGTGGACTACATTAACAGCACATCTAAGCCCATAGTCTGCCTCTAGTAGTAGGCCAAAGCACAGAAGAAGCTATAAACCATACGATATTTCTCACTGATACTCTTCTGACCTCCAACTACTGTGAAGTCAGGGACTTCTTGAACCTTTTGGGGTCTCTGCTAGTTCAGCAACTTTCAAGTATTTCACCTTCCAAGGAATAGTCCACGCTTCCCCTGGAAACCGTATCAGTTTCTAACATCTACAGCAGATTTTTCAAAAGTCACTCCACAAGTCTCTCCACTACCGATTTTTTAGAGAACCTCTTCTTTTTGAAGGCTCTGAATCTGCCTTCCCTTCTAACCATGTATGTTCCTGTTTTGAAAGGCAGCAGTTAGTCTACTCCTTCCTTCCTCTGCAGATCTCCATGACACGGCCTTCAATTCATTCCTCTCCCAAAACGAAGTCCCAGTTTACAGAAGTGTTCTCTATACAGAAGCCAACCCATACAGGTCACCATCCTTGCTGACCTTCTCCAAGTCTCTTCCAGTTCTAACAAATCCTTTCTGAGATGAAGACTTCAGAAATGCAGAGTACTACACAGGCAACTGTACTATACACTCTTGTAATTACATTTTCAGCTCAAACTCAGAATCATATATATATCAGGATAGTTTTGTCCGCTGCTCCTCCGTCATCCTCATTTATTTACACAGACATTCAGTGACCATTTTGTTGCACAATCCTCTGCACATTAATGTCTTTCCACTGTTCTCCATAGCTGGCTCTCATCTCAATAGTAAATTTGCTCACCCAATTGCTCTTTCCCTTAGTAAAAGCATGTATGAATGTGCTGGATGGCACAAATCTCCAGAATGTAACTGGGACCTTCCTTTAATTGAAAATTGACCTTCTACCCTTTGATCCTACCTTTTAATCTGTAGTTTATTTGTGTGAAGACCTTCCCTCTTATGTTATGGCCCCTCAGATTCCTTAAAAAGCCTTTATTATTAAAGCTAATTTATTATTCACTTTGATTTTTGAACCAGTACATCTTTAATTCTTGCCTCCAAAGAACTCCAACTCCCTAAGACAGGACTCTCTTACAAATGCTGCTTTGACTCCTACCAAATAGTTGTACCTACCCAGGTGGCCACCAATTCTATGCTTTATTATAGCGTGTACCAGTACTGTCTGGTACAGATCTCAGATCTGTCTCGTGCAGGCCTGCTTAGCCAAGCCCGGCCCTGAAACCATGATTTTGCATACTTGAATTTCAGAAGATTTTTATAATTTAAGTAACATATTTAGGTTGCAGAGCACAGGTAGGTGCTCTAGGACCGTACTCCTCATTTAAGCTGAAAACGTAAAACTTACCACAGACCTCAGTAATTTCACTCGAAGCTCGGCTAGATAGACAGCACAAAGTAACTGCCAGAAGGTAGGGGCAGGTTTTAAATAGCAAAGTCTGTAAAATAAGCACGGGCTAGAAGTCAGAAAACATGTGACTACAATAACCCAATCAGTGATTCACCATTTGGGCTTGGAGAAATAAATCCCCGCCACCCCCCAATTTCTGTCTGCAATGTTAACAAAAAAAGGGGGGTAATACTTACCTGTCTTGCTAATACAAGCTCAAAAAAGAGGGACAAGGTGAGGTGGTGGAAAGAAGTCTTTGACAATTTGCAATTACACATAGATGCTGAAGTGACTGTAATAGGGCAAGACTCTTCACACAGGAGAGTTAGATTTGCCTCATGAGGTTAGGTCAAATGGTTGGGAAGGTCCCATTTGATCAAAATGACAATTTGTGGAGAACAGGAAAAAAGCAACTAAGAGAAAGGGTAGTTTCCTGAGTACATATTCTGCATCCTGGGTGTAGGTGGTGACTCCGAAGAACAGAGCAGAAACCAGGTGCTGCCCCGAATCACGCTGCCTGAACCACATCACCTAGGGGCAAAACTGTGACAGGATTTACCATTGTTTTCTCTGTAACCTTCGATTTTCACACAATTTATTGAAGCTATTCCAATTAAAATCCTGATCCTGGTTGACCCTTCTCCTCTGCCTCTTATCCCAGCCCCCCTACCCACAGGGCAATAAGAAAGAACACCCAATTTCCAAGCAGCTGCTACTCTTCCAATACACTCTGCAGTCAAGGAACTGCTGTTCTATCTGAAAAGAAAATATTTCACAGATTATTGTAACTTCATATTAAATAAAAAATGTCACATTTAGCCGTGATGGCCTTTGCTACTCCTGCTACAGCTGTGATGTGGGACAATTTTATCAATGACTTTATGAGCTAAAACATAAAAAACCTTAAGAAAGGATAACTAAAGATGCAGAATGCCTAAGGTAATACAAAAGCAAATCCCTCTCCGAAGCTATTATCAGTGAGCATTTCAGAACTTGCACAGCACAGACAGAATGTATTTCTGACTTTGTCCATGCGTATCAGCTTTGCCTGTACAATGACAACAGCACACACCTAATCAGCTTACTCTGACTCCACAGAGTGTTTGCATGCCATTTTGCTACAGGAACATCCTTGTTAACGAAGTCAGAACATAACTCTGCATTTGCTCCCATCTCACATTCAGCATGCTGAGCAGTTCATCTACAGTGCTCTGCTTCAGCTGGTCATGCAATGTGTTTTGGGATGCGCATCTTTAAGAACTCCAAGATTTGATGTCAGATTAATGAACAATTAAAAGCAGTCATGCACAACTTAGAGCTACACGATTGAACACAGCAGAGGGAGAAGAAGCCAGGCAGTTAGTATCCAGAAGCCCCCTGGAGTACAGTTTCTGGATTCAGGTGACTAGCAACAACTGCTACATTCAGGCAGCAGAGGTAAAACCTGTCATAAGTCCACACAGACTCTGCCCTGGAGCTGCAACAACAGAAAACTGATCTGGGAGCTCCTGTCAGCCTGATGAAATGTCATAACCATGTAGTTATCAAACAACTTTACCATTAAATCACAAGGTAATCACCTTGTTGTTGGCCAATCAACCAAGTCAGGAAGGCATGAAGAGATTTCTCCGTGTCTGTCAATGTACAGGAGGTCACAGATAGCTATTTGGGATAGGGTTCTCTACTGTCACAGAAGCAGGTGATATGACACATATCTGTTGCCCTACTCTACCCCAGTTCCACCTCCCAAACACACAGGCTTACAGCTTTATCAACACGGTGGCATATTCCTTTAAAGTCCTGCTGGATACTGTTTATCACAGTAAGCATCCACTTGTAGTAATAACAGGTGGTCTGCAATGAAAGACCTATGTCCTACAAGGTAATTGTTCTCCATAGCCCATAACACAGGGCATATAAGAGCCCTCCTCTTCTTTTTTTTTTTTTTTTTCTTTAAAGTATCTTAATGGACTCCGCTTCCCTGTTTTCCAAGCCTACAGTAAGTGATGAGAGAAAAACACATGGAAGGCTTTGCCTTGAACAGTTGCAGACTGCCAGTGGGGGAGGCTTCCAGAAAGGTGGAAGGAAGATGGTGACAAAAAAGATGGAATAAAAATAGTCTTATAAGTTATGGTATGCATCAATGTTTCATGCACACTATGGGAAAAAATTCTGGAGCACAGATGGAAACATGAAATGGAGATGTTTCTGTGAGTCCCAGAGAATATATTCCTCTAAATGCTCTCCAATAAGATGCTTGAGCTCCTTTCATGCAGTGGGAAAGTAGCTGTAGGCTAGCAAAAAAACTTTAGAATCAAAAAGGTATGGTTTAGCTAAATTTTATTTTAAAAAAAATGTGATGATATGAGTTTTACAATAGTTGTTTGTTCATTTATTTTTCAGACAGGTGTTAAGAAAATGGATTTATTTACTGATTTAGCTGATGGTACTTCTTCAATGAAAAAATAATGACCTTAAAAACAAAGTAGGTCATGCAAGGAATGTTCCTTTGGATGATGTACACAAGATCCTGAATACCATCAGGAAACATTTCTAATTAGCTCAGCTGTCACAGTGGTCTCAATATGGAACATCTGCTATGTTTTACAGGGTGCTGGAGGTAAAGCGTTTGACTAGTGTTTTGTTACAACTGTTTATGTTTAGCACCTTTGTATTGCCTGTTTCTTGTCCCCTTCCAGAATCGCATAATCCATTTCAATCTTCTGGGAGTTCTCCAGGAAACCCTCCTTTCATCACTTTGCCTTTCCAACCTCCTGCTGAGCTGAGCTGACAATTTCAAGGTTCAGATCCACCTTTCGTTTATCTTCTGAAATCTGATGGCTATCTTTTAGCTAATAATTCCCCTCTTCATATGGGTTGCAGCTTTTTTATGTGCTAAGAGAAATCAGAAAAAGAAAGATGTTACTAGTCACCTCATTCATTACAAACTCAATTTCGATACTGCTAATGAGTTTCTTCCCTCACGACTGCATTGAAATTCTTTTCCCCCAACTTTCTTTTCCCCGTGTTCCCTTCAAAACTCCAAGATGCCTCACAAATTACTTCCACATACACCATATGCTGTTGTAGGTTTTTCTGGGACATACGCAATGGGGTAAGTTGTTTGCTATTGTTTCAAAACTTGAAATGGTCAGACACTGCTGGATAGGCACTTGAGTATAAAGGATTCTGCCTTTGCTCTTTTTAAAAGAAAAAACCCACTGCATTTGCAACAGCACACATGTGCAACTAGTCATCCTCATGCTGAAGAATATTCCTCCCCAGTAAATTCCTGAGAGACTTAAAGGCCTCATTTAAATTACACAAAATGTAATGATACACTGTAAGGCTACCTATCAACAAGCTTCATCCAGGAGTGCAAGAGGAGTGTTTCCTTAAAAAAAAAAAAAAAAAAGAAAAAGAAAAAACCCCAACCACCTCCTTTACCTGCAATGTTTGTGTCAAACCTCCCTCCCACACATTCTTTACACACTTTTTATGGCTCCTACAAATTACTGTAAAATGCGCTGCAAGGTTAAGAAAATTCTGGAGCAGTTGTTACATTTACACAAGCTCACTGTACTAAATAAAAGTTTTAGAACAGCAAAGCAGTTCAAAATTCCTTGTGTGCTTCACCCTCAGCAAAGACTGATCACACTAGTGAAACTCCATGACAGCATAGCTTTGTATTTGAGACTGCATTAAGATTTATAAACACTCCGAGCATGACTAAATCCTGGAGCAGGGGGGCAGCATAACCAAAGCTGGGGAAGGCTGTGATTAGTGAGGAGGAAATGAAAGATGATCAAATCAGCTGAGAAAGGACGCAGAAAAGTGCAACTCATCTTTGGGACTTGGAACAGCAAAGAAATACACCATTAAAGCTTTAAAATGAAACTGATGATAGGATGCCATTTTGAAGAGGTGTGCAAGAGTTAAGCACCAAAAAAACCCCCACCAAAAACAAAACCAAAAAACCAACAACATAAGAAATGCAAGAGAATCAAGAAGTATGATCAGGAGTTCTTGTATTTGTGGAGTCAGGTACTGAAGAAATGACAAAGCCTTGAGTCGGCAGCACAGATGTGAAGGACAAACAACACTGGTTAAACAGAAGGACGTTGCATGGACAGGAGCGCGGGCAGCAGTAAGAGGAGAAACAATCCTATGTAATACCATCCATCCTCTACATCTGTGCATCCCCTGAATGCACAGTTCTCTCCAGCCTCCAAACTCTCCTTGTACCCACGAAAGGAGCCAAGCTCTGGGGACCTTGGTGGTGAGCTGTGCGGTGACTCTGGATCAGCTGGGGCAGATGTGCTCCTTGCTGTGTCTAGTTAGGCTGGGCTGCTTTGTTCCTTCCGCACAGCCCCAGGGCTCCCCAAGACACACAGGCAGTGTGTTTCATGGTGGCATCAGCACCAAGAGCAGGGCCATCTCTCTCCTTCTAGAGATCTCCAGGCCTCCCAAACAGGGCAAGGTAGCTATGGAATAGAGTTGCAAAGACTCATGCAGTGAAGATAACTTGATAGTACTCCTCATGAGATGGATCTCTTACACAGGAGGCAGAGTGCAGAGTACAAGGGGAAGGAAAAGACACGGAGGTACAAGGGAGCTGACAAAGTAGTTTCTGAGAAGTCCTTCAGCACAGCAGGACAAATAACTAGGGTAGCTGAGAGAACACTGAACAAAGTTTACTACATTTGACATGCAAAAATTTAGGATGGGGAATTTCAACAGTCAAGATCATCATTCTGGGTGAGAGTGCAAGAGAAATGAAGGGATGCAGAGACAGCAGCTAGAATGCAGAAGTTTGGAGGTGGCTAGTGAGAGTGCATCTGTGTGGATGAGGAGCCCACAGCAAATAAATAAGGCAAGAGTCTGATCTAAGTTCAAGAACAGTTAAGTTAAATAGTGAGGGGAAGGCTGCTACCTGAGCCAGAGAACTCCGCTCCATAAAAAGTAGTTTCAACCTTCCTGTGAAGTTATTGTGCAATTGGGCATGCAGTACTTACTGGATCAGTTTTCCTCCAGCCTCTGCAGAATCCTGTAGCCGTTTCTTGGGTTTTGTTCACATCTGATGAGTCACAGTGCTTGCAGCAGGCCTGGGCCTAGCTGGACACTATGGCATAGGTGAGGCTACTGACCTTTATTTGCTGGCTTTTTGCCCATTATCTCTGACCTCTGCTGTGGCACTGTGCACCACTGGACGGGTGGGGAATCACTCCTGGATTCATTGGCAATTTCACTTGCAAAATCACAGCCCAGAGCACATATGAGAGCACTGATTAAGCATCTCATTGTGTTTCTTTGTCTTCTACATCCTTTGTGGTCCTTTGTGTTGATTCATCCCTGAGGCCAGGTCCAGGTGTGCTGTCTCACTTCCATTCATGTGGGCAGTGACCTCCGCCTGTCCATCCCGAAATTATTCATATCCAAGTAGGTCAGTCATACATGAACCAGACGCTATCAGAGCCTTGGCAGACTCTTCAAATCTTATCAATCATTACAACCAACCTGCTTACAACCCTCACCACAAAGGGCAGCACTCTTGGCTCCCTGCCAACATGCATGGAGCATTTACCTCCAGTTAGGATGATCCTGGAGTACAGAAGGACATCGGTAGTGAGCCAAGTGGGAAAAAATACAAACTCAAGCATATTATAAGCAATTAACCCAAAGAAACCTTAGAGAGAAAACTAACTCACTGAACAAGTATTTACTGCACTTACTACAATAAGCAGACCTTTTTGATCTAACTTTGAGAATTAAGTTCAGCATGGACACACAATGCTCTAAAGAGGAACTGAAGTGTGTTCAAGGTAACATCCTACTGTAGACTAAGCCATAGTAAATTGTTTTTGTTAATTATTGCCCAGTGATCTACAGCCTAGACATTCTTTCTCACTCCTTCCATTTTAGGGTTCACAAAGGGACAATTCTACCTATTATCTGCTTGAGTGAATCCTGTGTTTCCATACTTAGAAAAGCAAAATAGAAGTGAAGAAAGAAAATGCAGTAAATTTTGCATGAGGCTTCTGTTTGTTAGGGCAAACCTTTTTTATCAACATACCAGAAGAATTTCATGCAGAAGGTAAAAAAAAAAAAATACAAATCCCATAACAGCTTACTCTTCATCCTCTGCCTTTAAAAGACTAATAGATAACACAACTGGGTTGGCGCAACTGCAGTAGCATGTCTTCCCCAAGTCACTGAGATGTGAAAAGAATAGCTCAGGTGGACATACATTTCAGATCTGTTAAGTCCCAATCTTATCTCTCTCACAACTCCCCTGCAATTCTGAGAAAAAGTAGTTAATATCTACTGCATATCAGCTAGTACATTTTTATAAACCTGCAATCCTACCTCAAATAAAGAAGCAAACCCACTTAACCAAATCCAGCCTACATCTTTGCCAATTATGTCCTTCTCTTGCACCTCTAGTTTCTAATGAGCAGCTCTAGCCACCCCACTCTTGCAGACCCTTCACTGTCTATTAGCAATCTGAGTGCCATGCTAGTCCTCTACAGTTTTCACTGCTCTAATGGAAAAACCTGAGCAATCACTTCAGCTCCTTGCTGCAAAATCCTGCAGTTCAGTGTGCACTGTGAAATCAAGTGTCTGAGCTTTCCTTCCATTAGATACAGGGGCTATGCTTTATTTACAAAGGCCTGGATGTTAAGAAGACATCACTACAAACAGGAGTATTTATTTACAGATTTCATTAGCATTTTATAAGAAAACGTAATAAACAGATCACATGTAACAGCTGAAGCACTGAGAGGTAAACTGGATATTTCAGCTGTCTTAATTAACTTCAGTATTGCATCAAAAGCTGTAAAAGAGCGACAGATCACTAATGCCAAGTTAGTCATTTTCAGTAACAGTTCTCATGGATTTTTTTTCATTCTAAATAATCAAAATAATTGGTCATTGGACCTTTTAAGGAAAAGTGCCACACCAAACAGAATTTCATGAAATACAGCAGGTTTAACTTCATAGCTCCTCCAGCGCATCTGAAGCATCTGAGTTTCAAGCCTGCATTTTTATGTTTGTATTTTTTTAAACAAGATGACACAATAAAACTATTAAAATCAGCATAACAGTAACTTGCTCAGATGATTTCATCTATTCTTTTGACAGTCAGAGACATTCAGTGGACATCCAATATAGCACAGCACAGCAAATTTTAAACTAATAAACACCAATAACTTGTTAACAGCAAAATACTAGCCTGTGAGATTTACTACCAGAAGGTATCATACAGTTACCCAGACAAGACACACACATGACTGGATCAACCAGAATTGTAATAAGATTTCAAGAGGCCTTCAGAAAAAATAAAACCAACTCCCTGTTTTTCAGGACAAAATCCAAACAGCAAAGAATTAATCAAGAAAGGATCTTCTCTTCTATATCTTAAGGTTATATCACCTCTTGAAGCATCTGATAGCAGGTAACATTAAGACAAAATACAAGACTATACAAAAGAGTAGTCAGAATTCCCATTATCTGATCTAGAGAGAATAACACTTTTATGAACTCCAAACAGCAGCCTCCCACCTCTCCAGAGCATCTTTTGAAACACACAACTGAGCTCATCTCGAGAATAGTGAAGCATATGCTTTAAGACCTTGGGCACTGGGATATCTGCCAAGTCACAACAAATATGTATACATAATCTAATCTACTTAACTTTTCAGTAGAAACTCTGTGCGCTTTAGATATATCCCTCAAGGCTACAAATAGCATACTTGTTGGACAGGATGAAGTTTCCCTGTTTAAGTAATAACTTGAGCTTTTCTGGCATCTAACCACACCTTCCCACTTCTTCCAAAACCAAATAAAGATCAGGGAGGAAGGAGTGATGGGGATGAAGGTAAGGAGGTTTGATGATAGGGACAAAAGGATAGTATGGAAGAAGAAAGAGAGACAAATTATAGGTTAACTAGGAACAAGACTCTCTTAATAAAACAGTTTCAAGGAAACAATCTGATCTGCCTACCCCCTTTACCTGCAGGTGACAAGTTGGTAAAAAAGTCCTCAAAACAGAAAATCCCATGAAAAGGAGAAGGGGGCATTATAAGTGAAGTGAAGCAAAGAAGAGGCAGCGCCGCAGCACTAACAAATTGCAAGGCAACACTCACTGTTCAACAGATTTGAATACAGAAAGGTTTATTCACAGCCTCGATGTGGTCACCTTTTCTTAGGAAGAAAGTCAATGAAATCCTCAGGAGCCTGTACAGGCTTCTACAGCTAAACCCAAAATTAACAAAAGAAAAATAAAAAAGAATACACACAAATGTAAATAAACAGGGGCATATTTTGACAGCACAAAGCAGCAGTTAAATAACTGTGTTGCTTTCTAGTATCAGACAATATTACTACTTTTCATTAAAAGCAGGTGACTATCGGGTTTGAAATTTCATACTGCACTTGTTTCTGTGACCTGTGAACCATTTGTTAAGAAAAATTAAGCAACAACTGGATACATTTTAATATGAGATCTTTGCATTTAGACTCTAGAAGGAAAACTTCACTGGCAGCCTTACTTCCTACCACTAACCAATCTCTTAAAATATAGTATCTGCTGATCTTTTAAAACACTTGGTCTAATTGCAACCAATAACTGACAGACTTATCTGAAGCAGATCTAGCATGGTCCATGCTACTTGCTTTAGAAGTAAAAAAACCAATCTCTGCTAACAGATAATGTTACAACTACAAATTTAAAATGGCAACTGCCCTCCTTACCCAAATCTGAGTACCAGAGGGCAGGTAAGGGAGATGTGGAGACTGGTGGCCCTGCCATCACTGCTTGTAACTGCTTAAACGAGCAGTCTTTAACAAAAACAAAATGCTTGTAAACACAAAGCTCAGATTCATGACCAGCTAACGCTGGATAACACAGTCTGACAGCACAGTACCCACCCAAGAACACATCATTAAGAACACATGAGAAAGTAACACACAGAAACTTGGCTGAAGAAATTACGTTTCTTTTATGCCTCCTATCATACTGCAGAAATCTGACAGGGTAAAGAAAGGTATGCATCCTCTTCTCCTGCAGAGAGAGCTGGAAGCTCATCTTACTAAACCACGCTTGTTACATATTATCTATCGACCACACAACAAGATACTTATTTCTGACCTGTAGCAGTGATGATCTACCCTAGCCCCAAACACAAAGCTCTCTCCTAGCCCCACCAGCTAGCACAAACTGTTATCATCACTCAGTGCTATGGGGAAACATCTGCTGAAGGGACGGGTACAAAATGGTCAAAAAGAGGGTCATGCAAAGGAATGGCTAAGAAAAATTACACAATGCTACCAAAACAGGTACAACGGGCTGATGTTTTCAACCCACCCTTTTCCAAAATCATTTGTTTCTTTAGCAAAGCAGGAGGGTGCTTTCAGAGGAGCCTGTTTCCCAAATGGGAACACGAGAATGTGTCAGGCATCTGTATTTCAGTCTCACTGTTACCACAGCTGTCACCAAAAGGCTGTATGAGAGCTGATACTTCCCTTGAATAATAGGGCCACAGAAACCAGTACTGTGAGCTACCACCTTTTTTAAAAGACAAAACAAAATAAATAAAAATAAAAACCAAAACATCCACCCAACCCAACAAAACCAAAACCAACACCAAACAAAATACTGAAGAATCACTCAGCATGGATACAGCTATGGTACAGATAATTGCTGATGGTTAACCTCAAGGCCTGATCCCTCATCAGATCTGATAGCTGCTTTGGCAAGGAGCTTCAGCAGCTACTTTCTCATCTCTGGACCCAATCCCAAAAGCAAATCAGCTATCTATCTCCAGAATTAAGAAACTCCACTTAAGCTAAGCAAGCACCTTGCTTACTGTGTCCACCATAAGCAGAGGCAACTGGGCCTAAACAACACTGCAAGCTGGCCTGCCAGAAGCCACCTCCTTGCTGAAGGCCAGGCTGTGTGGTGAAAGCAGTACTAGGCTCAAGTATCCACAAGCAGCTCATAGGCAGAGGGGTAGCACCTTTAGTACACCACCTTGGCTGACACTTTGGGAGTGGCGGTGGACACACCTGTCCAGCTGTTATGTTGAACTGAGCACATGACAGCACTCTGTCAGCCTGTTCAGAGTTTAGTTATGTTGAGCATGTCTTCACACTGAAACACTTCAGCGTACAGTGCTTCTTCCCTACCTTTCCTTCTCACACTGGTGCTTGTCTGGCCACATTGTCTACCAGGCTAGAGAGTTGAAATGGTCCAATTAACCTCTGCAGAAAAAATGCCAATCATTTCTGTGCAGTCTAAGTCTTTGGAGTGGCTTAGGGCCAGCATAAGAGGAGGCAGAGAAGAGCCATCTCACATACAGGGACAAGTAAGTTGGGATTCCTGCAACTCTAGCCTAAACTGCAAATCAGTGAGAAATTGCATCCACAGATTTCCTGTGGTCTCATGGCACCAACCAGATTAAGCACCTATTCAGAGTTACGAACAATAGAAATTTCAGAACCCTACTAAACAAGCGAATTTGGCACCACATCTGTCTTGCAGACCCAGTGTCCAAGAGGGGAATCAACTTTGCAGAACAGAGAAAGCACAACAGACTAATGGAGGACCACAGCACTTTGGGACACTCGCACCTTAGCAGGAGTGATGAGAGGTACCAAATTACTAAGTTTATATTACTAGCAGTACAGATATCTCCTTGAATAAACCTCATCAGAACTAAGTCAGCTAAACAGCCATAAACACAACAGAAAGATGCACTGGGCAACTGTTCCAAGTCACTACTACCACTACAGTGAAAACAACGCAGAAGTTTGCAGTCCTCTGCACCAGAGATGGCTACCAACCACACAGAACAACACAGAGGCTTCTGAAAGGTGAACTAAAACCCTTATCTGCTATATTTATATAACATTCCCTTTCATACTGAAATACTATCTTCTGATTTAACAGGAAGTGAGGCTGCAATGTGATGAGATGGAAGAGTCTTGGAACAGCATCAAATCCAAATAAACACTTATGCCTCATTTCAATATGATGGCACGTGGGAAAAAGCTATCGAGACACACAACTCATGATGATAGCACAGCCTCTTGCTTGAAGCATGCTTTCAAAGAAAGAATGAAAACATGAAGATAAAGACAAAAAAATAAATAAGACGTAACATGATTTTTAAAAGTCAAACCATGTCAAACATCCAACGTCCCTTCAACATGACAAAATAGTCTTCATATAAAGGAAGCACAACAGTTCCAGCTTCACTCAGTAAAAAAATCTGATATACCACCACCTGAGCAATAGTTTGTTGAGGACAGAAGAGAGGGGCTAGTTCAAGAATAGTAAAAAAGGAAAACATAAAATAAATAATAGCAAATCTGAAAAGCAGCAGATCAAGAGAAGATGACAACAGATTTCTTTCTGAAAGGTGGAAGGATGTTATTTATAGACCTCTGCCAAGACTAGTCTTCAGTCTTTATTGATTCACCATTTCCATGTAGAATGGTTTTTTTCTGCCTTTAAGCGAGCACTACAAAATGTGTAGAAAATACTTCTGGTACCTCCTCATTTTGTACAATGCTGACTGACACAACACACAAGAAAAACTACAACAAATCTTAAGGACAGCCAAAACATAAATGGGATGAAAAGTAACAACAAAGGACAGAGTAAAGCACACGGAGATTATAGTTTCACTGAAAAGTGACAAATCATTGGCTGGACATAGCAGAAAAGGAAAAGTTTGTGTATAACCACCCTATACGCAGCTAGTAAAAGTCACTGAAAAGAGCTGGTTCAGAAGAAAGAAAACTTAATGTTCAAAAAGCAGCTGTATATCCAGTGCAGAAAGGGACATACGGATGCCACTACAGTGGACTACTGAGATTTAACTGGGAACACCATGTATAAATCTGGTAATACATATTAACAAAAAATTTATTTGTGATAGCACAATAAAATATCAGAAGAAAAAAAATCTTATGTTCACCAATGAGACAATCTGCAGGGCTGGCATAAAGAATGAGTGCAAGCTTAGAAAAAGTAAGTTTAGGCTGGAAACTGAAAGGGTTCCTAGACAGTAAAACACTGGCTTCAAGTTTACATGTCAGAAGACAAGGATTTGAATAGAGGAAAAAACTGTTAACTAGTTCACAAGCGATCTATATAGGTTCACAGAGGCAGACACGGTTTGTGTGACAGAAAAGCATTTGGTTCATCCAGGGTGATGTGTTCCAGTTCTGGGCCCCTTATCAGAACACAATGATGGTCTTAGAAGGGTCAGATCAGAGCAGAAGCCCACCCAGCCCAGAATCTTTACTCCTGTCAGCAGCCAACAACAGATCATGAGGAAGGCAAATGCATCACCTTTTGTGATTTAGGGACTTCCTGAGCTAGACAGAATAGCTGTCTTTTCCACTAACGTGGCAGCCTCCTCTAGTGCCCATGCAAGCTTATTTTACTCACAACACCCAACACCAAGGAGTTCTGCAGTTTAATTTCATGCTTCATTAACAACTGCTTTCTTTTAGCTTGTTCTGAACCCACCTACCACTATTTTTTCTTTCCTCTCAGATAATGATTTTGCTCTCCCTCCACCCACCTATGCTTTTTATGATTTCTTTATGATTTCCTGTCTGTGACATGAAAACTCTATTATGCCTTCTTTGCATGGAAGCTCTTTCACTACTTTTTGGGGATGATCTGACCCAGTCAACACAAGTTCATGGAAGGCAGGTCCCACCAAACAAACCTGACTGCCTTCTATGACAAGGTGACCTAGTTACTGGATGAGGGAAAGGCTGTGAATGTAGTCTTCTTGGACTTCACTAAAGCCTTTGACACAGTTTCTCACAGCATTCTGCTTAGGAACATGGTTGCCAGTGCCCTGGACAAGCGCACTCTCCTGGGTGGAAAACTGGTTGGATGGCCAGGCCAAAGAGTTGTGGTGAAAGCAGTTAACTCCAGCTGGAGGTCTGTCACAAGTGGCATCCCCCATGGTTTGGTGCTGGGTCTAGCCCAGTTCAATGTCTTTATCAATGACCTGGATGAAAGCATCGAGTACACCCTTAGCAAGTTTGCAGATGACATTAAGCTGGGAGGAAGTGCCGACCTGCTGGAGGGTCGGGAGGCTCTGCAAAGGGATCTGAACAGGTTGGTCCACTGGGTTAAGACCATTTAAAAGATGTGTAGATGAGATGCTCAGGAACATAGTTTAGTGTTTGATAGGAATGGTTGGACTTGATGAGCCTGTGGGTCTTTTCCTACATAGTGGTTCTATGACAAATGTTGATCAAATTCTGCCTTTGCATTTTATTCAGTAAGAATAATTACACTTGTGTCACACCAAAGCTTGGTGTTCTTTTTTAAACACTGGCAAAAACAAAGGTGTGGCAAAAGACACAGGAGCAGGGCAAGAGTGTGGGGGTGTCTTTTCCAGAGTATTCTCCCAATCTTTAATCATTTACTTGTTAAAAGCTTCCTGAGCCAAACATTGTGGGTTCGTATTTAATAACCATTACCGAACTTTTCCCATAACTTTTTCCTGTGACTTCTTGACTCTAAGCACCCTGTTGCAAGGAGTTCCACAGCAGAAACTTGTGAAGAACAGGTACTTTACCTTCTTGAGCTTGTGTCCTCATCATTGCATTTCACATCTCCAGCTCTTTCATCGGAAAAGTAACTAACTACCAGTCTGTTAATTTCCATATGTCAGTCTCCAGCTGCTTCAGTGCAGGTATATCTACATGCTGTTCAGGTGCATGTTTATTGATTCCTTCCTTCATAGAATTTGTTTTCCAATATGTTGTATTTATTTATGTGTCTTCCTACCATCCACCCTGCCCCCTGTTCTTATTCAAGTTTATGCTGATTCACCTGATGTAGGTGTCAAGCTTATGGTAGTGCTGTGGTGGACATTGGTAATTAATTGGGACATTGGGAAGGAAATAAATCAGGCAGCAGTCCGTGGTGTGTCTGCCTCCTGAATAAAGAACAAAAGCTACATCCAGAATGATGAAAATACAGGACAAGATGATGAATATGAACCAGTTAGAAAAGACTTCTGGGATCATCAAGCCCAACCATTCCTATGTGCCACTAAACCATGTCCCTGAGCATCTCATATACCCATCTTTTAAATACCTCCAGGGATGGTGACTCAGTCACCTCTCTGGGCAGCCTGTTCCAGTGTCCAGTGACTCCTCCTGTGAACTGTTTCTTTTCGCCTGACATTCAGTCTTAACTTCCCTTGGTGCAGCTTGAGGCCATATCCTCTTGTCCTGTCCCCTGTCACTTGGGAGAAGAGGCCAGCTCCCTCCTCTCTACAATCTCCTTTCAGATAGTTGTAAAGAGCAATAAGGTCTCTCCTCAGCCTCCTCTTCTCCAGGATGAGCAAACCAAGTTCCCTCAGTCACCTCATAAGACTTGTTCTCCAGACCCTTCACCAGCTTCATTGCTCTTCTCTTGACTCACTCCAGAGCCTCAACATCCTTCTTGTGGTGAGGGGCCCAGAACTGAACCCAGGATTCAAGGAGCGGTCTCACCAGTCCCAAGTACAGAAGCAGGATAACCTCCCTGGACCTGCTGGTCACGCCGTTTCTGATACAGGCCAAGATGCCATTGGCCTTCTTTGGCCACCTGGGCACACTGCTGGCTCATGTTCAGCTGCTGTCAACCAACACCCCCAGGTCCTTCTCCTCCAGGCAACTTTCTAGTCAGTCTTCTCCTAGTCTGTAGCTCTGCACAGGGTTGTTGTGCCCCAAGTGCAGGACTCTGCATTTGGCTTTGGTTAAACCTCATGCCATTGGTCTTAGAATGGATGGTCTCAGAATTAAGGTGATTAAAGGTACTATTTGTTATCTCAGACCTTGATTAGGCTAGAAATACCTGTCACAGCAGTTTCCCAACAACTCTTGATCTGAAAGCAGGACAATTCCTCTGTTAATCTACACAAGAGTCAACGCTGCTGTCAGTAGGTACAAATGTTAACTCAAGTCCAGTATATTTTACTATTGGCAGAATAAGTAGCATCACATTTCACCATGCTGCCAAACACTTGCCATTAAAAGACAAATTCCTCTATATAAGACAGCTTACAACTTTGCCAAACTGCCATTGTTTGGGGTGAAATTTTACAAGTTAGCATCTGCTCCAATGTTTTGTTTCTTCACTTTTTATTCATTCAAAACAGTATGGCTATTTAAAAAAAAATACGAAAGTTAATGTAAAAAAAGTTTCCTCTGTATCAAAAGATTCTGGAAGAATTTTCCTACTTTTCCTTTTATTAGATTTTTGGAACCCCTCCCCTTTGGGATGGAGACAGGAATAGTGGCAGAGCTGTCATCCCTGTGAACTCTACCCAGAACTGGCTAATTTCTTGATTACATATTCCACAAGCCCTTTAGTCATTCAAAAATCAATCTTTTGAGTCAGATAATTGAATGTTGTCCTAGTAGACTCAGATTCTACTAGAGATGTCAGTGTTATTTAAATTGAACACTGCAGAAGAGGTCACTAATTTTCCAGGTCCTTGGAGTGATTTTCAGAAATACATAGTGCCTGCAGCTGCAGTGGAAGACAGAGAAACTCTGCTCTAAACAGATTATGAAGACAATGACTTTGAATAACTAGGCCTAGTAATCTCAAAACTGGTTCTCGCAAAAAAATGCCACAGAAGCCTGATTCTTAGAAAAACAACCGAACAACCATCAGAAAAAAAACCCACAAGAGCCATTTACTTTATTTTCATTCTGCATTTTATCCTGTGCACACACGGCAGGTTGATCAAGTAGCATCTCTCCACCAGAAGAGTCAGAAACAATGTAGATGCAGTTAGGTATTTCACAAAAGTAGGGAACTGTGACTGTAGGGCAGGATTTCTCAAAGTATCCAGAGCCTGAGGCAAAACATCCAATGTGCTAGAGAGCATACCAGAACTCTGTATAAATATGTTCCAATGTCAAGATCCATGTGTAAGTTTCCAGCCAGCAAACTGGCTTGTGAACTCTCATCTGTGGGATATATAGAGCTCTGAGAATTAGCATCCCACTGGGTATTTGCCTTCAGTGATGCAGGGCCTGAAAAGTAAGATAGCATGTGAGTGCCCATGGCAATGACCAACAGGACCATAATTCAGCTTGTGTAAATCAGGGAGAGATGAACTTACTATTTTATTTTAAAACAGTCATGTCAGCTACTGTTGTTAAATTAACACACAAAATCAAGCAGGGTGCATATAGGTAACCACAAGCACTTTAACTGCTTTTCCCCCTTTCCTTTCCATATGTCTCAGGTTCTCCTCTTTGAGTAACACCGTACACTTGTCAGAGGAAGGACAGATGTCTGCTGCGTTTTCCTTTCCAGCCTCTACTACATTGAATCCTAAAAATGGATGCTATGTTTTTTTTTATAAAGACATGAACAAAGCACCACAACTCCAAAAGCCTCCTTTAGTTCTATTTATTCTTACCCAGTCATCAGTGCTTAGAAACAAACATTCTTCCTGTCTACTGCTCTCCTGTGAAAGACCACAGTATCTATAGTTACTGGAGAAGAGTGCTTCAGTTGTCTAGGCTCCAATCCTTCCCATACTTTACTTTCCAGCTTGCCCCAGAAGTCTTGTGTTCTCAGAGGATGCCAGAACCAAGACTTCTCTCTTTCCAACAGCAGCTACTGAAATTCTCTCTCATCACCAGGAAGCTTGTCACTCATTAAAAGAGCCAAAAATCAAGACCACATCTGAAACTGAAGAGCTAAAGAGTCACTTCTTATCAACTTACAACTTCCAGCCAACTTGCCAGGCCTCCCCTGGTACAAGGAGAGCAGTGAGACTGCAGCTGTAGCCCTAAGAAATGCTATCAGAGAGCACAGGTGTTTGGGTGGGGGTTTTTTTGTTTGTTTGTTTGTTTTGTTTGGGTTTTTTGGTCTTTTTTTAAAGAGCTGCCAACTTCCCTCAAAACACCTTTTCCTCTTATTTGCAGGTCTTCCTGTTAAAGGAAAGTATATTGGGCAGGTGGCAAACACCATCACAGTGACATTGCAAAATTCGGATGAGAAGGACAGAAATAGCATCAGAAACAGCACCTCAAAATCCTTCAAACTTCTCCAGGATTTTCTAACAGACCTAAGAAGCCAACACCACAGTAATTCCCTGTCTAAAGGATGGAATGGCACTAGGGAGCAGGGGAAGAAGGACTACAAGCAAGAAGAATCTTTCTCATTCCTTTCTTAAACCATTCCCGCTTACAAGAGGCAATGTTACACAAATAAGATTTTTTTTGTGGATGATCTCACTGGGCTTTTTCTCCTTGGCCATTTGGAAATCAAATTTATTAAAGAAAACAGCTCAAGAGCTTTCCTCCTTCGAATCCATGAGAAGATACTGACCTCTTCAGTTCAGTGGAGCAGTACAAATTTGTGACTTAGAAATGTTTGGCTTAATTCTGAAAAGATCAACAAAAAAACCCAAAAAAAACCCAAAAAAAAAAAACCCCAAAAAGTCCACGTTCATGCAAATATCCTCTCAGGACAGTTTTTCATTTTATATAATTCTTCCAGGTGTGCAAAAGGTGCTCTAAACAAACAGCATGTTTCAAAAGGAAGAGAAGCAGCTCAACACAACCTGCCCTGTGGCAGAGTTCTGCACTGGCCAGCAAGACGTCTGAGCCCAAGAAGCTGCTACAGCACACAACACAGGGCAGCAAGACCCAGGATCAGAAACTCTGTTGGCGATGGACATTTCTGACCTTTCATCTCAAGAAACGTCTTAAGAACAGTACAAAAGAATCCATTTCAAGTACTCAGAGGATCAACATATTTTGCAGGTATATAGAATCATAGAACAGTTAGGGCTGAAAGGGACATTAAAGACCATCTAGTTCCAACCCTGCTGCCATGGGCAGGGACATCCCACTACATCAGGTTAACCCAAGGCCCTATCCAACCTGACCTTAAACACCTCCAGGGATGGGGCGGCCACAACTTCTCTTGGCAACCTGTTCCAGTGTCTCACCACTCCCACAGTGAAGAAATTCTTCCTAATGTCTAGTCTAAATCTGCCCTTCTTCAGTTTATATCTGTTCCCCCTTATCCTATCACCACATGCTGTGGCCACAATACACTAGTGCTTTATCTGTAAATTGCTTGCCACTATTCTTCTGCTTTCTAATGCTCCTATATCCATTAGACTAAGTGGTGCAGAAATAACAACACAAATATTTTTCTTTTGCAACTGATGAGTAATATGTGACTGAAAAATGATGAAGACAGAGCAAAAAAGCAATCTGGTACATGAAAACAGTACATTAAAAAAAACTAGGAATGAAACATTCAGGAGACGATGAATCAAAACAAAAAACAAACCGAACATTTGCTATAAATGAAAGATTTTAAACTACTAAACAATAAGAGACTTAATTATGAAGAAATCTAAACACATGCAAAAACAAAAGGACCAGACCAATACAGTGTATTATTAAAATGATGGTCCACCTTGAGAAGGCAGTTTTCAGATGCAGTGACAAGTCTGGACAATCTTATTTTATGCTCTCCAATTTTTCTCAGGCATGTAAATGAAAAATGATGTTGAGGAAAACGGCACAAACTTGGAATAAACATGGAAGAGTAAGAAGATGGCACAAAGTCATTACTGGACAGGAAAAGCGAGAAAGCAGAAATCCAGAAAACCTGAAGCAGAATGACAATCAAACACTTTAATCTTTTTGAGGGCAGTGGCTCACCGTGCTGATGGCTAGCAACACTCACTGTTCTGGTCTTTTTTTACTGTAAGTAATTCATCACAGGTTTGATCTCTTGTCTGTTTTAAATACAAAAGCTCCTCTTCAGGAAATATACTCTCATCTTTAAAATATAATTATTGTCTGGAAGTTCACATTACAAATAGCACTAAGGAGCTTCATATTCATGTCTCCTTGACTTCTGTATCAATTCACTTAACTGCAATAGTCAAGCATATGTCTTCTGGTCATCCATACTGAAAGTTGTTTTTATAAGGGTTAATCCTAAAGAAGTGCTTGACAGGGAGACAGTTTTGAGTTTACATCCATAAATAATAGTCGAAAGATCAATGTGTAACTCTAAATATACAAATACAAAGGACAAAACACTCATAAATGTTCAGGAACTTTCTTAAGAAAGACTAAGTATCTGAGTAAAAAAGATATTAGGAAAACTTAAAAAAAAAAAAAAAAAATCAGAATAATATTCCACTAATCCATACTGGTATGCCAGGAAAACTTAAAGACAATTTGGAACAAACTTCACAAATTCTTACAATTAGGAAATACATGAGGAATAACATCATGAATAAGTCTTCAAATTAGCAAGTGACCAAGAAGTATACACTTTGCCAATTTCAGTTCAAATCAAAATACTTCATGATACAAGCATATTTTTAGTACTTTTACAAATAAATTAGTTCTTTGGAATAAGATTCTTCACTCAAAACGACTCTCATTTTTTCCTGCAGTGTCAGAAACAACCATTTCAAGATAACTTTTACAAATCTGCAAATTGAAAGGGACAATTAACACGCAGTCTCATATGAAGTTAGTATTTAAAAAAGGTTAAAATTCTTTTAAATGTGAATCTCGAAAAGTTTTTTTTTCTTCACTTCAACCACTGCCTGAAAGAACTGCTGCACTAACCTGATGACACACTTATTTACTATTATCTTCTTGTGCCCGTTATTCAGTTGTTGGCAGTAGTGCAACTTCATTTAGCAATAGCTTGGACCCCTCAGTAAGGGAATGTGTACGTAGTAGCTCTCTAATCTTGCTGCCCAGCTGCTAAGACAGTCACATGAGTCACTCGCTGCCTTTAGAGCAACACACACCACTTGCTGAATTTAGAGACAGTCTCTGTTTCTGCACTGGCCATACATATAAATTGAGTACCACCTTATCCTAATCACACATAAAACTCAATAGGTGTTCTTTTTTTTTTTCCTTTTAATTTAAACCACTGAGACATAGAATATATTTTTCACTAATGCAGTTAGCAACCGAACTCCACAGAGGGATTATGTACTGGTTTGCGGCATTATTGTTTTCACTCCAGTCAGGCTAACTTCAGGAATCAGCTCAAATGTAAGCAACTTCATCTAATTGTTCAGTGAAAATCCAGCCCGAGAAGAATGAAGAACTCTATCTGCCAAGACAATTCAGCATA
Source organism: Coccyzus lansbergi (assembly GCA_033558105.1). Classification (NCBI taxonomy): domain Eukaryota; kingdom Metazoa; phylum Chordata; class Aves; order Cuculiformes; family Coccyzidae; genus Coccyzus; species Coccyzus lansbergi. The sequence continues at coordinate 71,891 of JAUMJK010001043.1, forward strand.
CAGCTTCAGAACAAAACACTTTACAACAATTCCTTTCTTATCAGGATTTTAAACTGTGACTGTCTGGAACACAACCTTATTCAACAGTCTATTTAAAAACAATTTATGTGAAGACTGGCGTGGTTACTTCCATGCAGTACTTTGGTCTACTGATACATAAAACTCCACATTGAAAATACTTTGTTTACTAACATAACCTATTGAAACTACATAAGAAGTACTCTCACAGAAAAAGCACAGTCTTACAGTAAAACACTGTGAGGATAATCATCTTTGGACTGTTACTGCATCCTCAGTTTAGGCCCTATGACATTTCATTTTACTCTGTCGCATATTATTTTCTTTCCCATGTTCTCCCGCTGCCATTATGGCACTGTTCTTTGCAGATGGCTGTGAAGTTATCAACAATACCACTTATTATGCATTGGTTATACATGTTCATAGACTACCTGTGTAACAAAACCCCCAGAGAATCATACTTTGAGGTACAGGGTTATTGACACCAAAGACAAAGAGGCTTGTAAATTACACGAAACAATTTTCCTGTTCAAACATATATTGGCCTAAACAGCAAAATACATTTCAGCATGACTAAAGAAAGGAGCACATCAAATCTTACCTAACTCTGTTAGTTTCAAGGACAGCCAAACTTGCCTTAAAGTGATCTTTACAAACTTCTTGCCAGTAGGAAATCAAAATAGGCAACATCCCAGCTCACTCAGTTGAGCAGCAGCAGCAGCACATTTTCAAGTTAAATACTCTGTCAGATAACATTAAATAGAACTCCATAACTACCCAGAATAGAGTATCAAGTAGTAACAACTCAACTTTTCACTCATGTTGTACCACTCTGAATTAACATTTGTAAAAATAAATGAAACTGAAATTGCTAACCTATTACATCAAACTTTGCACTGTAATTCAACTAACTACAAGCAAATTCCTTGCATTGGTATTTAATACCTAAAAAACGTATAGTCTAACTGCAGACTAACGCACTCACCTCTACTGTTCTTGGGAGTACCAAGTAGGGCTTCTGAAGTCAAAATATAAGGCAGAAGTGTATTTTTCTGTTACTTTTTCTGCACTTTACAGATTTTTCTGCCAAGTCAGTATTGCTGTTCCCCACATTTGTGTGACTCTTCACACAGTGACAGTATACAATTACAAAAATTGAATAAGGAAAATACAACTTTAAAAACAAAATGGCAGATGAACATTAGGCAAGATCTGAAACTACTGATCCAGATGAATCTCAGTCTCCAGTCCAGCTGGCGTAAATTCTCATCCTCCTTTATTCTATCTTTCCTATAATCAGTAAAGCATTCCACTCAGGTATTTGGCTATCACAACATAATAGTCTGCATTAAAATTAGGAATTGCTAGTCCCATCTCTCCCACTAAGGAATGGGTTTTGCACAGGCCATTTTTAATCAACAATTTGTCTCAAATAACCAGAATGCCTTAAAGCAGGTCAAATCATACTGACATATAAAACAATTCTTGGAAAAGAAGGCTGCAAGTTGATAATGTGCATATTATGCATTCTAGCAAAGAAGCCTCTCTCCTTAAGAATTCAAATTTATAGGTATATTTCTGTGATAACCTGAAACCTTTCAGATGGACTCTAACAAGAGGTAGCTGCCTGGAATAAAAACATTGCCTTACAGAATGATGTATGATGACCTAGTGGATTAGCACGCTAAAAGCATAACCTCTTTTGACACAGCTATTTTTAAGTGTTTAAAAAAGAAGTATAAAATCTTAATTCTGTTTTACAATAAACATGACTTTTGATCTGCTGAGTTAGAAGTGTTATGCATAATAATCACAGCAGAAATACAATGCTATTTGTATTTGTTTGGAGGAAAAGGCATGTGCACAATTCCGTGCAAATAGCAATTAAAAAATAAATCATGGAGCAGAATTCAATTAAAGGCAAATGCACCAGAGGGAAACAGTAATTCTACAAAACAAAACAATTGCATTCCTAGGTATAATCTACATTACTAGAAAGTCAACTCCAAAGCCATGTAACATCTACATTTAGGTTTACAACATGCACTTCCAACACTGGACTAAAATACTGTGTGCTAATACAGTACCATATCACTTTTTTAATTTATCACTTTTAATTCAAATCCACAAACCCCAAAAACTCACTAACCTTAGGAAGCACTTTATCATGCATTATCTGAACACAGCGGAACAGGTTTGTGTTTGTAGAGCTCCAAGAAACAACGATGGCAAGATTCTAAATACCTACGCATGGTCTAGATACCTAATTTTTTAATCTCAAAAAAAAAAAATTAGAGATGTACATGGACACAACAGAACTTTTTTATTGGCTTTGGTCAAGTTCTTATGGCTTTGTTACTGAAAATTACATTTTCTAAATGTACATTATGTATTATTTTCATAAATATATTACCACAACACATATTACCTTACTGAAGGATTCACACTATTGCTAAATGAATCTCCCATGGCATCTAAGCATTATTTACTTCATTGAAAATACCATTCCATATATACATAGTACATCCCATATATATATGTACATACAACAGTCATTATTTTTGTTTGCTGTCAAGACAGTTAAAATATTTTTCCAAGCTCTTTAATAAATGGATTTTTGTACTTTTATATTAACTGCCTTTTAAAGTCAACAGACTTGTAAAATCTCACTGAAGTATCCACTTCTGATATTGCAGGAAAAAATGAAAGTGTCACTAAGGATCTTATTCCAAATAATTATTTTATTTGCAAAGGCCAGAGCAGAGCAGTTCCCTCTTCATACTGTAGAAAGAGATCAATCTTTCACTGCAACTCTGCTCCTTCCACGTTCAGGGCATTGCAGTTCTATCATTAAGCAGCATCCCCTGCTGAGTAGCACATGACTCTACTGTTCCATGATGTACTCTCAATGACCACCAGTTTCCAAATGATGCTAAAAAAATACTGTGTTTAACCTATAAAAACCCTGAACAGCTTGATTCTTGACAACCTGAAAGATCACTCCTTTTCATGACTGCCATCTGAAACAATCTCAAATACGTGTTACAATGAAAACAACAGGTGGAGAAATATCACACGCTCCCCCTGAAAAATTTCAATGTTACCACAGATCTCTTATTCTAAGACAGGCTTAAAATATTAGTATTACAGACTATACAGTTACTACTGTACATTTTCTAATGACCAACCTAGAATTTCATAAATGGAAATTATGGTATTTGAAAAGCATGAAGTAGAGGCTGAATAGGCCATAGTGAAGAATTGTCAGCATCCAGCTGGATTTTAATAAGCTTTGCCAGAGGAACTTGGGAAGTGCATTATTATTGACTGTTTGTTCAATTTAATTTAGTCTGATTTATAGCCAAGCACTGTTGAAGAGACCATGGAAATTTTCATATCATCTGGTCAAGATCAGTAAGGAAAAAAAAAATCTCCCTCTAGAAATTTTGTAGCTCAGGTCCTTTAATAACTTTGCCAGCCACTGCAGTATATTTAAAAATTACAAAGAAACAAACTTCCTAAGCAGCTGATGAGAATAGCAAAGAGTGAGAGAGAGAAAAAAAAAATATCTCTACACGACCACCCAATATCATGAAGATGGAATTCTTGCTCTTCGGGCCTGAGCTCTTTCGTGCACAGGGGAGGAGTACAGGAGTACACATAGTTTTGACTGCATACTCTCTCAGATGTACCTCTGAACACAAAGTCACATCATGAATTTACAAAGTTGCTAATTCCTTAGAGGGATACAAATGCATTATGATCTCCATCCTTAAGGTTCCTACAAAGGCCTAAAATATAAGAAGGTTGGGAGGGGAAGGGGGGGGAAGAGAGAGATGGATGGATAATCTTCATAGCAATGCTGGGAGCAAAAGTGGTCGCAAATTTTTATGTGTATTAGGGAAGGAAGAACAAACAAATCGGGTAAGCTCTGTCTTCTTCAAACTATGAGTTCTACAACGTCAATCAAACAATGTGATTCAAGTACTACTTCACATAACAGTTGAGCACTTGCAACCTGACAGCTAATTTCTGCCTGCCCCATTTTGTTCAGTTGCCTACAGAAAACATTTATGCTAAAATTATCACCAAATATCAAACTACCTCCATTATGATAAAAGTCTGATGCTTACCAGAAAGGATTACCTGACCTTCAACCACAGTTCAATGGCTAAAACTACAAGAGGAACAAGGGCAGTTTAGGGCATTAATGAAACCTTTGAGGGTTTGCTCAGAACTGAGAGATTTTCTGTGGCTTGATTCCTGATGAATACTGGAATGAACAGCACAACACTAAAGTACTTATTCAGACAGAACTTTCAGGGAATTCAATCTGCCTAAGGAAGAACTGTGGACTTCACCTTATGATAACTGCATGTATTATCAGTTTTGAGGCTGCAACATTACTATGTGACTGAAATCACACACTCATAGGATTTGAGTGTTTTGAGACACTGAAGGGCAGTGACTCAGGTCATCAGAGCCCCTTCCTAACCACACCTCTCTTTTAACTCAAGGCTTGAAGAAAGAGTAAGTCTCCTTTTATGTTTAGTATTTTTATTAGCCAAACTACAGAAAAACAGAAAATACATATTCAACCTCAGCAAACTAAAGGACTTTTCTACTTCAACCAACTGAACAAGGAATTAATGCAGTTGAAAACTGCTTAAATGCACTTTCCTTTCAGAACAAATATTTAAATATAACAAAGAGTAAGAAGTTTGTTTTACATGATGCAACTATACTAGAAAGCTAAATGTATTACTCAAGATGGAATTAGTTTACTTGTTCTCAAATATTCTGAAATGATCAAGTTTTCAAAGGTAAAATAATGTTATAATACAGGGGAGACCTCTAAAACCTGAGCTTTTTCCAAGAAATTATACAACAGTTTATCACTTCTTTAAGTGTAATCTAGATTACTGTTTGCCTCCTACAACAACTGAAGCTAGGAGTATGTTTGAGCATATCTCATGAGAAATAGCGCTATCACATATTTTATTAATGCTACAAGGCTGCAAAACCTGACAATCTTTTCCTCATAGGTTAGTTTAACATTCACCCAGTCTGAGACTATTTCCATCATCCAAATACTATTATGGTTAAGTTTCCCCTGTCCTTCTATACCCAGTTTATACTTGTAGCATAATCAGCATGAGTTAATTCCACAGTACTAATCAGCACAATTTTTGTAGAACAAAAATTATCAATATCAACTCTTAATGGGACGCAAATTCCTTTTGAGAGAACAAGAGTTTTACATAATAACTGCTGAGTTCAGAAGAGTGTATCCAAAAGAAAAGTATATACTTGTGCAGCTCAGACAAAAATCCTTTTAAACTACAAGTGGGAAAACATTACATTTTACAAGTAGTGAAAAATTAAACGAGTGTGATATAAATATTTCATATATGTGTTTTAAAGGAACTGTAACACATATTTAAAACAGCCTGGATAATTAGGATAATTAACATATTATGATTCTCTGTAATTTTTTAAATAACAAATAATATAACTTTGTTGTTTAGGAATAGAACTGATTTCACTGTACTAGTACGCTTATAACTGTACTTAAACACCATTTAAAATAGCATGTAGCAACACCATCTTTTGACAGATGCAATAATATTTTTATTACTTTTTCTGAAACTGATTAAAATATAGCCATAAGCTATATGTTTGTGCTGGGGTATAATTAGAAGTGGTTTAGTCTCAACACAATCCCAGTATTCAAAAGAATTAAACAAAACCGTCAAGTCACAGAGGAAAAAAAAAATCTACAGATTCAAATTAACTGATATTTATTGTGATCAGCTATGTCTAAGCTCTTCTCTAAGCTACACTGCTCACCACTTCCTAGTGTCCTAGATGAAAGAAATTATGTGCATATTGTCCACAATAACTTCCAGTGAACAAAATAAGCCTGAACAATGCCTATGTTTAGCTTTTAAACAGAGCACAAAATCCTGATAGGATTTTACACATTTTGTTTTAGTTTAATACTCACTCTTCTTATAGTGGTACTCTTCCCTTCACAAGTACTATCTGATAACAAGTAGCTAACACCATAAATTTACACATTTGTAGTGTATAATCTTACGAAAACATGCAGCATGCCATTTCTGCTTTTACATATTGATACTGTAACTTAGATATAACACACTAGATATTATTTAATACAGTATTATTAAGACTTGCATGTAGCCAGAGACAGTAAATACACTATTAGTATAAATGAAATTTCTACAGGTGACAGTAAGAGTGAAGAAACTTAACAAACTTGTAAATATTTTATTACTAGCTATACAGTCTTGATTGAAATTTAATAGTGAGCTGCCAGAATCTCTCCTTCTGCCTTTTCCTCAAGACATTCTCTTCAAAAAAAAAAAAAAAAAAAAAAAAAAATCCTATATCACAACTGATTCAAAAGACATGACATCCTCTCTAAACAGTCACGTTTCCATAAACTCGCGTGTGTGTCTATATTGCTTAGAAATGTAACATTCATGGTAAATACATACATCACACAAACAGTTTCATTTGAAGTGACAAGCACTTGGGACAGGAAAATCGGATCTGCATACACAGAGTCTTTCTGCTGATCAAATATTTGGTGTGATTAAGTTAGGATGAGATGATTTGCAGGACTTTTTAGAGAATTCACACTAATAAATCTGATACCTCATAGTATACAAATACATGGTCAGTAAATAAAGGAAGATCAGCTTTCTGACATTCTCTTCGCTTTTTGACTACTTGGCAATTCACAGTAAATGTGCATACAACAAAATCAACTATCTACACATTATTTCATGAGAAACACTTCATGTTTGGCAGTCTCCAAAATGAAATGACTCCCAAACCCATAAAGAAATGCTTTCAGGGTGAAAGTTTGTGACATACACTGTCAGGCTACCAGGTAAATAACTTGTACAATACATAAGTCTATATACAATCCGCATGTTTAAATGCTATCAAATAATGTTTTATTTACAGTAATACAGAAGATATTATTATTAGTTATCCTAACTTTAGTTAAAAAACAACTTTGACAAATAATTCCCTTTAAACACTTTCTAATCTGATTTCTAGGGATATTCTCCTTTGAGACAGGAATTTAGCACGTTAAGTGCAAAAGAAGATTATAGAAATTCAGTTTACTGTAACAGACACTTTCTGAATTTTTCCAAGTTCCTCTACATAGTAAATTCTCAATTGCATTAGATTACAATCTAGCTTTTACCTTCCTGATTCCCACTTGACTTCTCAGAGCTGATTTGAGCTATTTCACTTCAGTGTTTTGAGTTATTGTTCTGTGTATTATAGTCACTTTTCTACATTCATCTGATCTATCTACCTCACTTTTTTGTTTTATACTACATCAGCCCTGATTTTTTTTCCCCTTCCTTTTCCTTTAAACAATAAGGTTAAAAATTATGCACATTGGGCCACATTCTACTCTCTTAGTGCCCCCTTTTAAGCCTATCAATACTGCTAGGGTTGGGCATGAATAAAATAGATCTGGCTATGTATTTTAATGAATTTGACAAGTTATTTCTACACTCTGGACAGACAGTTAATTAAAAAAGGAACAGAAGCTACTACAAAGAAGGCTACAACAAACTTATTTATTTGTTTAATATGAGAATAACTATATAAGCTTCCCCAGTATTCACTCTTGAGTATGTACCTGCAGTCATCTGAAAACCCCACTACGTACGGTGGTTAATTTTAATGTCATGATCCTACAGTAACTGTTTACAAGACATGCAGGATCCATTTAAATATTAACAATTTTAATATATCCTATGAGAAGGCCCCATCCCCTATAACTGTTATCACATAACTATTTTTAAAAGAATGCTATAGCTTGTAAAAAATTTTTAAAACCCCTCTAATTCTACGCATTTCTCCTAATTCATTCTTCTAAGATAAGACAACCACAGGTGAACAATGCTACTGAAGCAGAGAAAAATACTTTAACAACCCACTCTAAATAAAAGTAAAACCAAACTTGCAGTAAGAGTGACCAGCTCTGTTTAATACTAGGTTTTCATAACTTAGGTACAATCAGAATTTTTCACATTTGATGCTTGGTGGATAACTGTTCATTTAAAATGCATCAGTAACTGCAATCTATTAAATTTCAGATAAAGGGCCACTATATTCCTTGAAAAAAAAAAAATAAAATATAGGCAGCCGTATAAGTGATTATATTGAGAGTTTATCAATGTTTTACATACAAGTTACGATTCTGCACAATTTAAAAATCAGTAAAAATTTAATTAAATTCTAGATGCGATTTTTTTTGATTAGCAGTAAGAATACACAACTACTATCAAAATATTCAGACAACTGCAAAAAAATCCCCTATACTTCAGAAATTTAAACATTTTACATTTGATCAATACAAAATGCTACTTTGTTCTAATATTAGAATTATTTTTAAATAGTTTTTTTAAGGCTACCTAAACATTTGGTAATTGGTTAAAGATGCTTAACAGTTCAGTGGACAGATACTGCACATTTTTTTCAAAAGCAATGCAAGCTAAATCCTCACTAGTAGCAGATATTTGGAGAAAATCTCCTTGAAAGCAACTACTCTATCACTTTGATGGTGGTTGCTAGTTCCTTTTAATTCTACACTGATTATTGAGAATGGTCTAATTGATCTAACATATTTCACAATTTCCAGAACAGTTTCCCTTGGTAAACAGGTAAACTTGTTCAAGAATGCCTAAAAAAGGTATTTGCTGACTAAAACTGGTTTTAAACATACAAGAGTTTATATCTATAAATTTAAAAAACCTTATAGTTTAGACTCTGAAACATCTCTTTTAACAAAACAGCCTTGAACAGCTACAAGCAGTGGTTTATTTGGAACAGGAGCAGTGCCTTCTTTAACCCATTATTTTTAAAACACATGCACTACCCTGAAAGGAGGAGACTTAAGGGCACCATTTTGACTGACTGGCTGCGGAGATGGCCGACCATTAGATGTGGCTGCACTTTGTATGCAGTGCCTTTTGGAACTACCCGAAGTTTTAAAAAGTTTCTTAATTTAAATCTCAAAGTTCTACCTTGGGAAACTAGTTTTTCAGTATCACTACCAAATGAAAAGTACACTCCAAGAAACACACATGAACTAAGCACTTGAGAAAGGTTGATTCAGATTTATTGTAGATACCTGAATTTGCTGTACTATTGTACAATACTGTCGTTATTACATTTTAAACATTATTGAACAGGATTGATAAGTACCTAAGAAGGATTTTAATATATTTACAGCTCCTCAGTTTGCTTACAAAAAGCAGGGTAACTTTACCAAAACCAGCCCATAGTACTTGTTTCCTTGGGTGTTTTAATTTTATAAAAATCTTGAAAAAATCATACTGAATCATACATGGAACTAAAACTACATATGACAGAGAAGATTATCTTAACTCTTAGAAGTAAGGAAGCTTTGAAAGTTACTTTTATTTTTATTAAACACCACTTCATTCTTGTGAGAAGAATTCAGTTTTCTACATAAGGAGAGCAATTAATGTTATAAAAAAACCAATCCTAAACAACATTTATCTTCTGCTAGTATTATCACCATCTGGATTACACCTTAAAATTAAACCCAGTTCAGAAGAGTATCAAATTCTGTGAGAACACCCTTTCCTCTTCCTCCTCCCTATGCCCTGAATTTTGTACTAGGGTTGGATACACTGAACTCACTTTGTAATACATAACTGGAGGTCAAGATATTCCACAACATGTACTGCTTTCATGCTGTGATTACCAGTACCTATACCTATTTTCAGCATTACCATATTAGTGATTTAGAAGCTCTTAATTAGGTAAAAATCCAGTAACACGCTAAACACTTCATACTAATGGGCACGGGCACAGCATTTGAAGACCTCTTAAATACTGTTCAAAGTACCATTACCTAGTTTATTAAAATTAGTTATGTACACCTAGTATCTATCTACCCTGGTACATTAAAAACACCAACACATGGTGTACTGCTATTGATTCACCAAATATCTATGCATTTCAGATTAAAGTCACTTCAGTGGATAAAAAGAGGAGATCGGTGTAAGAAATATTTGGAAAGGAACTTTGAAGCATGATTTCTTGCTATCTATAGAGAGATCTCTAAACCATAAAAGACAGTTCTGGAAAAATGTTCAACTTCAGTCCTTTACACAAACTGATTAATCGTTCTTCCTTATTGAGTCTTTTTTTCTAGCCTAAGAGTAGTTAATATGATTTAATTTTCACAACTGTGAGTCACTGGAAAACTTTTGAGATTTATTCCAAAATCTCTAACCACAAGACTCTCCTAGTCAACAACTGCTTTACAGCAGCTTCTCGGGTCACACTTGCAGAAAAGGTATAGATCATTTATGAATACATGCTATTCTACACAGAGGACTATCATAACTGATAGTCAACTTCCACAAGTTCAAAGAAAACATTTGTTGAAAGAGCATCCCTACAAATTCAATTCTCCATCTTCCCTCTCAAGAGCCACACAGATACCTGTATTCAATTTTTAATGTAGAATTAAACACAAAGACCACAAAACCAAGGCATGTGTAAAGGAAACATCATAACTTCTCACAAAGATATCAAATTGCCATGTTAAGAGGCGATGTTAATTTTTTAATAGCATATTTCACTGAGAATGAAAATACATAGGGTATAATGGGGACAAGAAGAACATTTTACATCATTACAGTTAAATATTCAAAAATTAAAAATTCAGCAAAAACCTGTATCAGCCAGAACCCACGCTGAAAACATGCATGCACACATATACATGAAACCAGACTGCAGTTAGGATGATTTTTCTTTTTTTAAACAGAGCCAAAGGCAATTCTTCCAAGTGATGTTATAATTACACTGCTAAGGTGTGCTTGTGAAAAGCCCCTAGTTTGGCCAATTAAAACCTATAGTTATTTTTACTACTTTTCTAAAAATCAGGGGACTGTTCAGAAGATTTAAGTATAAAAGAAGCTCTACAATACTTTTCATCAAACTCAGGTGTCCACAACAAAACCAAATTTATCCAAATTAAAATATTGCACTTCAAAACTACAAAATGCCTGTGAAATTGCCCTATGCACACAGGTCTCCTCCCAGGGAATTCATTGCTAGCAGAACAGCACCAGCTTTTAATGTTAAATAACCTAAGACTGCTTCATTTCTGCAACACGCATTCCAAAAAACACTCTCCAAAACACAGCATTTTTATTAACACACCAAAAAAACTCCCCTGAAGACCTGATACACACAAAAGAATTGCTTTGATCGAAACGAATCTGCACAATTCCCCCTACTATCCTGCCTTAGTTCACCACCCCAGGGCCGATTTGGTACCTGTCCATTAAGAACAACCAACCATCCTTCTGCTAGAGGCAGAGGTGCTGCAGAGGTGATGATAACCCTAGGAAATGAGAAGCTGTCTCTTTAAAATGCCCTGCTATGTCCCTGATCCCACGTGGAACCAACATCAGCAGCACTTTCGTATTAACTTCAACATGAGGGGAGACGAGGCATCATTATTTTATTTAAATAAACCGAGGAGACTGCAGAATGCATTCTTTTAGGAGACAAACAGGTGAACCGAACGTGCCTGAGAGATCAGCAACCACCCGCAGAAGAGGTGCCCTGCCCCTGAGCCCTCTCTGCTTTCCCTGTGGAGCATTACCTCAACCCCACACTCCTGTGAAGAATCCAGTTTAAATAGAGGAGGGAGCCACCAGGAAAACTTGAGATTCAAGGGCAACGAAAACGCACTTTATAAACCGGAAAGGTTTACTCTTTGCCTCACACATCCTAATTAGATCAGGAAAGTGACACTACAAAAGCATTACATTCCGGTCCAAGGAAAAAAAAAAAAAAAAAAAAAAAAAGACAGAAAAAGAGGAAAAGAAAGGAGCCCCCATCTCCACACACCCCCCAAAACATCCAAAAAGCATTTAAATAAAGAAGTTATAAAGCAGCACATTCAGCATTTATCTTATCTAGGATCACTCCACACTACCCCCAAGTTATGCACTTTCTGCACTATCATCTCCCCCTACCTCTCTCTCCTGAAAGGGATTTTCACGTTTTCTCATTGTCGGTGACGAGTTATAAGAGGCTTTTGCCTTTCCAAAGAATTCATCAACAAAAAAAAAATAATAAATATTAACTCCTTGCTCCCTGAAACCTTAAAACGGTCTCGGGAAGACACGGGTTTTATTCTGCTACCTTGAGGAAGAAAAGGGGGAGCAGCCCCGATTTTTAGGTGATTTTTTGGCATTTTTTTCTGATTTTTATTTTGTTATATGCCTCAGTTCTCCCTCCATTTTGGTTGTTTATGATACTGACAACAAGCTGTCCCTGCTCTCTCTCTCTCTCTCTCCGGATCTCTCCTGCTTTCAGTTAGCAAACCCCCCTCCCCACGGCAGCGCGGATCGGCGCCCGCTCGCCTTCACACTTTTCTCTAAACACACACCGATGGGGAAGGGAAAAGCTCCCGGGCCGCTCGGAGGGGGAGAGCAGGCAAATTCGTTTCTTTATTACAGAAAAAAAAAAACTTTTGTCCAAAAAACGACGGGGAAGGGGGGTCGAGCGCCCCAAAGTCACTCCGGATCCCCCCAAAGAGGCGGCGGCGAGGGCCGGGGGACACCCCACAGGTAGCCGGGTCCACGGGGGAAATTTCTGTGCAAAATCCGTCCGGTTTGAGGCGGGGGGTGAATTTATATTAATTTTTTTCCCTCATTTTTCGGCAACCGCGCTCTCTCTCGCTCCCTTAATGTCTTCCGCTCCCTCTCGCCCGCTGTCACTGCATTCGCGGCACAGGCTCCGCAGGGGCGGCCAGGGGAAGGGGCGGCTGCTGCCTCCCCCCCCCCCCCCCCCCCCCGCCCCAGCGCCGGCCCCGGGACCCCCGGACAGCCCCGGGGCTCGGGGGGGACGACAAGCTCCCCGCACGGGCTGGGGGTTTGGGGCTTTTTTTCCTCTCTCAAAACCATCCCTCTCCCGCTCTGAGGGAAAGGGGGAGCACCGCTCGCCTCGCCCCCCCCCCCCATCCCCTGCTTTTCCTCTCCCCCCCCCCCCCCCTCCTTGCTTTTTCCCCCCTTCCCCTGCTTTCCACATCCCCCCCCACCTCCCCGGGGGGGATCCGGCGCGGGGCTGCGGGGGAGAGAGGGATGGGAGGCAGGGATGGTGAACACAAACTTTTCCTCGGTGCTCGCCGCTCCTCTCCCCTCTCCCCCCCTCCCGCTCCTCCTCCCCCTTCATAATTTAAATAACCCTGATATTTCCCTGCTAAACCCCGGCGCCTGCCCCCCAAACCCGCAGCAGACTCACCGCGGGAGCCTCAGCATCCCCTCTGCGCCCCGTTTCCACCCTTTACAGTGTTCTCCGATTTTTCTGTAATTTTTTCCCCATATTTCGGGCCGGACGCGGCGGGCCTGGAAATTGTTTGCTTTCCCGTCTTTCCAGCAGCCATTGTAGTGTATGCGCTGCGGTGCAGCCCAGCCTGCCGCACACGCCGCGCCCACACCGCCCGCCGCCCACACGCACC